>JAUBNQ010000013.1:16238553-16287915 GCA_032353495.1 Ctenopoma kingsleyae
TATTATGCATCAATAGACACAGTGCTGGTAGCACATCTGAGAACACAAAGATCACAGTACAGTACAGCTTAAAAAAAATCAAAACGTTGTTATGTAAGAAATCACAAACTTCAGCTCTTTGAATTTCTATTGTAATTTTATTTGGCATTAAAGTTTTATTGAATCGTGTTTTATCACCTAGAACATAAAACCATATGAGAATTAAAATCATAGTACCACCATGTTTTGCAAGTTAATGTTTTCAGTATTTAAGACATATGAGAGTGAGTTGCATGTACACAAAGAAACAAATTGGTTGATTTCCCTGGAAGATGGATCAGAAAGTACAAAAATACTTTTTTTGATAGTGATGAGCAAAGTGGACACAAACTAAATCTTGCTTCATATGAGTGTAATATTTGGGTGTTATTGTAAGCATGTTTTTTTGTAATGATGTCTAGCCTATACTGTTTATTGAAACAAAAAATAACCGCAACTGTGTCTACACTGATGTAGAAGACAGTTTCCAAAGATGCTTTTCCTAGATATGCTCCACAGTCAAATGTTTTCTAGAATCTGAGCTACAGTAGAAATTCCAACACAAACTTGTTATAGTAAGTACATGTTTTATATGAGCTAAGTTAAGAGACTGTCCCCTGAAGACCATACTCGCTGTCCTATGAGTGATGAGAACCACTTCATTTAGCTCTGCATTGACTATGATAGGGCTCATTCACTGTGATACGTAAATGACATTATGAGGAGCACAGGCATGTCTTCAGCGTGACAGGACAAGGGTGTGAAATCATGTCCCCTTTCATCAAAAGAGTTATGATCAGTCAAGTTGGGCTCATAACAAATGGCAGGCTTTGCGCTTTTATCAGCAATGCCGTGACCCTCAACGTTTTGACCTCATCATTAATATGGGAAGACTGGATGATAGATCAAAGCATGGTTCAGTGGAGCATCCCTGGGCCAGAGCTGGCCTTGAATCGTTCATCACACCATCCCTGTGGGGACTTTACGAGGGTCCAGGGAGAAAGGACGCTCTCAAGGCTGTCACATTTGTTTTACCACTTTTGATAATGGCTCCCTTTTAGAAAGACGATACACACAGGAGTTTCTCATTACCACGTGGTTGTGATTTTTACTGTGATGACATCCTCTAATGTTAATAAAACTGGACTGCCGCAGAGTGGTTTTGACAATCCATTTAAAGCTTTCATCTCTTCAGTTTGGTTCAAGCTTGAGTCTGTTATAGTACATTGTCACAAAAACTGAAAAAGACAATAATTGGTTAGTATAGTTAATTGAAACTTCAGACCATATAGTTGTGGTGGTTGTTGTTACTTTATTTCAGTGAAATGTCTTTAAAACAAACTCAGCAGCTTCTTCTGTGAGTGTAGACATAATGTCATAATTTTCATTAGCAGAGCTGATTTTGAAGACTTTTTTTAAATTAGTTGTTGTGGACGCATCAAAAATAATTATAGGCAAAGCCAAAGAAACTTATGTTTACAATCATGCCACAGATAATGCAACTAGGCACTTTAAAATAAAAACAGTGTGCTCTATAATGATTTGACAAAAGTTCTGGAAAATGATGTTTGTTTTAGAAGTGGGAAACCAGCAAATGGGAAACAGTTGTGCAGGCAGGTGTCAGGTCACAAGGGCAGTTAGGTTATGTGCTGAAGTAGGAAAAGCGCCAACAAAATCAGCCTTCTCTTTTAGTCTGCACGCTCATGTGGTGCCACACCAAATCCCATCCTAACCAGTTAGGGACTGGGAGTGGGCTGTCAAACCCATCAATAAAATAACCCTATAATATAACTTGACTGCAGAGTGAGCACACATCTCTGACAGATGTTTCCTGCTAATGAGGAAGAGAGCAAGTGTTGGGCGGTTTTGGGAACATTTTAAGTTTCAGTTGCAACTGAAAGTTTGACCTGATTTCAGATTCAGATTACATTTATTTTTGCACAAAGGTTGCAGTTTCGTCTTAATTCTGAGCTGTGACAGTAGGAATTATTTAGTCATTTTAAATGAAACAGCTAAAACTGATGAGTAACCCATGCTACTTAGACCTCTATGTGGAGCCAGGAGCCAGATATGGCTATGAAATACTTTTTAAAGTTGGATCAATTTCTTCACATTCAGTGATATTGTAGTTCATTAAGTTTATGCTTAACCCACGGGGTAAAGTGATTTAACAGTTCTTGACAAGATTTAGTGTTAGATTTCTACTTTATAAACTATATTCTCACTGTTTTTAAAATACATTTTAACCTGGAGCTTAGATACATACATATATTGGACACACTTTTCTCTGTCTTAAAGGCAGCATTATTGTAATGCGAAAAAATGTCTGATTGTATTAAACTTTTGTATGCATGTGAAAATGAACTGTGAATATGTAATATTGCTTAAAGTCACTGATTCCTTTTTCCATCATCACACTTAGACTATCACTGTTTAAGAGCGGCAATAATCATACCCTAGATCTTGTGACATTATTGCTATTGAATTTCACCCTTACACTCCATCAATCTACAGGTAATTAACTGCAGGCTTAGCTACAGCAACACGAGTTCCTCTCACAACACGTATTACTGTTTATTACAACCATGACAAGTGAAGACCCCATCTAACCTTTGCAACTGCATCGCTTTCAATGTATTATTGTCACATTGTTTAGTATAAATGATACAGATTGTGGTAACCACTATAGATATTGGTGTTTTTTTGCAGCCTTTTAGAACAAATAAATATAATAATGTTTATGCTCCTTTGTTTTTATAAATCTGTTTTTACTGAAACTCAATCTGTCATTGATCTCAATCTGGCTTCATTAATCATTATACGTCTCTGGACTGCGAAAGGCATAATAATTCTACTTTTGGAGACCAACTTCCACTGTGTGACTGACTGAATCTTCACTAAAAAAAAATAAAAAATGCATAATAAGATTCTCTCTGTACACTTTTACTGAGGGAATCTGTGATGTGGTCAAATTTAAGACGATGAACTACAGTGTACTTATCTTTACCAAACTGTCAGAAACACAATGTACAAAACGTTCTTTTGTATTTTATTTTTTGTACATTGTTTTGTACAATTTTGCAAAAAAAAAAGAAATAGAGCCTCGCTGTAATGACACAACACAAACGTTTTTCTAAAACAACTTCCGAAATCTATTAGAGAAGTTCTCTAACATTTCTGCTCATTGGCCTACATGACTTTATGTTTTGTTTAAGTCTAGCCGACCATATCCCCCAGGTTGCTTTTCACTTATGTTCAGAGGGACAGTTTCTTTCAGTACAGACAGACATAGCTCAGCTCCTACAGGTAGCAGCTGACATGACTATTTGTCTTTCTTCTGGTACTTGCAGGTGTCAGACTCGCCGGTGCTCACTTGTCAGAGCTGCTCTGTGTGCTGTCTGAGGTGATTCATCTTCTTGCCAGCATCATTAACTTCCTTGTGAAAGGACTGGCAGAAGGAGACTCAAAGCAGTGCTCCAAAGAGTTTATGTGCCTTGTCAGGTGCTACTTTCCCTCCTCTGTAATCAGATTGAAACTCTTCTTTCTTCTGTGTACTTTTTTGCTTTTAGTCATTGTTCTCAGACTTCTATATCTTAGAACAACAGTGTACTGAGTAAATAGATTAAAATATGTATAATCCAGAAACCATTCCGCCAAATCCTTCAATTATGATTAGACTTAATAAACCTAGTAAAAATACAAAGAAGAAATGTGGCCATATTATTAATACAAACACATTTATCATCAGCAAAAACAAACAGACAAACAATGCCATATAAAAACACCCCAGGCACTATTCTGTTTTGTAATTTCTCCATTAATCTAATGAGTTCTTGTCTTTTACCATTAATTGCTTCATTTTGGTTCTGCTGCAGATGTTTATTTCTGGAATGGCATATATTCAGTGATTGTTTGCTTTATTTAGGCTCCTAAATGAAACCACTTAATTAGTGATTGAAATGTAAAGACCTGTCAAATTAACCTTGTTTCCAGTACATTACATTTCTGCATTATACAAAAATGAATTCTTACATTAGCACAAGATAGCAGCGTATAGGTCACACTTGAAAAAATTATAATTCTGGGCTTGGTGAAGCTCTCAGAAAGAGTGCAATTTGTGCAATTTTTAAATATGTCATTGAGCATCATGTAAAGGCATGTAGCAACACAGATATTTATATATTGTACATACTGTATATAAAGCTTAACTGCTGCTTTATTAAATGTACCATAAAACAGAACCTTAATCTGCTTTATATTATGCTTGCATTAAAGTTGCAAATGATCACATTTTGTTGATAATTTCTATTGTTTATAGAAATGCTCTGTTGCTTAAAACCTCTATTAAACTTTTTTTTTTTTTTTTGATTAAGAGCAAATGAGATGTGTTAGATCTATGAGATTGTTTTGGTCTGGGAGAAAATCAAAGGAAGCTCACCCCCTGACCCTTTTCTCCAAAACATACTTGTTTTTCAGCTGCTTGATAACAAGTTATTATCCAATATGGCAGCCCTTTGAGAGGTAGTGAAAAGTGGCAGAGGGTCTGTACACCTTGGGTGTTATTAAGCTGGAGTGTGGGTTCTTAAGGACTCATATAGACTGTCCTTCAACCTCAAAGTGTTTTATTATGAAACCGTAAGGCTTGAAATTCAGTTTGAGTTTTGTCCTCTTGGGTTATTTTACAGAAAATACCTTTCATTTGTTTAACTTGCCGTCTGAGAGGAGATATAGATCAGGATTCAATAAATGCATTACTGTCTGATATGTTAATTCATTTTCTTCCTATGGCTTTATCTGTATCATTTAAATATAATACATGTAATACCAGAAAGGCCTTGCATCCATTTAATCTGTAATTGCAGACTAGTTGTTCCAAAGCTAAATATATTTGGTTTTAATGGAGCTGTCACCAATAATAGCTATAAGTTCATTCTTGTACATGTACAATAATACTCTTCTGGTAATACCTGGTACTAACTGTTTAAAGCAATGGATGATGGTGAAATTGTTGTTCTCTAAGCACTACAGAGGTTGAACACTCCCAAGATGATTCTCACTCCTTGTTCAGTAGTGCAGCTCATAGAGAATACACGCCCATTTGTTTAGGTTCATTGTTTGCTCTATACATGTTGCAGACAATTGAGCCTGCAAACCTCCTCCTCGAATTTACAGTGTTCGTTAATAGAGTTATAAGATGGGAGCAGGAGGGGGAGAGTGCTAATAGGAAAAAGCACTGAATACAGGGGGAGTTTCATCTCTTGTGTCTCCACTTGATTAGTTTAACAGCTCCTTTGATCTTTTGCTGTGATTGAAGTGTTTAAGTGGAACATGGGGGGCAATGGCATAGCCAGGGAGCAGGCGCCGAGTAATGTGCCACCAAATGCCTATGAGGCACAACATCTTAATGTCAGGGGGAAATTAAAACACCTTTCCATTACTGGGGCCCTTGAATCTTAATTCCTTTGTCCACACACAATACAAAGTAGGTGACAAGGTCAGTAAATACTCATTGACTAAGATGTGAATGTTGACCTTTGAGAGTAGGTAGAAATGAGAATAATTTCAAAATATATATATGAAAGGGAGAGTTCACACATTTTAGTTTTAGAAATGAACAGAGCCTTTGTACTGAGGGGCAGCTGCCACTGATTAAAGCCTCAGTTGACAACTGCACATTCACAACTACAAATGGCAGTGAGAGGTCATTTTTAATATTTTAACCTTAAATTCCAGAAACCTCACTGACATCCACAAATAGCAGTCTCGTGTTTACCAACCTGAGTTCTCTGGCAAAGAGAGAGGGAATGTCACTCATGTTTAGAGGTATGTTCATTGTTGGTTAGGACAGTGCTTCCTCATTTATTGGTCTGAGATCCAGCCAAATTAAGCATTGTCTGTTTTGCATATGTGAGTTCAACCAAGGGCTGTTTTTTGTTTTGTTTTGTTTGTTTTTGTTGCTTTGTTTTATCAGTTTATTAAATATTTCCTTTAATTCTTGTTTTTGAAACAAGAATCCTTGCATTCAGACAGAGATAATAAAAAAAGCTAGCTCCTTTAATACAGTCTCAGAGTTGTTTCAAATGTGTTTATTACTATTTTTTATTATTTTTAACCTATCTTATTGATTTGTGTCCTGTGGTATTTTATTGTATTAATGCTCACTGTATATTAACTATATTCGCTGTTTAGTATCTGCTGACTTATTTTCCTATACTTGTACAGCACTTTGGTCAACGGAAGTTGTTTTAAATGTGCTTTATGAATAAATTTGATTGATTGATTGAAATGTACATGCACTGCAGCCTCACTGCAGCCTGTATATGGACTACTCTTGCTTACACAGTCTAATCACACCCTGCACTGACATTCTCAATAATTTTAGGAAGATCTGTTTTTCGACTATTTGGTGATGTGTTTCCCATACATCTAAATGCAGATGTCATTGTAGACATTATCCATGTTGAAATGCTAACCAGTTTACCAACAATGAAACCTTTTTTAAAGTCACTTAGATCTTTACCTTCCTGCCTTCTTGATCCAAGGTCAGTTAACTGGACCTGCTCAGGCTTTTAAACATGCCACAGAGCATGACTGAATGCTAGTTGTTCAAATTGTTCCACACAGTACAACTAATGTATGTGGAAGCATCTGCATTCTGCACTTGTTGTTTCTCCTTATATTTCTTCATTTTTCTTTTTGTGCATATATTTAAAAATAAAGCATCTGTTTGACTAGTGTGTTCCAATAAAATATAGGACAGATGCTGAAGGTACCCTTAACTGTGATGCAGTATGCAGGATAACCCAACAAAATAATGCAGTTATTAGCCAATAAAACACCTTTTGGTCTTTGGAAAGTAACACTAGGTTAGGGTACTACTATATTCATATTAACATTTGCTGCAAACATTAGATCAGTACCACTGCATTTAGAGATTTTCCAGCTTGACAGGCATGTTGTTATGGTTGCTATGCCAGCAAAAATGGTCTTATCAGTTCCTCATGTGACTCATTGAAGATGTCCCACCATCTAGGCTGTAAACTGCTGGGTAAGCAAATTGTCGCATGGTTGGACTCCAGAATTCTGTATAAGAAAGTTTATGAAGAACATTAAACATGGAATCTCTTCCCTTCTGAAGTATTATTAGAAAGTCTTGCTAATGTTACATTTAAGTAAGTCAAATGTCAGAGCAAATATTGTCACCTTAACAGCCGCTTGTAACATTAGCCCTGTTGAAACCTGTTAGTCCAGTACATCTTTGCCTGTTAGCCAACCATCAGCTATCAACTCACGAAAATCCTGACATAGGCTGGAGCCTTAAGAGTCATAAGCTTGAGGTATCTTCGAGACACACTTCACAACACAAACAATTTGGTACCTGTAATGTTATGTCAATACTGCTGGACACAAGACAGATGTTGTTATTACTTTGTCATTTCAACATTTCGCACCAGTTGGAGAACATCAGAGATCCTGTTGCCCTGCACCAGAATGTCAACTAATGACCGGACAGTTGGAAAAGAGCAGCAAATTTGTTACAACTGACAGAAAGCAGTGATGGATTCAAGAGCTGGTGAACATCCACAAAACAACAGGCTGCAGACAGCCTTAAAGGTCCAGTCACATAGTAGCTGCACAAAGTTTTATTGCAGATATAAATACATGCACAATACAAGAAAATAATAATAATAATGATAGAAATAAATGTAACTATAATGTGCTTTTGTCATTTTGAATTCTGGTTTCTGTTCCTGTCCACAGTGCACAATAACTACAATATTTCTGAATTTTTGCATGATTGATGATGTTTGGCTGATTGCAGTTCTACAGCGAACCTGGATGTTTGGATGTAATGGCCCCAAAACGATGTGCAGTGATTGTGGAATAATTTGCTTTAAAGTTAAATCTTTAAAGTAAATTAGTTCCATTTAGAAACTGTGTGTTGGCCTATAAAGTTCAAATTAAATCAATGAACAACTACATAGTTATATAGTAATATAGTGGTATAGTCACTCTTTCTGACCTTCTCTTGTCTGCTTAATTCAACCAGTGGGTTTTTAGCATTCTTCAAATGAAGTGAAGGGGCTATGTGGTTAGCATTTTTGCTCTTGCAAGATATTCAAACCTTGATTTTTTTGTTTTTTGAGTCCTTTAAGAAATATACACTCAAATATAGTAGACTATATGTTACAAAATTGTATTATAAATTCCTGATATGCATGAATGATGATGATACAATCAAAATGGCTGCAGGTTCATAACACAGCTCCACTAACGTTTGAAAGGCATTAACTTTATTTTAACTTTCATTGTGGTCTCAAATGACCCTAACCATATCAATGCAAACAAGACAATATAATTGCACTCTTACCTCGACTCCATACAGTATGAAGCATCAAAATGTTAAAACTTTGACTCTTATGAATTAGTCTTTATGTCATGCTACCGCTTGTTGAGCATGTCTGCATTCGCACAGGCTTAAATCAGGAGACAGTATCAAATGATTCTTGTTAGAACTCCAATCACTCCAATTGCATTTGCTCCAAAGTGACTTTTCCCAGTCATCCAGTCAAGGATTTCTTTAGCCATCAATTAGAAATGTCGCTTCTAATCTGAGCCAGCTTCCCAGACACTGGTCATTTCCCATTAGAGTCATTTTCCCCAGGATCCCATGGAGCGATAGACATCTCCGCAGCTCAATAGAGGAGATGTGGAGGAGACCATAATTAAAGAGGTGGCATTTACTCTCAGTCAGGCCCTCTCAGAGATCTGAATCTGCAATTACCTTCCAGAAAATAGCATTGTCAGGACAGGACTCACGTTAATAATGGCCCCCATCTATGGGGCAAGGTACAGAATGCAATCATTTCCACTGAAGCCGCACTTTGATTGTTTATCGCTTTACTCAGGGTTATCAGCCACTCTACTGTAGCAAATGTACACAGAAGGAAATAATCCTGTGGGCCACTAGCTGGGCTATACAAGTATTGTGCTGAGTGGTGATTGTGCTCATAAAGGGTAACTTTAACACCACACTCATAAAGGTTGTAATATCATGGATAGGATTCACTAGCCAGCCATCAGTAAGTCTCACTATCTATATACTCATATCGCTCTGTCTTTCTCTCTCTCTTCCTATACAGTATCTCACACACACTTTCTATCTCGTTCACACATATTGCAAATGCACATACTCCCCTAAGCTTCCACCAACCTGTGCCTGACTTTCCAGATACTTTATCAAGTGCATAAGGACCATTTGCACAGAAGGCAATTAAAAGCTTTAGTGGTTCCTGCAGGCAGAGGGATAGTTTGGGGGCCCCAGTCGACACATGAGCCAGCACCTTATTGGAGAGGGCTGGCTTTGTGCAGCAAAATGGCTTCAGTAATTTATACCAAATAGACTGCAAGTAGGGTATGAGAGCCAAGAGGAACGCATCTGCATTAATCAATATGAAATTATCCTGGACGTAATTTGTGGAGGGCAGCCATGCACCTGCCTAGAAATATGATTGGGGGAAGCCTGCACACAAACAAGTGAGTGAACACTACTGAAAATCTGGTTAACAAGAATAAGAGAAAAGATCCAAAATCAGATCCAAATGTCTGTCAAATCCCAGGAAAATAGAAGACTAAATAATGATTTATGAAACACAATGAGTAATTCTGACATTAGGTCACTTTTTATGAGCTCAAAAACTACACTAGCTGTGCAGTGTGTTGATGTAAAATTTCTTACTTTTAGGCATGCATTCCCAAACAAATGCAAATGTACTGAGCACTGATTGTCAAGGGTTATAGGGAAAGAAATCTTTTAGCATGGTAAATTCTGGTTCCAAAGATAAGCATGTCCTTAAAACGACCATATGCAAAAAGCGCGATAGTGAGGATGTCCAGCAGATTATCGCGTTTGCATATCTCCTAATCAATCCACTTGCAGTATTTATGTGGCCAAGATCACTGTGATCACGATTTTGAATCAGCCAGGTGTTCATTTGCCTCAGATTGCAGTTTAGTTTGTCCTAAACGTACCCCTTGTTTCTACTGATAGACACTTCCTCTGCAGGTTCCCAATGTCATTAGTGTCAGTAAACAGATGAGAAACTGAGGACATTCTAGAGATGGTCTGGCCCTTCTTTGGCAGCTGGTGACCTTCCTGGTCTGAATGCTCCATGACTCTCTCCAGCCGCTTTTTTTTCAGCTTTCAGACAGCCCAGCTCTCTTTATCACTCCCCAGGATCAGCAATTGCTCAACGACAGCCTCTCAGTAATGCATCCACGCTGGATATCTCTTCAGAGCACGACTATGTGCTTTGCAAATGCAATATACAAGGAGTGAATACAAGAGAGAGAAAGAGTGCAGTGGAGGGAGTTCAGAGCATTTCAAGTCCCATCCCACAGAGGAATATTTTAAGCTCTAAGATGTTACTTAAGGAAAGATTGCAGAAGGCATTTCACCTTCAATGGAAAGTTATTAGCAGCGAGTAACAGGAAAATACAAAGAGAGAGAGATGACTCAAATCGAGGACGTGGGGCTACATGCCTCCCGCACCACAGGACCACCAAAATGTCACTGTTAGTAAGATTTTTATGTAAGGATTACGTAATGATTAAAGTTCATGCACTAAACAGATAAGTAGAAGGACATTCTATTACTTTGTATTGGAGGACCTTAAAATGTATTTACGTGTAAGAATTCAATTCTAAAAGAATGCAAATGTACTCCATTAATGAGAGAGGTGTTTCTATTATTAAACCTAGCATCACTGCTTTGAATGAAACTATGGAAATACATTAAAAAAAATGTTCAAAAACTGAGCATTATGACATTCATTAAACTGAAATTTATAATTTTTATTATTATTATTATTATTTCTGGCAAAACTGCCATAGATCGAATTAGTTTTAGCTAGGTTTTTCTGAAAAACAACTAACGACTGAGTGTATGTCTTCAGCAGTGAGTGAGCTCTTACAGATATGATAATATATATTACAACCTTCAGTCTTGAGAGTACAAAACAAGATCCACATTTACATACAATAAAATAACAGCTTGCTGTAAATTTACTTTCTAGTTTTCACTGACAGTGAAGCTTGCCAATTATATATACTGAAATACTAAAAAAAAAAAAAACATTTAGAGCCCTTCCTGTGATACATGGCTCCTAAGCAGAGTACCATAGGCTTAATTGGTTGAAATCCTCTCTTAGCAGACAAGGAACTGTACCCCAAGGCATAGATAAAAGACGTCTAAACTCTCTTTTGTGGAACAAGGAGATGAAAGGGCAGAAAAGACAGGAGCTTGTCAAGAAAAAGCCAGTCCCAGCAGCCAGTTATGTGCAGGTGGAGCAGACCAGAAGAACGACAGGTTATCATCAGCTCCCTGCATGAGAAATGAGACGCCTCGTCATCAAGTCATGATATCTTATTCCTGTGTCAACTCACACCCGATCATCCTCACTTCTGGCACGGCAGACGGCATGTTGTTTACAAATATTCCTGACTGATTGCACACCGATGCCTGTTCGACTTGCCTAGTCACATTTTGCCATAGTTACCATAGCTCCAAATATTTGAAAAAGTAGTTTTTTTAAAGCCACACCTTCACACAATTAGACTTCAAAAAAATCAGTGTTGAGTGAATCAGATTATTCGTAATACAAATCGTATATACCAAGTAAATTCAGTAGCTTCACTGATTAAATAAACAGCACGCCTGTAATAAATAATAATGATAACAATAATAATTAGTGATATTAAAATTTCTCAGTGTTTCATGAAAAAAAAATCATGCGCAACATCCAAATTTTAAAAGACATTCTAAATAATATCACTTCTTATGTCATTCAGGATAAAGGTGGATAAACACTCTCAGTGTTGGAACTTTTTTTAAATACTGTTGAAATGCTGAATGTATGCAAACTCAGCATCAATACAACATTTACTAAAACAAAACAATTTGCTCATATGAAATCTGGACTTGGTTCTCTGATAGCCCTTTCACACATGTGGCACACAACAGTAGATTGTGAGGTAGGACGCATTCCTATTAGGGTGTCACGTGCAGAGAGTAGTACAGGAGGAACAACGTGACACAAATTTAATGCTACAGAAATGGTAATATTTTGTTTAAAGTGCAGCACAAGTCATGTGATAGAAACAATGTCAGCGAGCTCAGCTCTCGGTTACCTGCTGTATTCACACAAAGGCTCGACTGGACATTACTCAGACTTTGTATTAGGGGTGTGTGGCTGTGTGTTCCTGATAATGTCTGGATAAATTCAGGACTCCGGTGCATGCCTGTAAGCAGCTCAAATTTAGCCTAATTGTGATTTTTTGACAAGTCAAATTTTATTAAACATAATTGCAGTATTTATTTGTATTTGTTTGTATTTATTTTATTATTTTACAGTTTCCTTTCCTGATCTCCGAGCATAGAGCAGGATTAGTAGTTCTGTTCCTCAAAGAAGAGCTAATAGGAGCCTCTGTTCAGGCTGGCTTCAAGCAGGGGCCCCCTGAACCGACAGCTGAACGTCGGCAAGAAAAAAACAAGTGGCTGGAGAGATGTGCCTCTATCCACTGAGTCCTCAGCAGTTGCTTTGGTCTCTGCCAAGAGAGAGAGATTCACATCTGACAGAACAGAGCTGCTTTTTTATACTCTGTCCTATACTATGTCACCTGAAGTAAAGTGATGCCATCATTGTAACCAACTGTGACGTCACTGCTGCCAAAATGATGATGTCATAGCACAGACAGACAAGAAAAACTGAGGTAAAGCATTTCTACAATTAAAAAAACGACATGAAACTAAAAGGCTAAGCTGGAGGAAATAAATGTTCTATATTTTGATAGGATAACATAAAGTAAAAATGTGACTACAGTAAGTAGGTTTTATTTAATTAATCATTTACCTAATTCTTGAAAGGAACAAGTTGATTTGCTTATTTGTTTATTTATTAGGACCCTCTTTAGCTTCCACAATAGTAGTTGCTAATCTTCCTGCTAATATTAGGACTAAGTGTAAGTCAGAGAAAGATGCTATCCTCTCACTTTTTCTTTGTTTGAACTAGCCTAACAAGAACATAGTTGCAAAGTCTCCCCAACATCATGTGACATCAAAGCTGACTGAACTGCAGCACATGAATTATAATTTCTTTTAAATGGTTTATGTTTTATGTAAATTAAACAGCTGAGAATTCACTTTACAGTATAATAACCAATGCACATGCTTCTATTAGAGCATACTGATTCAACTTCCTGACATGAGATCATAATAAATATAGATACAGTATAGGTTTTTAATTTTTGACTTAGATTAGAGCATTTTGATTTAACATTTTCACATTTAGTGATTGATTGATGTCCAGGCCTCTTACGCTAAATAACTGTGACTATTAGTGTGTCTATACATGACACTTGTGCATGTACATACTGTACATACAAATAACATATGGATTAACATTAATTAAATACTTTTATTTGATTTATTCTTGTCATTTTTATTTAGCATTTATGTATATAGTTAGTCTAGAAACTAGATTTAAAAAATAGTGGTATCAGCTGGTCATATGCAGAGAAAACTATGGACAAATTGTCACATTAGATTGGTTCCCTTTAATGAAGAGAAATACAAAAGAATGTGGGTGGAATTTGTTAATCTGAAAACTAATAACTGTAATACAAATTTTCAAGACTGTCATAGTTCATTTGATAATCAAACCAGAATAAAAACTGTGCATTTTTGGTTATATTAGTATCTCATTTCCATACCAAGTAGTACTATTAATAACATAGAGACAGTGTGCAATTTCTCTCACTGCTCCATGGGAAATGAGCTATGAACAATAGCAATAATTGTAAATGGACATCTTGGCAATAGAGCATCTGCTTCATGCTACATAATCATCCCTGTCAGAAACCTGAAAAGGCTCAAAGATTGTTGGGAAGGGAAACATGGGAAGCACTTAATTAAGAAGAACTAAAATGGAAACATGTGTAATTTAATCTTGTTTGGAGTTTTATTACACTCACCCTGATGCCGTCTCCTCACAGTTAATTTTATGCCAACTGGTGTTAAACTCTGACATCACAAGTTTTGCAAATGTAGTTCTGAATATATGTTTTGGGTGTAGCTCACATTGTATCACTATAGACAGACACTAACATAATGCTAAAAGGGATGGTTTTAAGCCTAAAACTTGTTTTTATAAATATCTCAGCCACAACAGTACCTGGTGGTTTTAATGTTGAGGCTGATAGGATTACACAAGAGGACAGGAAACACTAAGTTATCAAAATCTAACCAACTCACTAAATGAGGTAAAATCTCTTTTCAATAGAGGGAAGGTGACATGTAACTTGACATAATAACAGAATTTATATGTTAACTGAATCTATGTGACCTTCTATTAGACACTGGTATTACATTACATTAAGGCTTGGATTATGGATACGTTTGAAAAAGGTGAATCTTCAGTGAATAACTAGAATCATCTGTGGGACACTGTACTGCACATTCAACACATTACTTAATTAAAGAGTTGTATGCATGATCAGTGATGAGGAAAATGGTTTAAATTTGATCAAGCCATGACCCCAGGGTCAGTGGTTCGACTCTGAAAGACACCAAAACCCTATTGTAGTGCTGACATATCTGGCAGCTGTCCAACATTAATTTCCCCATGGCGAAAATTTTGAAAGTTACTGTATCCTGCGGTGTCAAGTTCTGATCACAAAATACACATTAAATGAGTCAGAAGAAAGATTTATTCATTTTTTATAGGAAACCATTACGAATGAAGAACTTTCTTATTGACAATCTGATTAATTATTAGCTATTTTCCATAGACATGTATTACTATGTATTGTAGGGTTGGTATTGTAATACTTAGATTTAATCAAATTAGATTAAACTGGATTCTTTAGGTTTTTCTACCATCTCATTTCTTCTGTATTATGACTTTATTTCCAAGTTACTAGGAAAAAGCGAGTGACTAATGTCAGACTTTTTCTTTCGAAATCTGTACAACCATGTTCTGATAAGGTCATCGGGACTCGTCCTCTCACGGCAGCCTTTTTGTTCCTGCTCATAATATGAATGTAGTGACGTCTGTATCATTGTCTTCATCACTAGACGCATGAATATTTGGAATAATATCAGAGGTATTTTGAGATCATCTTAATTATAACAGTATTGTAGATCAGACATCAAGAACTGCCACAGCCATTGTTTAAGTAGATATTCATGCAGAGGGCTATTCATACTTGATGAACATATCAGACAGGACAAAGACACAAAACAGGTATTCAGTGCTATTCATTCTGAAGCCAAACATGCACTAAGAATAGAAACATGACAATCATACTGATGCAAAACTAATCAAAGCTGTGAAATGAAAAGAGAAGCGTTTTTAAATTGTATAGAAATTGTAATGCACCATGTGCACATGCTGTTCTCCATGTCTGTGAATTCAGTGCCAACTGTTTTAAAAGAATAGCAGATCAATACAATTAAATGGTTATTCCTGGTCCTTCCTTTTCTTGAATTGTTGAACTATGTCATCTGTGGACACGTTCTGTAAAGTTCCCCTGCCCTTAAATTAAACTGATTTAAATTCCCGATAAGTATCCCTGTATCTCAGCAGTGATCTTATCATCAGTTCCTTCTACTTCAAGATGGGTCACTGCATCATCGCTATGATATTAAAGACATTTGATGTTGGCTCCAGTATCCAAATGTGACATTTTGCAGCTGTGTTTACGGTATATTTGTCCAAACATAAACTGGCTTACATAGGTGTTTGTCACCACTATAAAGTGGAAAGAAATTCAAAGACTGTATGTATTTTATCCATGAATGCAGACTGATTGGTGCAGAGGAGCCATTTATCACTCATTGTGCAGAACAGTGTCCATCAAACTGAAAGGGAATTACTTATCACACTCCTACATGAGGCCTTTATAGAGTATTGTTTCTGAGAGAGGCTTACCCCAAACTGCTTTATGTTTGCTAGATGAGAAACATTAGAAGCAGAAGGAAGATACAGTGACTGAAAATGAGCTGTAGTTGGGGGGGGGGGTCAATCTATGTATTGTGAAAGCTGCACAACATTAAGTCTTTAACTGGACGATTACAGGCATGTGATAGCAGATAAGAAGCAAACCTCCTTCCATCATGTGCTGTATGAATGAATACACTGAAACATCATTACTCTATTATCAGTCTTACCAAAACATTAACCTATAACCCACAATGGAAACAAAAATGTTACCTTTCAGAGCTACTGATTTTAAGGGCAGTAGGACAAACCACACTTTAAATTAAACTAGGCCAAATACTTTTGCAGTTTTAAAATGTCAATGTCTGGCAAAAAAATCAATCAATCAAATTATTATTATTTTATAATAAAATATAATGTTATGAATAACATTAATATGAGTAATATAATTATCGTTACTTTCTATATTAACATTATGTAACATATTATGTTATGTTACAGGATAAACATCTTCAAATATTATTATCGTTATTCATAATAATGTATTAATAATAACAATGCAGTGGTTAAAGTCTGGCTCAGCTGGCAATGAGATGGAACAGGACGTTAGTCACGCGCATGCGCAGTAGATATATTTTCTAGCCTGTAAAGCTACAAGCCAGCTAGACAGATGTAAGCTAGCACAGATATAAATTAGACAAAGAAACCCTGTGAAGAGACTGAGTGAAAAAGACTTTAAAGTAACGGAGGGTGAAAGGAGCAAGTGTGACACAAAGCTATATGCGTTGTCCGATATATATGGAAGTATGAAATTGAAAGGTACGCCGTGATCATGTCTTTTTAAACTTTTTGTGAGCATCAGTGTAGAGATTAGCTTTGCTTGTTGCTAGTTAGCTGCCGTTGTTTTCACACCAGCAGATTGTACTGACCCGGGTTTACGTTAGCTTGGTTGGTTAGCATCCTGTCACAGGAACAAGTGAAGGCCTTTGTTTAATACCGGGTAATATGGGATCTATAGGCTACAGGGCATTGCCAATTTAACTTTGAGGTATCGTTAGTTAATGCATTTTTGAACAGACGAGAGACGTAACTATTTCAATGCTAGGTCTGCGTATTAGTAACGTTATGTGAACAGATTTATTGATATTTTGTGTTTAAGCTAGCTGATCAGTTAGCTGCTTTTGCGGTCTAAGGCTAAAGCTAACATTAACGTTAATCTTGCTAGAGTGAGAACACAGCTCGGGTTAGCTAAATGCGTATTGCACACACAGTTGACAGATTTGGGGAATTTAATTGTTCTTCTTTTGTATTATTGGCTTTATTCTTGTTTAAATTAGCATAACGTTAAATGTTAAAAGACGACAAATTGCGAAGTGCTAACTACTGATGATGGAAGATTGGTGTTGACACTTGAGCTGATGTTACGCTAACATTGAGCTGTTGCTTCCAAGTGATATCGCTTTTTAACAGTCGCATATGATCCCATTTTAATAGCTTATAAGCTAATGCAAGATGTGAAGCTCCATGAAGATATGAGTTATTTATCAACTAATGCAAAATGGTTAGATGCCTTTCCGGGTAGCACGAATTCTGTTGTATAGAAGGCGAGGCAGCATGAATCCAGCTAACGTGTTAGCCAAACAAAGTTGCTGGTGAAGTTGGCTAATTTAACTGACAGTGAAGATCCTCAGTCATCCAGGTGAGGTTATTTGGAAGTTGCCATGACCCAACTTCAGATAATTTAACTGATTAGCTTTTTGGCACGGGAAGTCAGCAACATCCTCGGTTGTTCCTTCATTATAGGGATAACATGGCATCCATGAATAGCAGGAGTGGATAGTGCTCTCACTTTATTTATACTTGTATTAATTCATATCCCTTGATACATGTGGCAGTTCTGGTATATTGTGTGACAGGTGCCTCCATTGCCACATATTTTGGGATACGTTAAGTAATATTAAATTGTTTTTTAAGGCCTGTTATCTGTTTCTTTCTAGAGTGGAACATGAAGATGGGGCCATGAAGGATCCTGTGATAACTTAGAAAAGATCCATCTTTGTACACTTCACCCATATAAGAGGTGATGAGAACATTTTAATTGTAATGCTTATGCTGCATGATTAAACCGTGATTTAGCCGTTGTAGCACAAGGTGACTCGGTTACAGCTGTTTTCTGCACAAATCTGTTCTGCGAACATTCCATTAATCATACTGTGTGTTTTGAAAGTTCTTTACGTCAGAGATGGTGGTTTCAAGTGTAAAATGTAAGTCTGAGACATCAGATGACCTTTCATAATCCCTGATTACATGGTGATATGTGCACATGATTTCACAATTAAAATACTTTTAGACATTTAGTTTCTGAATATTGGAATTGGAGACAAATGAAGGAGAATTTCAATGTAAAGAAAGGAAAGAAGGAGGAACACGTGCTGCAGAAGATGCACATAAAAACACATCATTATGTGTGAGTTTTTATACAAGACAAGTTTCCTTAAAGTATGTCTGAAAACTAAGAATAAATCCCATATCCTTATTTGCCAGTTGTCACAGAAATATTCAACATGGTAGACCAAACTTTTACCCTTTTAATAACTGGAAATACCTCAGTCTAAGATGGCTTCATCTGATGGATGACAGGGGTTTAGAGACTTTAGAGAGACTGAACTTGGTGAGAAAGATGAAATGAAATGTGCTGACACTCAAAAAGGGGATGTGTCAGTTGAGGAAGGAATTGAGATTCTGCTTTAATGAAATGTGCTTGTGTGAACATGCCAGTTTGTGTTTTGGCTTTGTCACAGTGCGGTCTTAACACTCTTGCAGGTTAAGTGAATTAAATTAACACACTTGGGCAAATGTCGGTTCTGACTAAAATGACATGCTGCAGTTGCTTTTATCACCATTATCTGCAGATGTTTGCTGGCCAGAAGTTGTGAACAATGCCGTTTAGTTAATTCACCTCACCAGTGAGTCAGCAGTGTGACATAAGTTGTTTATCTATCTAGATAGCAATTCATGTCTGTTCTCATTCCTTTGCTAATTTACAAATCGAATCAAACTGTGTTAAAGTTGTTAGAAAATCCATGCACATGATTGCACAACTGTTGGTTACAAAAATAAAAAAAAAACGTAACAGAACATCGCCTCCGGTATCAAAATTAACTTGTGCTTTGCAGAATGGCCCATCTGGCACAATGTGCCATTTCAAAACTTCACAATTGTCAAGTGGTCTGAATTTGGACTACATACAGTAGATTTCCATTTGAATATGCCACCTCTACAAAATTATGTTGTGATGGAGCCGGAAGGTCTTTTTTGCCTGTATGATGTGCATGCAGTAATATGTGTATAGTTCAAGTTTTATGTGGATTTCTCCCACATGGAAAGTGGATTATTACTAGTGCAACAACGTTTTGGCCAAAAGCTTTTTAGTAATTATGTACAATAAGTAAAGGATAAGAAATTATGCTGTACTGCAATTTGGCATTGTTAACTTCCTGGAATTTTTTTTTTGAGAGAAAACTGGAAGCTGTAAGGTTCACTTATTAACAGTATTTTTTTTTATGAGATAAATATAACAAATATAATGTTGTTTTTCCCCCGCTAGTTGTCACCCAAGAATTGATGTTAATTGACCTGTCTTTTCAGCTAGCTGTGCAGCTTCACCTTTAGAGTTTCAGTCTCTCTCTAGTCTCTCTCTTCTTTTGGTGGACTTTAAATGTTTTACTTTTAACAGAATAGCCATTTGGTTTGTTCACAACTCCCTTAGTCTGAGGTTTTCTAAACGTAATGACACTGAACTTACGTTGTCACCTTTAAGCACATAAAAGTCAGCAGCAGATAAACTTGACTGTCCAGATACACATTTCTGTGCGATTTGTCACCAGTCTTTTTCTTTCCTTGTTTCTCTTTTAAGTTTGATGTTGTTAAGAACAGTATTTCTTAAGCTGTGTAATTATATGGTTACATTGTCAGAAGCTGCGTCACATTAATACATTTTACATTTCAGTACTGATTTTTAACATGAGCACAGAGCATGCTATTTACTGTGCAGCATGCAGTACTAATATACTACTTGAACTGCACTTAATTTATTAAGCAGCAATTGCTGTTCTGCGTCATAATTAGAATACATGCAGATTCAAATTAATGTGAAGGATTTTGCCATGTTGAGGAAGTTTGTGCCAGACTTAAGGTCCAAACATGCTTCCCATGGAGGTACGCATGTCTACCAATCTGTGGCTGTGCTGACATGATACAACCATCAAAATACTCTCACTTCTGTCTTTGCAGGAGCTGCCACTTGTTCTATGACGTAGTAGAGGGTTGTTATACAAGTAGAATATTAGCTGTAATTGTGTGCAACAATAATACTACTTATTTTTTTCTTGGATCAATTAGTGCTTTAAGGACGTGAGTGAGTGGTACCCCTAAGCCAGCGATGTCACGGGTTCCCACCCCTCCTCCTCCTGGGGAGATGTCAAGTGGACCTGTGGCAGAGAGCTGGTGTTACACACAGGTATGGACATCATGGAAGTGTGTGATGTTCTGTGGACCAAAGTTATAGTATTGATAATATTTGCGATACAAATTAAGTTCTAACTGTAGCTTGTTAAAACCTTTTTATTACATGTTAGACTTATGAGAAAACAATGACCATTAGTATTTCTTTATTGTTTTGATTTTATGAACATTTTCCATTTTTTGCCAAGTTATATTATCACTTCAAAAGTGAAATGTCAGTATTGTATATTTAAAATGTGGAAATAGAACCTGAAATGCTTTGGTCTGATGGTTCTGTATGTTTCTTCTGGTTCCAAGGTCAAAGTAGTGAAGTTTTCCTACATGTGGACCATAAACAACTTTAGTTTTTGCAGAGAAGAAATGGGCGAGGTGCTGAAGAGCTCCACCTTCTCCTCTGGTCCTAACGACAAAATGAAATGGTTAGTACTTGAAGTAAGATAATTTATTTGCACTGATATTTCTGTGGTCATGAAAATATTGAAAGTGAAAATGAAAATGAACATCCTTAAATACTTAAATGTATTTGATTTGGATTAGCTTTATCACATGTAGTTTCATTTCCTTTAACATTAATGTCATTGAAAAATCTGTGTTTTATTATAGTGTGGAAACTTAGCACAAAAGTGATAATTACACACACAGTCTCAAGATGAGTAAATCCTCCATCAGAGTCTTCGCAGTGTTGTGTTTTGACAGAAGTGATAAAAGCAGTTATGGCTGTCATCTCTAGTTTGATTACTGATCTGTTTACTTTTCAGGTGTCTTCGAGTCAATCCAAAAGGACTTGATGATGAAAGCAAAGATTATCTGTCGTTGTATTTACTTCTTGTTAGTTGTCCAAAAAGTGAAGTCAGAGCAAAGTTCAAGTTTTCTTTGTTGAATGCTAAAAGAGAGGAGACAAAAGCAATGGGTGAGTACAAATAATCAGAAATATTTCCATTTATGTACATTTTAATAATGCCATTTCTTTTTAGTTCTCTAAGTTGCAAACATAAAGGTAATAACAAAAGTATTATATTCCCTGTCATTACAGAAAGCCAAAGAGCATATAGATTTGTCCAAGGTAAAGACTGGGGCTTCAAAAAATTTATAAGGAGAGATTTCCTCCTCGACGAAGCCAATGGACTCTTACCAGATGACAAGCTGACCCTGTTCTGTGAGGTGAGTGTTACACTGTTCACCTGTATTCATCAAATTATGATGGTAATATGCTCATACAAAACTTGTTTTTTTAGAATATTGGAATATATTTAAGTACTTTGACTTCAGAAAGTATTCAAACTCAGAAAGTTTGAAATAATGAAAATCACATCAGGGTGTTTTTATTGGAATTCATCTGTTTTAGTGTGTGTCTGTTCACCTCATTTTCCATTGTTGCATACCAGTAGCATGTTACTAAGCTGCTTTTGTATTTGGCCTAAAAATCATAGAATTGTTGTATTGAAATTTTTCATCAAAATGAGATTACTGTCATATTGATGCATTTATACCCGTTGCTTAACCTTTAGTGGAACAGGCTAGGGTCTCTTAATTCTTGTCATGAGACATTTACATCTGAGTGTTCGTTGTAGTGCCATTTAACTACAAGTATACTGCTGGCATTTGCTTCAAATAACATTAAAGTGTTAGGAAGTGAAATGCTTCCTCCATCTTCCATCATTTACAATGACGCTTGTTCTCAAAATAATTTAATTCAGTGTGTCAAGAAGAATAAATGTCTCCTAACATGTTCTTTCAAGGGACAAGTTAAATTAAGTGTCAATGAATTTTGATGTAAATGCAATTGGCTGAATTCTGCCGGGGCTAGACTGTGTGCCGGAGAGTGCTTCCAAAAAGATCCAACAATTTTGGGGAAATTGCCACTTTGATAAACAAATTACATTCAGATTAAAGACAAAATGCCTTTTCTAGCCAATTAGGTGTTTCAGCATAGTTAATTACATTTGCTGCTGAATTTGTTAGTGTGTTCAGCCCTGATTAAGATGGCTTCAGCGTGTTCTATCTGTTCTCATCTACAGGTAAGCGTTGTTCAGGACTCCGTTAACATTTCGGGACAGTCCAACATGAACATGCTGAAGGTACCGGAGTGTCAGCTGTCTGATGACCTGGGGAACCTGTGGGAGTGTTCACGCTTCACAGACTGCAGCCTCTACGTGGGAGGACAGGAGTTCAAAGCCCACAAATCCATCCTTGCAGGTAAGACTGTAGTGGGCCCCCAGAACTTTAGCAAGCAGCAATCAATAGAGAAAATGGCCCTAGCAAGACATATCTGTGTCTGTTCTTAATGGCCTTGCATGGAGAGGCATAAGTACCTGAAAAGGCTTTAGAGAGTTTGTATTCCTGGCTTGATTTGTAGCGGCCTAGTTCTGCAGTGGGCTCTAATCCACCCCGCTGCCCCTGCTTGGCCCTTCTTGACCCAGATGACTATAGGATTCAGGAGGATTGAGAGGCTGCTCCACTCTCCAGCCTGTCTCCATTAGACATGGTGGCAGCTGCAGTAGTCGGGGGGGAAATGCTGACAAAGTTGCAGCTCTGTGGATTTAGCAACATTTTAAAACTGTAATCGTTTACTATAAATGTCTTGGATACTTTTTTTTTTTATATCAGACAACTACTGTATGTCCTGCTTTAAGATGTTTGAGATGTATCTCTTGATTTGGTATGATAACATTTAATTTCTTTGACAGCAAGGTCGCCAGTCTTTAATGCAATGTTTGAGCATGAAATGGAAGAAAGTAAAAAGGTAAGAACAACTGGTTATAATTTTTTGTCACTGTATCATATGTGATATAGTCATGACAGTCATTACAACAGTCTTGTCCCTGGTTGTGTATCTGTTAGCCTGCAAATATTAAAAACCACAATACAGAACCTGTCCGTTCCTTAGTACTTCATTGATGACTACTGCACAATGAGTAGTAAAGACTACTCAAAAGTCCTTGTAAGTAATAAAGCATCCCCATTATTTTTGCAGAACCGTGTTGACATAAGTGACGTGGACCCAGAAGTCTTTAAGGAAATGATGGGCTTCATCTATACAGGAAAGGCCCCAAATCTGGAGAAGATGGCAGATAATTTGCTAGCAGCTGCAGATAAAGTAAGTTCATAAGTCTCAGAATCTTTTGCTTATATTTTTGTAAAAAATCTATCATCCATGTCTTTTTAAAAGCAAGTTAGCTTGAAAAGTTAGCCACCTTTAATTTTGGCTTTATCATTTTCATCAGTTGTTTGTTTCAGTTTGTAAATTAAACACAAATGTCACCTCATAAGTCCTGTGTTTACTTCGACTTGAGCCAGTTTCTGGAACTTTCCAAACACATATTTATGACATTAGCACCCACTTTGCATCCTGATCCAGAAGGTGATAAAAAAGCTACTTCTGACTCACGACCGCTCCTATCCACATATTATGTTTAATTATTTTTGTTGTTTATGATAGTTTCATACTGTCTATCACCACAAGAGTTTATGTCAAGTTGATAATAACATCAAGCCACTGAAAGTCTGAAGCAGTAATCAGATGTTTGCTGCAAACACAATTTAATGTAGAATCACTCTTTAATAAATATGACTGGATGCTTTTAAAGCTCATAATTATCTTCTGTGGAGGATTGTGTTTTTGTTTCACCTCAACGGAAAATATTGCAGCTGTAGTTGGTGATTACAGTGTTAGTGTTTGTTTTGTGTGTGTCTGTGAGTCTGTATGTGCCACTAGTGAAAATGTCTAGGTACACAGATGTGAAGACAGTACAGTACAACACCACCACAAATGAGAAATATAAATAAATAATATTACACTTGATTTATCTGTGGACAGTATTTAACACCCAAATTTATTTCACAGTAGTATTTTGTTGCCAGGGAACTTAGGCATTCTGCAGCTTATATTAGGTTGTGTTTATATTCAGAGCAGTATTTTCCTGTTTCAGGTTAAGTGTAGAGTATTAAACCAGAATATTGAACAATAACCTTGATTCATCATCTACAGTCACCCTAATCATTACTAAATTGCTAATCGTACACCATGTGGTGAAAGTGCGTATTTCTGTTGTCATCACAACACCTTATATCAGCCTGTTTATTGTGCATTTAGGGTCCTGGTAAAAATGTTTTCTCCCTATTGCACCTGTAGCTTGTATTTGCACTCAAAACCTCAACCCCTGCATCCAGGATGTAACCTCTGCTTTTTGTGCCCCCACCCCTCACCCTCCACCCCAGTATGCTCTGGAGCGTTTAAAGGTCATGTGTGAAGAGGCGTTGTGCAACAGCCTTTCAGTGGAGAATGTGGCCGACACCCTCATCTTAGCAGACTTGCACAGTGCCGAGCAGCTCAAAGCACAAGCCATAGATTTTATCAACAGGCAAGTATTGCTGAAAAAAAAAACCTCCAGTGATAAATTCCTGCTGCCATTTCTGTTTACCAGCCCTGAATGCTTACCTTTTTATCTCCTTGCCATAGGTGCAGTGTCCTGAGACAGCTGGGCTGTAAAGATGGAAAGAACTGGAATAGCAAGTATGTAATTAGCTGATATATGTGACACAAGATTAATAACACGCTCTTATCTCTTTCCCCAACCAGATGCATTAGAATTCATTGTTTTAGCCCTGGCAGACAGAGTGCTATTTGCCTTTTCAGTTTGAAGCTCCATATCTTTGTATCCAAGTTATTAATAGACTCATACCTGCATAAACCCTGGAAATGGAGTATTTGTAGAATTTTAAAAAGAGGGAAGGTGGTCGCTATGTGAAGTTTTTCCTTTCAAATGATGTAGTGTGTTATTATAGGACACCTTGAAATGTTAAACTTCTTTCTGTCTCTGTTGTTTTCAACATGTGAAATCGTTCTAATCCTGCATTGATTTCATCCTATGCACATGCAGAAACCGCTAATGGGCCTTTTTTCAAGTTCACTGTGAAACTTTAGCCTTGTCATTACGACCTCATTTATGTTTATTGAGTTTTAATGTGCACAGTCTTATGTGTGAGTGGTAACTTCATTTTGCCTGTGCTTACAGTCATGCTACAGATATAATGGAGACTGCAGGCTGGAAGTCAATGATCCAATCCCATCCTCACTTGGTAGCCGAGGCCTTCCGTGCCCTGGCTTCAGCACAGTGCCCACCCTTTGGTCTTCCCAGAAAGCGTCTAAAACAGTCTTGACTGCCTGACTGTGTCCCAGGACTTTACTGGAGCTGTGAAGCATGGGTTTACAAAGGAAGGACTAGGGAGGGTAACATTTTTATTTCCACCAAAACTGAACACACTTGAATAACGAACAGTGGAGCTTTCTGGCAGGGAATGTGGGGAGGCTGGCACGTGGACGACTCGCATCAATGGATTGGGGAAAAAATTGGTTCAGTCGGTATTGCTCGCTTGCTTTGCTTCCCCAACTGAATTCTGTTCAGTGTGGGTAGCAAGTCAAGCTGTCTGCTACTGTGTTTTCTCCTGTAATTTTAAAAATGGCCTTAATATATTTGCCATTGCTCTGGAGCTTCCCTAGAGTACTTTGTCTATTTTACTCTGTGCCTGCCTTGTCACAAAGACCAGGCCTCCTCCAGGTTGCACTAGTTCCCATGAATAGTCATTTTGATATGGAGTTCTATAGGAACGTAACAAAGGTTTAACTAAATGGGAAATATTATGTACCTGTAATGTTTAGCCCGTTTTGTGACTAGACATTATAAAGCATGAACACTTTCAGTGCAAGGTCAGTTCTTTACACTTTTTAAAAGATGTGTATGCCCCATATTGATGGCACCATTTCTATGTAAGTGACAGTTGAACCATCTTCAGAAAATCAGTGTACAAGAAAGTCTGTTCTATTGCATATTTGTGGGGGAAAAGGTAATCTGCCATTATGAAGACCCAGTGTCAATCCTAATAATGAACACAGAAACCTTTCTGTACCTTGGCCCTAACATATAGACATTGGAAGCATATGGAAGTATTTACTCTCTCCCTTTTGAATTACATAATCCAGATCATACATCTGTGAACTGTTATAGAATCAATTGAGAATTTTGTTTTTTTGTTTTGTTTTTTGTTTGTTTTGTTTTTTTAGTATTGCCAACTTGCAAATATATATTCTCAATATATTGTGGTTAACTAAAAGTGGAGAGACAGATGCATGGTCATGTTATTGTCAAAGAAAGTGTCCAAGTACCAATTTTGTTTTTAACAATTTATTTTCTGCAATTATGTGACATTTGTGCAGAATTAAATTAATTGAATATGTACAAAAAAAAATCCTCTAACATGCTTGGATATTTGTAGGATGCTGAGCATCACTTCTACTGGCAATGTTATTCTGTGTTTGAATGGGGGGTTGTCATGTTTATTCAGTCCGTCTCGTATGTAGTGTGATGTGACAGACACTTCAGAGGATTTTGTAAATTAAAAGAGTAGCATCACTTTTACATGATGTTGCTCATCATTCAGCGTTATGTTGAGATGTGAAACACTTTTTTTTTTGGTTGGAAGCAAAAACGATGGAAGTTGTCTGCAAGAATGCCTGCATTAACCCATTAAAACATTTTCCAGCAGTCTCAAGTGGCCCAGGTTTATTATTTAATTTTTAACTGGAGATTGTTGAATTCAGCGTGATTAAGGGTGACCATTATCCACACTTCTTTTAAATAGAGGTGTTGGTGGATATGGATGACAAGCTAAGGTGGTGATTTTTTTTTTTCTTCTTTTTTATCTCTCCTCTACACTGGTTTTTAAAATATGATTAGAAAACAACACTGCTGTGATAATCAAAAGAAAATGTGCTTAAACTGCCTTAACATAGTGAATGTTTAATGTTGAACCTTTTTAAATGCATGAAAGACTTTTTTTTTTTTCTCCTCCTGTTTTATGTGTGAATGATTCGGCACAAGCTCTAATTAAAGTGAACACGAGGCTGCTGTTTCCTGCTGGAGCAGAGACATCTTCATCAGCAGCTTGCTGATCCTCATCCGCCCCTCTCAGCACAGATCCTAGGAAGTGACCTGATAGCATCTCTGCTTTAGGATGCCTCTCCAACCTTTTATCTTCCTCCTTCACTTTCTTCCACCAATTGTAATGTCTGAAAGAGACGATGCCTGCAGTGGCATATTCAAAATCAAAAATTTTCTCTATCATTTGGATTGTAGGAGACTGTTAAATAAGCAGTGGACGATGACGCTGGAACAGAAGGTTAGAGGTTTGACTATGGCTTTGTTTAAAAAAAAGATGTCTTATGATTCTGTATAGCAGATGCTGCATTAGAGAAGAGTGCTCTGACATTAATAAAGAAGTGACAGATTGAGACAAAGGAGACACTTAATCTGTCATGCTCACTACATCCCTAGAGATATTTATAAACTGTTTGCTTTTAAGTTGTTTTTTTTTTCCCCTTAGTCTCATCTTCTTCAGTACATTTTCTTTTGTTTCCCAGAATGTACTTTAACAAACCCAATGTAGGGTCAGGAACTTGTCAAACCAGCTGATACACAAACTAGTTGGAGAGAGTATTTGTGGAGTTAGACATTTTGCAGTTGGGTGGGAAAAAAAAAAGTTTTTGTGCCTTTCCAATGAATCTTCCATTTGTAATTGTATAAAGAATCAGCAAAACCTGACTTTAACCACTAGTGAGTAATTGCACTGCACTCAAAATCGTATTGTTAGTTTAAACACTACCAGTGCGCTGACAAAAATGAAAAAACGTTCAGGAGGCAAATGCAGATTTTCTTCTTATCTCAATATGCATGAATATTTAAATGTCAGATGAAGGTATATAGATAGATAATTACTTTAGCTGACACACTGACTGTCAGTGATATCACCACTGACAAATGTATGTTAACATTTGTCTTAGGTTTCCAAGGATTTGGATGTGTGCAGCATGAAAGCCTGGTGTGACTTGATGCCTAGGGAGTGGGTGCCTCACCCTGATCAGATAAGAGTAATGGAAGCGAATGAAAAGACCCCTGTCCCTGATGGCCACAGCTAAATGGATGTGCTCCCTGAGGTGTACCTCTGGTATCATCTACGCCTGTGGACACAGATTTATTGCCCATTAAAAAGCTACACTGAAATGTACCTCTTAAAATGGTGTGTTTATCCTGTTGAGAAGTCCTTGTAGGAATGAAACGAGACAACGGTGAGCACCGACAGACAGGAGCTGACTGAAAGGATGCTGTGAGCAAGTTCAAATAAGGTTTAATGCCATAAAATTACCTAAACTGATCTTTTACAGTATCATTTTAACAATAGCAACCCCCTATGAAATCCAAAAATGAACATTAGTTCTTACACTATACACACAGCGATGCTCTACAGGAGAAACGGTTTAAACAAGATTAAGCAAGCAGGAAATCAAAATAGGTACAGTCTGCAAGGGTTACAAAAATGGAAATCAAAGCAATCTCTAAGCAGTAATTATGACATTTATCTATATGATAGCGCTTAACAAACACCAAAAATGAGTAACAGTATACTTGACTGATATATTTCTCTGGAAAAATTAGAATAAATTGACATTGTTTACTCTGAAGTCATAATTAAACACATTTAGTTTTAGAGCTACACATTAATACACAGCATTTTCACAAAGGAGTAGAAATAAAACATCAATATAGATCAACTCAGGTTTAGGTCTTGTCATATATGTACTTCTCCACATGTATAATGTGACAGAATCGTTTACTGTACATCTGATGAGGAAAGACATGACAGACAGCCAAAGGAACTGACAGAAATTAGTGATTAGTCAGTGGCACATGCCCTACCCTAAAAACCCTTGATATGTGCAAACAACACAATTTACAGCATATAATCTGTAGAACGTTTTCAACAAAACCTTTCAGAAATGTTTTAGCGATTGCTAAGTCAAAGTACATTACACCATATACTATGAGACTGGATGTTATCCACTTTTATCCTCACAAAAGTTAGTAAAATTAAGCCTGCTGTACAAGTGGGAAATGTCTGACATTTTCAAACTTAGTAGTCCCAGTTCTCATTAAAATTCCAGACTAACTCTGTACTTTTGCCTTTTTTTTTCTCTTTTGGTTTCTCCACTCTTGGTCTTAGGTAAATGAAATTTCCCAGGCTAATTAAAGCCTATTAAAGGCAGGTAATGTCAGGGCTTGTGGCAGGACCATGACAAAGTGCTGATAATTGTCTGCCAGACTCACTAAATCCACCTGTCCTGCAATTATCGCTTCCCCTCCCCCCGCCTCTCCTGACACATTAATCCACTGTGGGACTTGCTTGGCAGGCTGATGCCTCAAAGTGCATCCTGCAAACACAGATGTTGGATTTCAGGCTAGTTTAGCGTACACATGCCTTATGATGATAGTAGCAGAAAACCAACACATTTTAAGGAGCGAACAAGCCGGCAGCCAAGTTACTCTTGAATGGGCACTACAGTACATACGTGTGTGTAATGATTTACGATCATGCTCTCATGTTGCGTCTGGATTAGTTTTTTCTGAATCAATTTATTTTGTCTGGGACACTTAATATGAGGGTAAATGAATCAATTCACTTTATTCAAGTCCATACAAGAGAATGATAACAGAGATAGGTGGTAAGGCCATATTCATTATTCAGAGCTACTAGAAAAAAAACCCCATTAATCAAACTAATCTGAAATAACAGACACTGTCCTGTCTGTGTTCTGTTAACAGGTATAAATGGATGTTAGCTTCACTTCAAAGGCAATGAACAGGTAATTTTAACTTATCAGCCAAAATATAGCAATGTTTCAAATGGGGAATATTTAATTTTATGCCTTGTTGAATAGCAATTCAAATGTCCTGATGTTGCAATTATTAACATGCTTAAAAGTCTCTTCATATTTCATCAAATAAGTGACTGTTTAAATGAGGTGAGGGAATTGTTTGATAATCCTAGCATCAACGCAGCACTGGCAGAAATGCCAGTCATACACTTCCAACTAGGAGGTTGCTTGCCTATGGCCTAGCCTCGGAGAAAACATCTGGACAAAACACTAATTATTCTAGTGGTTTACAGAGAACATGTGCTGTTGTGATGAGGAGGAGTCACTCAGGGTTGGATCAAGCTCTGAATCCCAAGTCAACCCCAAGACAAAGTCCCTGGACACCTACAGTAACTATCTCAAGTGTTAGATCTCTCTGTTCGTCAGTGTATACAAAATATGCACTCAATCCCTCTAGTGTGGATCTCAGGTTACGCATGTAGGTATTTCGGGACAAAGAGCTTAGACGTTGACATTTACATTATTTGAAGGTAAAACAAAAGGCTGATGCATATTCTGCTAACAACAACTAGGTCATCCTGTAGAGGAGTAAGGTGTGTCACTATGGTAGTTGTAGTCAGGGCATACCTTCTGCACCAGTTTATAGTCTACACTGTAAAAGGCTATATAGATGCATATGACTTTGAACGGTTTCGAGCACAGCCAGGACACGTGGCTCTGTGTCTGCTCCTGATAGCACACCTTGGATGGGTCAAAGCCGCACAGGGCAGTCTTCTTGTTGCGGTCCGTCTTCTCATACTCAATGCGACAGTTGAATGATTTGGTGTCTTTGGTCTCCAGCGTGGACTGCTGTGCAATCTCAAACTCCACCACCTTGGAGGGCGGCACCAGGCTGACCGACACGTTCCCCAGACCCGTGGAATTGTGGCGAAAGTAAACACTAAAAGTGCCATTCCCATGGTCCACAATCTTTCCTGTGATCAGCAGGTTGAGTTTTACAGTCTTGATGTTGGAGTGGAAGTCCCCCCATCCAAACATTTTTTTGAACTTGCCAGTCTTGACGATGGGCCTACGTTTAGTTCTGGCCTGTGCACCCTGAACATCTGTCTGGTTAGATAACCAGTCCCAGAAGTCCTCTATGTTCTGTAAATATGTTATTTCCCTCATGTTGCTCTTGAACCCGGGGGAGCCCTTTGCAAACAAACGCAGGGGGTTGAGGATCCGCGGACTGGCCCCCGTGGGAGAAATCTTCTGTCCATTATTACTGTCTGCCCACTCAATGAGCTCCGTGGCTCCTCCATACACCTTCCTGCATGTGACCTTTGGAGAAAACGGAGCACAGATAGACAGAAAGAACATTAGGTGATGACATAAAACATTTTTAAATACAGCATTATTGTGATGCAACTCACTACACTTTGCAACTGCATCCACTGATGCAGAGACACCTTTCAGTTTGTTCAGGAAAAGTCCAAAAGGCCCCAAGTGGTGATACCGTGCACAGACAATGAATCCAGCAGAAAATACCATTAAATACAACAGCACTGTCCACACTGATTGGCAACTTATCTCTAGTGATTACACTGTAAAAATGCCACAACAGCACGCCAGCACAAAAGATTGAGAGGGGGGAAAAAAACTCCAAACAACCGTGGAGCACCCACTTGTCACACAAGTTTAAACATTAAAGTTAGGATTTACTATACTGAATGATGAAACACAACAAAGGTACCCTTGGGAAAAATTTGTTTGCCAACAAAAGCTTTACAAAAAATACTTCAAAAAGATGCTGCACTTCAATCAGAAAGCTGAAGGAGTGCACAGTCTATATTTTACTGAAAATACAAAAAGGTTTAGGACAGCCACTTAATTTCTTTGGTGCAATAACATTTATTAAGCAAATCAAGTTGACTTTCCACAGCTAAAGTAATTCTAACACACTAGTCCAATTTCACTGCTAAAGTCAAAGGGTAATAAACTTTCTTTGTGTATGCAGTCAATGCATAACACAGAGAATTTTAAAAATAGCATTCTAAGCTTATCACTTATAACAAAGTGTAACACAAATATGTTAATAAAAATAACGCAGTTTGAGTTCTTCACGAAAGAAAACATTTAAAATACGTATGTTATTTGTTTATTTGGGGCCATATGCATGTCCACGTTCTTGCTGAGAGTTAAGAACTCTCACATGTGTATAGTACCTGAACGTAGCTGAAGTGTGCAAACAGTTTACATAAAGACTTGGTTCAAAAAATGTTTAAAAAATCAGCACCTACACAGATAACTAATTTTGTGTTATCTTTGGATCCAACAGCTGGTTTTCAAGTCTTTATGCTAAGCTACACTAACTGGCTGTTGGTGTTAACCTTATATTTACCTGGCTGTGTAGCTGGTATTGATCTTCTCATGTAACTCTCAGCATTTCCCCAAAATGTGATTTTTAGCATTTTGGTATCACACTTTCACAATCGTTACAACCTATAGCAAATATCCAAAATATTCTAAGCATTTAAATAGCAGTTTAACAGACTTCACCACCACAGTATCCACACAACAAGCCTCTTTCCTTACTTATCTTTTTTTAGTCATTTTCCACTTAAACCAGACTTAACACAGTCTAGAAAAAATGTCTGTTGCCTGTTGCCTACAACTTCAGGGCATAATCCCTTTTTTACACAGCGTCACCTGATCAACAGTCTGGATTAAGACAAAAAGGGATTTGATAAAACAATCTTTGCATGTAGAACTCAAAACTGCTTATAGTTGTAGTTCTACTAGTTATTTTATCAAATTTAACTGAGTAATTAATCCTTCTGAATGACTTGAAAACTTTGACTTTACCACTGCAGAAATGACATACAGCTAATTATATTGCATGAAAGTAAATTTAGACACTAGTAACATCAGACGAAGGTGAGGAAACACAAAATTTGCAATAAAGGATGAGGGAATTATTCAGGATGCAACGATGAACTTCAACAGGACTCATGCTTGCATAAAGCTTCTAAGATGTTATAACAACTTGTCAGATTACATGACAGTGAAAATCCCCTGGACTAAACATGAGCTGGCCTCAGATCAGTGGTGCTATTTTTAGGTAGATTAGGCATATGAACTTTGACTTGAAATGGTTCCCGACAATAAAAAAAAAATCGGCTTCCACGGCGGTGTGGTAAAGTGTGCGCTAAGTGCTAATCCAGACTCAGCAATGAACTGTGATCCCTGCTTGCACCTCAAAGTCTTTTAGCTTTAGGAGTAATTCCTGGTCCACTTCAGATAAAGCTTTAATAAGTCACGGCAATAAGCTTAGCTAGTTTTATTAGTAATTAGTAGTACCGGCTTTCCCCAGGCCCGGTTATAGGGATCACTGAAAGAAGCAGATGTTGAAAGCGCAGAGCAGCGGCTGTTTGAATTCTCACTGAGCTGCTGCATGCTACTTCCAGACCAATTATAATTTAGCTGTAAGCCCAGTTGAGACTAAACTAACAAACTAGGTCTGTGCCACAATTTGTTTTTTATCACACTCACATTCTTATAATATATGCTGTTCAAATTGTAAAAGTGCTTTTTATAGTACACGCACAGCGTCATGTTGTGCAGAAATTTGATAATTAAAACTTTACTGTTTATGTCCCAGACAATAGGAACACTTTAAAATACCAAGCAGGAGTTAATGGCTATCTGGTTATGTAATGTGAAATCAATGTGTCTACCACGGACAGTGAGCCTGGCCCATCCATCAGCCCTCACAATGCTTAATTAAGACAGTTGCTCCCTGTAAACATGGATGAATGAGGCAACACTGTAATAAAGTCCCTCTGTGTACCTCATCACATCCACAGTCATTTAATCAACTAGTTCCAGTGGCAGAATTCCCCACTGATATTACCACTTAGTAATACCTTCTCTGAGCTCAGCTGTTAATTTGATTTGACTCCTACAACAGAACAATAACAGACCGTGCCGAACATAAAATCTGCAGCATTGTGGGATCCCAACAAGGTAAAAAAATCTTTACTGCCATGAACAAGGGAGACCTGGCACTCGTCTTCTCACTAGCCTGAGCTGTTATATCCGTTACACATTAGGTGTCGTGCTGTGCAGCTTCTGAGGTGAAACCACATTTCAGTCTTTCAATGTAAATCACAGGTGAGCTTTGTATAGGATGATTATAATGGTAATGAGAGAGCAGTTTAAGTATGATGAGCAACTGGGGAAATTGCTGTGACAACAAGGGGATCAGCAGAGGGATATCTAATACTTAAATGCCCCGAGAGAGAGATGAAGCACTGGGAACTTGAAAAGCTTGCACTGACACATAGGCTTTGGTTTCTTTCTCTGTTGCTGTCTCCCTGCACACAAGCAGCACCTAAACACGCGCGCGCACTTTGTTCATTTAGGCGGAAGTGGTGTCTGTTAAAAACAGACTAAAGGAATCCAGGGTTTTTTTGGGTTTTTTTTTTGCTGTGGAAAAGAAAGAGGCAAGGTCTGATGAAGGAGAATCTACAAAAGCTTAATTAAGATTTCCTAATCGGTGCTGCTGTGCTAGAGGCATTTCGGGGCGACTTGAAACAAGACATTATTATGATAATAACTGCAGTCTTATGGAGCTGAAAACACCAGACCTCATTTCAACAGCACAAGGCAATGTGAATAGTGACAAACATCACAGATATCGTCCTGTGTGGTTTAGCTTCTTCCTTTTCCTGTACATCCTAAACAAAAACAGAGAGGTGCATGAACCTCTCACCTCCTTAGCAGAAATGTTTCAGCTATGTACCACATTAGTAATGGGACATCTGCTTCGTGATACAGCAGTAAGTTTAAAGGCAGGTGATAATAAATATATAAATGCTGAGAAGTCTAGAACAAGTTGTTTTTATTCTAAAGCTTCTTCAGTTATGATGTTATATTAGTTAATATTCTAATATATCTTTAGATCAGTCATATCTGAAACACAATTTTGTATATAACTATTACATACTTTACAAATAGTAATTAGTAAATTGAGATTTCTTAGATTTCTTATTTTTCATCACTGCTGACAGGTGTTGCAGAGCAGTACACGCTGCAATATAGCTGCAATCTGAGGAGCAAAGCCTACGTATTACATTCTGACATTTTTGACTAAAATAATGATGCTGCATTTTCATTCCACTGTGGGGATTTTCGAGCCAGGTTTACACAAAAATTCACAGTCAAACTGAAATACTCAGAAAGCAATTGACTCAAAGTGAACGTGATTGACCATTGAGCAGATAAGAAAGGATTTTGGACACAAAATTCTCAACTGAATGTCAAGATCTTTCAGTTAATGGTTGTTCAAGACCAACTCATTAACATAGTCAAGAGACTTTTAAGAACATTAACATTTAACAACATTTATTTTTACAAAATAAAAAGTTGATCCAGCATTGATATTCTCAATATAAGAGCAGGACACATTTAATGATACATTAGAACATGATTGACGATTTTCACTTGTCACAGAAGAATAACAAGAATAAAGTGTTATTTTAATAGTTTTATAGTTTGGTCTATAGTATGTGTCGTGATATGTAAGCAACAATGCCAGTATCTCAAAACACCCTGATGAAGGAAAGATATAAATAATGTTTGGAGAAATATCATCTGGCATGTTCTCATATTTAAAAAGCAGCACTTTTTAGCCATATGGTACTGTGTACAGTACTGTACTGTGCTGTAATCAGATTTTGTAAACTCTCAATTTATTCCAGGCTCACAAAAAGTGTCACTGCACCAAATGAATGTGCATTGTTAGTATGTATCTCAGCATAAAAGGTGGGAAAACTGACGAAGTCCTTTCTCCACAGCTTAATTAAAGTGCATACACTAGTCTTAGCTGCTACTGACAGGCTGTTAAAATACATGTAAAAATGTTTTTTATATTTGAGGCAGAGCTGGATAAATGACCTGTACATCTCCAGCCTTTTGTCTTACTTAACAAGCCGTTATTGCACTACATCTTTTATCACATTATTTTACAGTATGTCTACGAAAAGCGCATTCACAGCTGAGTAAAACTTTCTGCCTACCTTGGTTGTGGGATTAACAGCAAAATACTGTTAATGCAGAAGGGCTTCCTTTACTTTAAAGTCTTGTTCCAAACTGCTTTAAAGAACACTTGTTCCATTAGCATAAAATCTGAAAGAAGGCTTTGAAGTGAGGTATTTTATAAATATTAAATATATGGGCTCTATATTTTCCTTTAGAATTATATTCTATTCCTGTTTTCATGACTGAAGTATTTCTAACGTGGGTGAAGCTTTAACATTCTGTTCTTACTGTCATTTGCATCTCAAGGACTGCAGGCTAAATAAATAAATGTACAAATGTCACTTGTATTGTACAATGACAATCTGTAAAGGCTCCATCCTTCAAACACACATGTACTCTATATTTGATTTATTGATTAGTTAATCAATACTATCCAGAGGTAGTGGAAATTAAATACTGACAGTGGCCTGAGCAGCAGCAAGCTACACAGTAAGTCAGGATGAATCAGGCTTGACATTCATCTGTAATGAGTATTATGGAGCTGGCTGCCTGCTTGTCCCGTGGGTAGACATATCTTTTAGAGGCCTGACATAAAGGTAATTGCCACAGTGACCAGAAGTAGCCTCTAGAAAGTTATTAAGAAGCCAGTGACATCTGGCTTCTGGATCATCTGAAGAGATGCTGTTAAAATGCATTTGCAGTGAGCAGCCGGCGACATTGTGCTTGGCTGTGATGGGTTTTGTGCCGCGGGCAAGTCTTCAGCCTTATTTTGATGGCGACAACGGAATCGGAAGGAATCTCTCTAACCCTGGCACAGTTGACTTTCATAGCCAATACTCATGATCTGAAATCTGTTATTCAGTTTCTTTTTGTCTTTTTTTTTTTTTTTTATCGGTGTGAGAGGTTCTGGATCATCCTCATCGCTAAGTTCCTTGTATATGTGGGCAAAAATCATCTGTTTTTGAGCTTTCTATAGTTGATTTTTTTCCAGCACATAAGGTTGGGATGTGCATCTGGGAAAAATTTGTTTCAGGCATCTTTCTCACAATAAACAAAATGGGCAATTAACCTGCTCATCAGTGCAAGCAGAGCAGTTCCAATGATGCACTCCACTGTTCTTCATGGATTTATCTGTGCAAATTGACCTCACTTTGCTGGTGCAATTCATTTCTCTGCTGATTTTCTGTGTCTGAAGCTTCATTAACTTGATGCGCTTCTACGTAGTAAAAATCTGGACGTCCTACGGAAATTACACCAGCTTCCCCATTTCATAATACTTTACCAGTACTACTGCAACACAACACCTGCCATATTAAAGGTGCTCAGCCAATGCTGCTAGTATTAGACCACAAACTGTTGCAGAGCTGGATTGACAGCAGACTCTTGCTTTCAAGCTTCTAACATGACAAGCCACTCCACTCACATTAAAACCTTTCCCAGCTTGCAATCCCCTGCTCCACATCCTTCCCCAGCCATCTTCCTCCTGATGTTACAGGGCATATCATTTGTAATGATTCACACCCAGAGCCGGTTCCAGGAGAGAAGGCCCTGGAGGCGCTTAGGCAGCGCAGAGTGAGAGTCTACACGCTGCTGAAGAATAGATTGGTGCTCTGATCGCTGGAACAGCCTCACGCTCCAGAGCCATCACTTTTAATCAGAGGCCGTCAAGGGAAACACATGGCAGGTGCTTCAGCGCTGTGGTGGATCGCAACAGAAAATCCACACCGGGGGCACCTTACCAATCACAGAAGGCTGCAGTTAGTGTGTGTGCATGTAGCATATCTACTCCCCTCCAGTATAATCCTTTAGGCCATTACTACCTGACCTCTGTGAGAATGAAACACACTATCAATATCTTAACACTTCTGCTTAAGAACCCATTAAATTTGTGCCTTAATCTATCACCTGAGATTATTTGCAATGAATATTTAGAGCATTATTATTGAGCATCTCATTATTATACTTAGAGACTAATAAAGGAAATTATTTATAATTTATATGTTTTATTGAAAACATCATAAATGCAATATTTATATTGTATAATTAGATACATTTATTAACATAGTAGTGCTTCTACAGGCCTAAAAACTCCTCCTGTCACCACCTCCCTGTATTTACACCAGACCAGCTTCTGACTGTGTACACATTTAGCACGTGTTGGTGCTAACAGAAGAGGGGATGACAAGCTAAAAAAAAAAAAAAAAGGAACATGAAACTGATGCTTTTATTTCTAAAATCTTACCCGCACTGTGCATTGTGCATTGTGCATTGATCATTGTACTTCTGAATAGAAAAAGAAAAAAAAAAGCAACCATGCATCACTTCATCATCATGAGATGTGCTAACAGTATCAACATGCTCAGGTAAAGAGGTGAAGCGCCATCCATTATTAAAGTGAGTGACATTAAAAACACAAGTTAATATCAAACTTCTCTCGACTTTGGTGTATGAGAACACGCTGAATAATAATTGTGTAAATTTGGTTCCTTGCCTCACATCAAATATTCAGTGAACACAGTGACAAAAATGATTTAATGACAAGAAAAGGAAAAAATAATAATGCTTGTGACAATACAGATTATGACTAGAAACAATGTGTTGCTGCACCTGATTCATTTTCTTTACAGCTGCTTTTTCATGTAACTGAGTGTTGAGGGCAATACAAAAATACCTGCATCCACCCGGTTACAGAAACCTTAGTGCTTCTTGAGGTGTGCAGGCAAGCCGAAAATTTAGAAAGAATATATATATATACTGTATGTAGTGTAAGTTAAAAATACTATAGTTTTAAATAACACTTTATTATAAATTATTCTTTATAACACATTCTAATGTTGATGCATACATCTACCTACATTATATTGTGTTATAAACCATTTATCAAATGTTTAGGCTTGTAAAGGTGGCACACCTAAAGAGTAGTAGCTAAGACTTCCTAAGAGTGGAAAGTTCACACTTTTCATAAACAGTGAAATGTGAGTGAAAAACAAGAAAAAAAACAAACAAAGTGCTGGGAAATCCTGGATGGAGAGTTATGGACAACATGGATTATAGAGCCTACATAGGCTACATAAGCTAAAAAAAAACTTTGAAAAAATGAAGTTAAATGAAGGTAAAACTGTAGTTACTGTAGGGGTCTCTTGTTTGTGACGTCGACAGTCGCCTATGTCAGTCATTAATATCAAAAGTGTTTAAATAATCTATATGAGAACGACTGTCAGCAACTGGTTCTTAAGACTTAAAGCTGGAATCTTTATGCATCACACACGTAATGATTTCTCTGATGACTGGCAGCAAGAACTGAGCCAGACTGGCACTGACCCAGCCCATTCAGGTCCCACCAGCCGTCACAACCAAATCACATATCTCATCGGCTGTACAGTCATTAAGTGTGTGCACGCCTTAAGTTAAAATTCTACCGTTTCAGCAATATCAGAAAATGATGAGTTTTATGTTTTAGGATTCAAGTTAGGTGATAACATCAACACACTTTCAGCTTATAATTGTGTCCTTGAACACAGCATCTCTCCTTCTTTAAGTGCTGTGAAACTGATGATATCCCAGACCAATCTAGAGCAATTCTAACTGTTGCCCACTTGCTATGATTTGAAGAACCAAATGCAAAAGCACCTGTCAGCCTCTGAGTTAGACTCTTTTGAAGGGCTAATAGATGCTAAGACTAAGAAAGAAATGACACATATGCATACAACTTGGTGTTCTCAGTGTACTGTAGAATCACTGAACATCTGAGTCCTATTTTATTCCTACACAAATACAGAACAACATATATGTTCCTATTGAGCCCTTAAAACTATTAAAGTATCTTGCGGTGTATTAAATTGAAATCATATATGTTTCTAATTATCTATGTGATCTAAGTGTTTTTTCTGCAGTCATGTCGTGGTATTCATATACAAAGTATTCTGTGCTACGCCTCGTGAAGTCACCTGGGGCTGCTCACATCCTATAATTAGCATAAAATTGTAGCACGTAACATAACCCTCCTGTGGCTAGCATAAATCATATCATGTGAGTCATTAGTCATGTTTATGGTGTCAATGTTTTTCTTTTCTTGCTCAATTTCCTCTTTTCCTCTGCTCCCAGCAACTGACACTGACTGAGATGATGCCTCACCTTTTTCAGACTTGTACAGACTTGTATTTGTATTGCCGTCTGTACACGTCTTCATACTGAACCATTCAGTATCATTAGAGAGCGTTTCCCTACAGGAAGCAATATACTAAACTGTGCAAATCACACACAATTACCTCTCCTGCAGTGTGGAAGCTGTCAACACACAACTGTAGAAATATGCTTCAATGTTCCTAATAAATGGAACAAATTACAGGAAATTATAGCACAGTTAGCATCGACCTCACTGACATACTTTGTTTGTATTATAATAAGTGTCAGTTTCTCCTATTATAGCATTCTCATCAAGAGTATCACATCATGACCCAGCCATAGTAACATAGCAACTACTTGTCATCTGTGTTATCTTTTTTCTGTTGGGCAGAAATAAGTGTCAGTGATTTTGTCAAATCTATCCACAACAGAAATCTGTTGGATATGTAATTTCCATCAGTTCCATATTGCAGAGCTGCTGTCAACTACATGTCAAAAATGCAATCTTGCAAGAAGGTCAGTACATCTCTCATGTTAACCAACCACAGCTTACAAAAGACTGCACTGCAAGTGTCAACATCGCACAGCATGGCATTCATATTGTGGTAATATTACTTCAGTATTAATGCTAGATTCCATTCCACTCATTTTCAGGCAGCAGGAAGTGTGTTGTCTCAATGGAAAATTGTATTTTTTCCTTTGCTCATGGAAAATGGTTTCAAACAACTTATATGCTCCTAAAGTGTGCATCAATTTTATGGGACCCTAAAACTATGAGGTAAAACTCATCTTATTTCTGAACAGTAATTAATTTATTATAGAACAATAGATTACACTGATTTACAGACAGTGGTGTAAGAAACCTTTCTGGTTTTGCTTAATTAAAGATTAATTAAGCAAAACCAAAAATGACACACATTAAAAATGAATGCAACTTTATGCTGCATGACACACCCTGTCCGTGTTTGAGTTTATTTTATTACTGGATTACTATTATATATACAACATTAACATGCAAGCAACATTTTTCACTACACAATTGACCTGTTATGTTTTTCTCGTTCTTTTAATTTTATATATTTTTTACAAGGCTTTGGTAAATTAATGCACCATTTCTCTCATAGGTGCAACAATACTGGAAAAGTTCGAATAAAGTACAAGTTCTATAACATTAAATTTCATTCCACCACTTATTGCAGCTGTTTAAAGCAAGGAAATATAATATAATATCTGTACTACTATACTAATATACTGTGTTTTTTGCACAAAATCTACAGCAGACCGTTAAATTAAGAACTTATTTATAAGCATCAGTAACTCTGACAAATAAATCAAATCAACCACAAGATGAAGGAAGAAACGTGACCATTTACTGTTGATCCAAATCTTTCCTTGTATAAAAAATCAATACAGGCTTAAATTGTGTAGCTGCATTAACAGAGTCACAATTTCTAATAATGTCCCTCCTGTCAGTTTGTGAATTTACTGCAGGAGATCATTTTCATTTTAATTTTTCACCTACATTTGTGACAAGGCCCAGAAGATGAAAGTGGGATGTTAGTGCGTATGGTTCAGAGTGGTGTGGGAAATTTAAATGCAGCGATGATGTCAGGTGTTCAGAAAGTGTTAACAAAGATCCCACCAAGAGAGAAGAAGAAGAAGAAGAAGAGTGAGTGGAAGCTCTGGGACAAGAGCCACCAGGTAATCTGGATACTTGTGTTATCTCAGCACCTGCCACATGTGACAGCAGCAAATCCCTGAACACTTCACTTTTAGACAGGCGTTACCTCTCAACGCATCATCAGTTTCATAATCCCCTTACATGGTCAAAGCACCATCTCTAGTGCTGGCTCCTGACACCTGAAGCACACCTCTGTATGTCTGATAGCAGGGATTCAGGAGGATAATACCACGAAGCACATTGGACTCAGTGTAATTATCATTCTCTAGACCAATTTTTAACACGCAATGGTATACGTGCATGTAAAACTACTTAGCTAATACTCAAAGAGACTGTTCTTAAATTAATACTTCTAGGTTCTGGTTTCAGTTTTTGTACTTTTCATCCCGGGGAGATGTAATGTAAGTGTTTCTCTCACTGGGCTTTTTTATTTTTGTTATTGACAACTTCTCCATGCGGCAAATGATATGAATGTTTAATTCAAAAATGTTTTTTCGTGATTTGCTCAAACATACGTCCACTAAATTTGACAGAGCAAATGTTTCTGTTCTCAAAGCAGATTGTGCAGTGACTGATTTCACAGAAACAGCTCGCTTTGAAGAAGAAACAAGAGCTGAAAAGACGTTGCTTCCTTTTTCTCTGAGCAGCTCTGAAGACAGGTACTTCACAAGAAATATACAAAGACAGAGGGGAGCTGACAGCGCTTTGTTAGGGGCTGAAAATGACAAGCTGAAAAGAAAGGCCTCAAACCCCGGAGGCAGAGGAGGAAATGCAAAACTGAAAACAATCAGAATGGAGATTTATTGTACTTATTCTAAGGCTGTCACATCTTGCCTTTTACAGCAAAGCAATGCAGTTTTAATTAAAGAGGTCAATCATTTTCCTGAGCTTTGACATGAAGTGTGATTGCCTTCTCCAATAACCAACCAGGTGGTAATTAAGAACTTTATGTGTCAGAGTGTTTGGAAAATATGCTGAAAAGCAGCAACTCTACTACTGTGCCTGCTGGAGTCGGAGTTTTGTGTGATTACGCAGCTTACGATGAATTCAGTAGTTCTGCAATAAATAAAAAAAGTCACAGTTGAATAGCTGTAATGCAATATTTTATTAACTAAAATAAAATGTGAACTCAGTTCTTCCTGCACTCATTTTAGACAAAATACCTGCATTTTGTTTTGTTGCAGCACAGCAGTTAAAAGCAAGCACAGGCAGGAGAAGAGCTGCTAAACACTGAGGTTGTGCATCAGAGAGTGCTGGATGTTTCTGACCCTGCAGAGCGATAATGACAATGCTATAAGGTACTGGAGCTGCCAGATCTAACGCCGCCTCGGGCTGCACGTCGGCCATGAAAATTCATAGCAGTGGACCAAGATCAGGAAACTAAACATCGTATTAAACATAATGTTTTCTGCACCAGGGCTGAAGTGGGTGTGATTTGTTTTGAGAGAGTACTTCACTTCATCCTAAACAGTTCACATCACAAGAGAGTGTAGCAGAAAGTATGCTGTTCATAATTGTTTGACTTAAATCTTTAATGGTTCATCCAGTTGCAAACGACTATTGCGAAACACCCATCAATCATTAGGAGCTTCTTCCTCTTCATTTCAGGACCTTTATCATGGATTTATTGTCAGTACACATGCAATTATGATTGATGATTGGAAAAAGGAATGAGTTACAGGGCTCAATACAGTCAATACAACCTGTAGTGGCTGCAAGCTACATTTGAGGGATTTAACAGAAACAACCTTTCCTTCAGAGGTCTGAGACAACATGCAGGCGGAGGACTGCAAATGCCACAGACAGTATTGTTTATGAGGGATTATCTAGTCAAGCCTTCTGGCTAGAAAGATTGTGACCCCAATATGAACACAGATACACATCAGCACCATGTAAGCTCCAAAATGATTCCTGGACGGCTGCACATGCATACAAGATACAAGGCCTCTTCACTCTGTCAATCCATGTTTAATCACTTCCACAGAAATTTCAGCTGGCCTGCCTGCCTGCCATTTCTCTTATATTTTTCTTGCTCCCCACCCAATTTCTCTGGTGGGTTTTTTTTTTTTTTTTTTGAAGACTTAAGTTCCACTCTTTTTTTCCTGTCTCTTTTTACAAGGCAAATCCTAGAAGAGGTTGATGTGAAGACCAGGCAGAGCAAGGATGTGAAGAATATAAACACATTTTTTTTTATTGTCCAGAGGGAAATGGGGGGGTGCAGGGAGTTTGGCGGTGGGGTCTGTAAAAGAGACGAGGACCTTATCACAACCCAGCAGCTCTGTAATTCGCCGCCATGATAAAGTGGCGGCGCGGAAAACCTTACAAGGCTGGCACAATCCAAAGACGGATTAGGTTTTTCTGACATAAGCTTCCTGAAAAACTAATCAATCAGCCCATGCAGTATTATCAGAAGCGTGAGATTAAAGCGCTGCTCCTAATCCCCCCACTGTACATTTTATTACACTTCCCGGTGTTAGTTGCCTTTAAATATACAATAAATAAATAATAAAACCAAACCTAATTGAGCATGGGGAAGGGGAAAAGGGTTAAAGAGCCCTTAGAGGGGGAATTTATGTAGAATTTGTGTTTTGTTATGAAGACATGGATAAAACTGTTGTCCTTGCCAGAGCCCTTTTTGACTTTGAATAGAGCCTCACTGTCTCACTCCAGCACTGCAGAGAAAAAAAAAATCCAACTGTGGCATAATTAAAAATTTTCAACAATATTAGCAGCTAAAACTGAACCAAATCAAATTCTCATTTAGAATCTGCTGTTCTTAAGATTATCTATTGCCACTGATGAATGAGATGATAAATAATCAAGTAACTAGAAACTAACAAATTAATAAATAAGAGTTGAAGTTAATACCAAATCCTCTGAGAAATAACTTGTAATCCTTTGAATCAGCACACATCAAAGTTGCAGGGATGAACTCCGAGCATGTAGCAGATCGAGAGGACAAGGCACCGTCAGCCTACAACTAACCAGCTAAGCTTTCGCTTTAATGCGTCACACCCTTCCATCAAGACGCAAGCCTTTTCCCTGCTCAGCCCAACCCCGGTTGTTGTTTACAAAAACACAGAAGGTAGCTATACATTCAACAGCAACCCTCTTGGCATGGGCTATAGATGCTTTGTCATGACATAATATTACCAAAGAGCTTTTACCCCAGACATAAGATACAAAGGCGTAATAGAGTTTGTCAGTGTCTTCTCACACTTAATCCCAAACCATGCTGAAAAAACTCACTTTCCCTGTATCCAATATGTGGAACAGAGACAGGGCAGGACAGGAAAAAGGGAGATGGCAGAGAGCAAGGCTCTCAAGTATGTTTTATCTTCATCTACATTGTTCTGCTGTCATTGCACACAGGATAACTGCAGCAGATGTCATGGGAAGAATGGGTTCTCCCAGGATAGCTTTGACCCTCTTATTTGTCCCTGGGGTACAGCACAGATGCTGGGACTGAGGGTTACATTTTCAATGTTTGATTCAATGTTCTGAGTGTTTCCTCTGTGTGTGTGTGTGTGTGTGTGTGGGTGTGTGTGCGTGCATGCGTGCGTGCGTGCGTGTGTGTGTGTGTTTGTCTTTCTGTCTGTGTGTGAGCATGTGTGTTTGTGTGCTTATGCTTGTGTGTGTGAGGAGTGGGAGGATTAAAAGTGTTTGTGATTTGGTTCCTAATTATGGATGATTTGCACACTACTACAGATACTGAAGCTCTGCTTAAGACTAAGTATACAAAGTATTTGTTCAGATCTAAAGAAATCCAGCTGGCTCAGTTGTCTGAGGTGTATCCTTTGACCATTTGATGCCCTGTTGATGACATGTTGTTTCATGTCATCACTGCACATTGTTCCGGTATCTCCAGCTATCCTTTGAACCAGAGTTACCAAGAAAAAAGTAAGATTGTTCACAGCCAAAGAAGTTTTGGCATATATATTTTATGCTTTCACCGTACGTCAGCATAGCATTTAAGCATTCTTTACCCTATACGGAAGGTGGGGGAATATTGATAAGGGCCAGTATGTCCTGAAGCAGACAATGGTGGGTCTGCTGGGAGGGAAACCACTGAGGCATATGAAGTGAGCGTCTCAAGAGAGGCAGCATGTCTCTCCCTCTGTCTCTCTCTCTCTGAAGGCAGAGCTCCCAACAGGCACAAGGCTGATTACAACAGCAGCCAGAGCAGGCAGCACTTTAACGCTGCATCTGCACAGTTTAAGGCTAACTTTAGAGAAGCCCTCTTTGAGGATAACACAGATATGAAGAACTTCTTCAGTCACATGGCATTTTCTGTTCGCATTTGATCATGGTAAGAGTCTATAAAGAAAGGATGATCACGATAAAACCCACATTGTATTCAACGAGGGGACAATATCAGCAGCTGCTGAAAAAAAGCGGAAAAGACCTTTATATTTCCCTAAAGCTCATGATCTTTCTTTAGCGAGCTTATTCCTGTAATAAAAACAGAATTAAACTGCGGAAAGATTATGTCCAAAAGCTTAGAACAATAAATCTCTAGTAAATACTGAATAATTTTTCCGTGTATTCAGGGATTTATGATTTCATCACATTGTTTAAGTTATAAGGGAGGAACAGTGCAGGCTTTGAAAACCTGCAAATACTGCAATTTTCACTTATTGTTCTAAGTTGTCATTTAATTTATTTATTTTTTCTCTGGCCTCAATATTAGACACTTTGCAGGTGTCAGGTCTTTAACACTGAGGTCAAATTCTGTTCATGTGTCAATAGTGAATAAAATTTTAATGATCACAAATATGCATGTGATGTAGCTAAATAAATGGAGAGGTGGAATAAAGGTTTTGCTGAGTGTCAGACACAAAAAAGCAAATGTTTATATCCAGTGAATAGTAAACTGATGTAACCACATTAACTACACTTCTCAATTAAAAATACTGCAGAACTCATTCACTCACTATAGGTTATAATACACCAAGCCCATAATGTAGGAATATAATGTAAATTTTTTGTATAATGTACAAATATTCATTTTTTATCTGAATGAAACAGCTGAATGTCCTCAGAAAATTCACAAATAGAAATAATACGTTTATTAAAGTGTCTTTAAGGAAATTGCTGCATGCTGTATAATTAGTACATTATGGCTATTGACAAAGCTGGCGTCTGTTCTGCAAAATTAAATGCAGCCAGATTGATTCAAATGTATTATTTTTTTCATTCTGAAATATTTTATAGATTGCAGTTTGTAAAGGTGCAGGTTCTATTTTGAGGCATATTTTAAAAAAAAATCACGTTCATTAGGATTAATAGTGTTTCCCTGAATAGCCTGCAAAGTTCACATAATACAGAAACAACATTATTGTGTGTTAAACTAAATGACCAGCGGGACGCAAATGTGATGCTGATGACTGTGTCGACTGAAATTTCATGCCAAGAATTGATTTCATTGTCATTTGCCGTTACGTGGTGATTGATAAGTCGGGTATGCATAAACTGTATGATTCACATTTATAATTAATGACAACAACGCATATCATTTTGCACCGTATAAATACATAAATAGAAACAGGAGTGTGAAAAAGTCCCTGTAAGGAGCCAACAGCGTAATAAAAAAAACAGAAAACACAGCTGAGCTTCTGGTAAAATTTCTTCTTCAAGCCTTTAGACACATTTCTGCATGTTTCGTCTGCTCACACTGAATCACGTCAAACCTCACCTGGTGCATGAGGAACAGAAACAGGAATGCTTGCAGAGCGCTCATCTTCAATGACTTCTCGACTTATTCAAGATGAGCTGAGCTTATATCCTCTCTGGAAGATCTGGAGAGCGGCAGACGCGCACGCCGCTGAAACATTGCTGTTATCGCCTGCGAAGAAAGTGGAAAGATTCACGATGTTAACTCACTTAAAACCTCTCTGTTAAATTTGCAGTGTTGTCAGAGATGCGACATTTGAATCTCAGTGCTGTATGGGGAATAATAAACTTTGCCTTACCGGTCTGAAAAGGTTATACCTCACTTAGTTGGGTTAGACGGCTGCAATCATCCTCGTTCAATCCATTTGTAGCAAAGAGTCCTAAATCCTCCCAAAACGTGTCCGTCCCTCAGGATGCGGAGTGAATTTTCCCTGAGGAGCTGGGAATCTTGTTTTCTCTACACACAGCGGCTCAGCTCAAACAGCACTCCTCTAAGTTGCGAATCAAGCCAAACCGAAATGAACTGTGGTCTATGTTTATTCTACTTAATCCGGAGAAATGTTAGTAATAAGATGTCGAGGCACTCGGTAAAGTACAGCCAAGTGAGCCCGTATCCCAGTGACAGGACTGCAGTCAGACAGCTGTCCGCTGTCGCTGTGCGCTCTCTACAGCTTCTACTTCAGTGCGCAAAATCCTCCGCCGCGCGTCTGGAGACTACAAGGTCGGCGCGCATCTGTGCAGTTATCTTACTCTCTCCGTCTAGGAGACAACTAAGAGCCTTGATGTCACTGTTATCAGGTTTTGTCCAGCAGCACGTCCACATTTAACCCTTTCAAGGTCCGAACGCGTAAATCTCACTTGGGTGATGTTTTTCAGTGTTTCACTTGGTAGTGATGAATGAAGAAATGGGAAAAGTTAAGAGTTGTATTTTGAGCCACATCACAAAATACAACCACGGCGGCTCTCCATGCTGTGAGATCTGCCTGAAGATCTGTAGAACAAATACAAAACAAAGCACTTTTTATTGTTTTAATGTATGCAGCAATGGCTTCTGCTTACAAACGCATCATCATATTAGCAGCGCTGTTTGCTTATTCGAGTAAAAACAAAGTGGTGAGAGATATTCATTCTTTAGTGAACAAGCTGACACAGCAATCCTAACCAATGTGTCCAGACATCAAAAGGTCAAATGTTGGCGGTGGCTGTGCAAAGGCAAAGGCAACGGGGTTTAAAAGGCAAGACTGCTTTTTAGGATTCGTGTGACTTTGGCACCATCATGTGGCTACAACAGTCTCACCTCAAAGATTAGACTGGTTGCAAGTTCCTGAATGTCCTGTAATTTTCTACTCCTTAATTCAGACAAGACAGAGGTTATTCTATTTGAGCCTAAAGACCCCAGAGACATGTTATCTAGTCATATTGCTACCCTAGATGATATAGCTCTGGCCTCAAGTGCTACTGTGAAGAATGTGAAAAAGAGTTATTTTTGATCAGAATATCTCCTTTACCTCCTACATAAAAGAAATATCTTCTTCCACTTTAGGAATATTGCTAAAATTAGAAACATCCTGTCTCAAAGTGATGCTGAGAAACTAGTCCATGCTTTTGTTACTTCT
>JAUBNQ010000013.1:16319765-16334170 GCA_032353495.1 Ctenopoma kingsleyae
TCTACTTACCCATTTGACACAATGACTCCTGTTGGAGAAGAATCCTTGTTCAAAGCTTCCAGTGACCATCGGTAAAGATTCTGAGAGGATTTCTTATTTGTCAAATCATGTACCAAAATAATTCCTAAAAGAATCCAAAAGATAGAACATACCTAATAACGGACCTCGTGCTTCGAGATTTTTGTTTAAGGAATTATAAAATCAACTTTACCATTAACTGAATTGTAGAAGACCGCTCTGGTGCTTTTGACACTGCTGGCACTGCCAACGGATCCTCCGACATCCCAAAGTTCAATGTAGTAGGTCTTCTCATCTGGGGTTCCCTCCTTATAGTCCTGAACCTGTAGTTTAAAACTAATTTAACACTGTAATCGGTGACCTCTATATGCACTCATTTTCAGACCAAGTATGTACAGCAGTACTTTCAATATTATAAGCCTATTATTATTTACTGGACTGTTGAATACACTGTTCTTGTTGAATGTATGCTTAAGTGAATATGTACATTTTACTTATTCAGATTAATATAAAAGGCAAACAACAGCATTTTAGATTTTACCTCTGAAGTTAATTTTATTAGAGGGTGTAAATTAGAGGGTGTTTGTTCTACTCACCCGTACATCCACAGAGCACCCAACCGTCCATGACGGATTTCCCAAAACTTGATTCTGACACAAAAGATGGACCAGTGAAGACTTTCCCACCCCTGCAATAAACAAGAAATGTTAGTGGATGGGATAGATACAAACTCACCAAACGACTCCCAAGCACAAGGACACATGAAATGCAGCGTCTACTCACTTCCAGTAAAGCTATAAAATGACTACTATAACTGTTTACATGAAACTGACGCTGTTCACTCTTCTTAGATATTAAGCCTTCATTGATAAACATGTTAGTGTAAGTATTCATCGTTTCCATCAAAACACACACTTTGTAGACCATCAGAAAATACCATTACATATCTATTCAGAGCCATTCTTCAATTCGTTAAACATGTTTCTATTAAATTCCAACGTGTGGTTTTCCTACTAAACAATACAGTCTTCTGTGAAGTTACAGTTTAGGTCGCTGTGAAGACTTCAGCAGATTTGTTAGCTGTCGGTGAACCTTTATCTCAAATGAGCATAAGGTGAATAACGTTGGGCGAGTTTAACAGACATCACTACAATAAGCTGGAGTTCCATAATTATAGATTAACAGTGGTTGCGAACAGGGCGACTTCATTCAAAACAAACAAATATCTTTACAAATAAGTAAACGTGTTCATATACTGAGTCTACATCGAGAAAACTTACCTGAATCTCCTAAAACTAGCACTTTTACCCTGTCAAGAGAAGCCATTTTTGTGACAACAGCGTCCCGGAAAAAAACAATAAAGGCCCCGCCTTCACATCAAATATGTCTAATATGATTGGCTATGGATATTACTCGTATGACATAATGAGTAGCCATTGGTTGATAGCATTATCAGTCATAATTCTTTGGGTTCTATTGGCTGTTGATCAACATTAACACCTTAGCCAATTAGAATTTAGGATAAGCTTTCGTTGTGGTTTTGGTTTTTCTTCCGGGTCAGAGCAGGGTAAAATCAGAACATGCTAGCTAGGCTAGGCTCTTAATGCTTCAAATGTGGAAATGTGTTTGTTTTAACGGAGTTTTTTAGGGTGTACTCTGAAATGACCCGAGGAAACGCTATTTCTTTAGGTTTTTGGTGAGATATTAACAGTATCGGGTAGGTTAACAGGCTAACTTAACGTTTTTCTATAAACTAACTTAATGTAGCATATTCTACGCTAGTTAACGTAAGGTATCGTTAACATCGGTAAACTTAAAGTTACGTTAAAGATAACGCAAGACGATGACTTACTGTTAAGATACTGTAACATCACTAGCTAGCTATAGTATCCTCATCAATAGGCTCAACCAGGTTGCACCATTATTCTCTGTCAGTTGTTTTTGTTCGAGCAAACCTAAAGCTGGATTGCTACTACAATTTAGCTGGCAATGTAACGTTAATCACTTCTGGCAGTATTAGCACTTCTTATATCTCAGCACGACGTAATTGGATCTCTGTTTAATTAAAAGTTTGCCACCACAAATACCGTTATTGTGTTTAAGAAAACCAAAGGGGGAAAGATATGGTGTTCAGTCTCCAAGTTGTTGTCTTTAAATCCTTGCCTTTTCCTCCATCCTACATTGAGCAAGTCTCCCTCTCAAGATTTTAGTTATTTAGTTATACCTAGATTACCTAATGATTTATGTTTAACGCAGCGTCTGGCACCCCTAACCCTCTCCTGTTCCCCTGAAGTTTATGCCTTTCGTCTCAGTTCTTTAAATCTGATCTTTTCTCTCAACAGCAGAAGATGATAGAACCAGAGTTACTGACCGAGGTCCCTGCTGCACTTAAGCGGCTAGCGAAGCAGGTTGTAAGGGGGTTCTATGGAGTGGAACATGCCTTGGCCCTGGATGTGCTGATCCGTAATCCATGTGTGCGTGAGGAAGACATGCTGGAGCTGCTCAAGTTTGACCGTAAACAGCTGCGCTCAGTGCTCAACACCCTGAAAGCAGACAAGTTTGTCAAGTGCCGCATGAGAGTGGAGACAGCCCCTGATGGCAAAACAACACGACACAACTACTACTTCATCAACTACAGGTTTGGGGTTATCTTCCTCTTTTTTTGTTTGCAAGTAACAGTGCAGATGATGGATGTATTTAACACACAATAACTTCCCCTTATTAACACACAGGATTTTGATGTAGCTGTTAAGCTGGAGGAGTAAGGTGCTTGACACCTACTTTAGAACCTACATTAAATTACATATTGGAGATAGTTGATAGGAGCCATACATACTTCATTTTCTAATGTTATGTTAGCCACATCAAAAATGGCTCTCATGTCAACATGTTGCATACTGTAAAGCTTTATTAATTAGAATATATTTATTTCTTTAGGGTACTTGTCAATGTGGTGAAGTATAAACTGGATCACATGCGACGGCGCATTGAGACAGATGAGCGAGACTCTACCAACCGTGCTTCCTTCCGGTGTCCATGTTGCTTCTCCACCTTCACCGATCTAGAGGCCAACCAGCTGTTTGACCCCATGACAGGTAAACATTAAGAAATTAACATTCTGATAGCCTTATGTATACCTATATACCTGTATTAGCAGGGAAAGCCAGTGTACTTTTTTCTTCCTAAGATGCATTGATAAATGACAGAATTCCTTTACACTATGTAGCAAACTGTCCACTCCATCATATACCACTTTTTTGTGCTCTGTTTTCCATCTGACAGTTATGGTAAGTGTGTTGTGCAAGTTGACAAACCAACCATGCCACTGCTGGCATGGGTGTAGCCAAGTGTGTGTGTGTCCACCGGTTCAGTGAACCACATGTAACTGCATCTGTTTACTCAATATTACTATCTCTAACTGTCATAAGTTGCAGGCTCCTCTGCCCAAATAAAAAGTAGGTATCTTATTTCACTAGCACTCCTACCACACACATCAGTGTTCATCTCCACGCTTCTTTCTTTTTCTTCTCTTATGAGTATTGGCATGCTCTCACCAAAACAACCAACATGTCCTGCATTGATGACATATATTCCCATAACATCAACAAAAGAGATGTTGTCAGTCCCAGACTGTCTCTACAAGTGATTTGAGTGATTGGGTCACAATCCGTCTTGGTTGTTGATTGCATGTATTTAATGCTGTCCACTTCAGTGCTGCCGTTCGCCCATTATGCATCTTGATTCCAGCTGTAAACAGGGCCATAGTCTGAGTCATGCCCAGGCATGCTTGCAGTATAAAAGTTGGTTGTTAGAAGAGGAGACAGATGCAGTAATGACACGAAGTTCATGAAAAATCATCTGTACTGACCTTCAAAGTCCTAACAATGCCCCATTCCACTAATTTAACAGACACATACACAGCAACACATTTGTTTAAAGATGTTAAAATATCAATCAGTAGTGTAAATAAAATAAGAGGTTTGGATTGAGAATAGTGCAATCCAATTTCAGTAATAATCATATTGGGGTTTTTTTGTCTTCAAAATGATCGAATGGAAAATTAAATGAGAAGTAGATATATGATTGTACTTCAGTTGTCCCAGATTGTCTCTACAGTCTTTTGTAGGACATAAAATCTTGTATTTAATAGCCAGTGAGCTGGAAAGAAAACCTTGGATTTGTAAAAATCAGAGTAGAAGGTGCTCAAGACTAAATACTGTATCATTTGTACTGCTTGTGATGAAGTCCTGTGCAGGTTGTGGCTTCTTGCAAACAGCAAATGTATAAATCTAAAAACATAAGTCATTATATTTGAAACGAGTACCATGGTGTAAATAACCAGGAGCCAATATTTTTCTCAACTTTCAATGAGAAAAATTAAACTGCTAAAAGTGTGTGTCCTTAATAGGATACTGGTGGACCTCTAGATGGCAGTCAGTGCACAGTTTAAGCTCAATGAAACTATGCTCAAATACATTCACTAATAACAGGTTCATTTAGTTCATCAAGTCCCTAATAGGAAAGAAATTAAAGTGCTTATTAAAAAAGATGATTGCGCCCCCAGCCCTTCATTAAAATGTAACCATTTCAAAAATAGTCCACCACCATGCTTTTGTAAGTGAAGATGTGCATTCCCCCCAGGTTTCCAAAGTCCATTTTATTTTAACTCATTTTTATATTTCAATTTCCTCTCATCTGCATTCAAACTTACTTCAGCTTCAGACAAATGTAAGAAAATATTCAGCAGTGTCAGAAACACTTTGAATTAAGTATTATTTTGTGTTGTGTTGTGCTTTTGTCTCTATATGTGCAGCAGTCATGACATATTGATGCCATTATACATGTTCTTGAAATGGTCAAGCCTACTTATGAATGTTGTTTTTAAAGATGAACACTTTATGTTTGCAGCAAAGGTATGCTAGGTGAAGTCCTCACTGGGGCTAATGATCTGTATGTAGATTTGCAGGCATTGTATTTCTGCAAATTAACATTCTGCGAAGTTGCGTTAGTGTTGGCAGTGTGTGGGAAGGTCACTTTAATTCGCAATTCATTGAGATCTGTGGCATGGCCTGTGTAAATTAGGATGAATCATTAAGTAATATTGATGCACTGTGTGTCATTTAATTAAATTAAAACCACTTCATGTAGATAAAGTAGCTCTGGTGGAAGCATCAACATGTGTACTTGCAAAACAACATACCATAAAAAACAGATTTTTTTGATGTTGCTTTGCCTCCTTGTTATAGGAATCTGCTATGTAGTCTGCATGGATGATTGGATTTACTCACAAATGACAATATGGAACAACACTTTCAGCATATGCCCCACCTAGGGGCCTGTTTCCATTACAGTTTGATTTAGTTTTGAGCAAGTCAGCAAATCCAGGCCTAGCATTAGAAGAGTAAATTGAATTTGATGTGAGCGGTGTTTGGTAGATGATTCTGCTCCTTACCTGATGCTGAAATGGCACAGTGTAAATTTGAAACATCTGATCAAAGTTTACATTTTACTCCTGAATAATGTGTATGATTTGATAATGTTGTCTTAAATATTTTATTGTGGCTTTTTCCAGTTGGTTTCTACAGTTGGGTGTCTAAATGACGAAAACTTTCAGCACAAGCTTCCACGTAGCATGCAGCAGTTCATGAGAGATTAGTTGTTATTCCAAGTTTTATTCACAGTACGGCACAAGAAAAAAATGTCTACTTGCAAATTATGCTTCCTCATCACATCAAAAATGGACAAACAGCCCTTGGGGCTGCCAATAATTATTTGAACCAAGCTGCATGGGTGTGGTAAATGTGGTAATATGATTGCACTGGATTGGCCAGAGTGAGATCTGAGAAAAGCAGTGATTGTGACTGTATTACTGACTGTTACTGTATTAATAGATAAGAGAGAAGAGTGCTGCATAATATCTGGATATATTACATCTGCTGCTTTCCATCATATTACAGTTACTCTCACTCTCATCTCTGCATTTATCTTTCTGTTTTTTTTATGCATTTCTCCTTGTTACACTCAGATTCTCACCACCTCAGTGTGGGCTGGCAGCTGTACAATGCCTTGCTTCTAAGCAGGCATCACATCACTCACTTCACTGACTGGCACTTATTCATGATGTTGTGTTAGTGCATGTGTTTGACGTGTGTAAAAGAAGCAACCAGAAAGTATGAATCATCTTAAAAGAGAGCGCGGGCAGGGATATGCAGAAGGGACGATTATGTGAAAGGAATAGAACCAGCCATCATTTGAGTGACAAAACCAAGGCATGATCACCTCACTTAAGTTGCTTGTGATAACTCAGGTGAACTCCAGGCACAGTGACATCTGCAAGGCTGCTGTTTAACTATTCACAACTTGACCAGGTATATGTGTTATTCACATTGTAATGATAGAAAAGGCTATTTAAAGATTAATTTTCATTGCCTTTGAAATTTAATTTCTAACCTACACTTATTGAGTATTAAATCATTTAGCAAGATACAAAGATGTTGGCACCTTATTAAGTTTTCCATTTGATTTTAATACACTGCCTGACTATACTCAATTTCCAGTTTAACACCCAGTCTTTTAGCTTAGTAATATAAAGATTTTTAAAAATATAGCAAATGTATGTATTGTCATTATATTCTTAAACATACATTGGTGTGTGGCATTTTTAACTGTTGTAATCATTTCTTTTCTTTGTCCTCATTTGAAATTGAGGTCACTTTTTATATTTTTTTCCCCCACCTTCAGTTTACACAGAGAAACATGTTATTGTAAATGTTTTGTTATACAATAAAGTCAGTATGTGGCATAAGTTAATATGATACAACTCTAATGTCTCTAATGAGCTAATGTCTGAATTTTATTTTTATTAAAAATCAAATTAGATGGATGATAATAACAGGCACAAGAATAAATGATCAATTAAAATTATGATATAATATAAATGCTGGAAATAGTCTACATTCCCACACTGTTATGGAACAATCAGCATCTTCTAGGTTGGTGGGTTTCTTCTGCAGGGGCAGCAACAAGATGACATTACTGGTCTTCTAGTTCAGTCTGACCCACAGAGGAGAGTTAAAACCCCAAAGGTCTGAACTTTCAGAGGGTGCTGTGCAGATGTAACATATACTCATTCTAAATGACATGTAGGTCTACTCAGCTCTTGGTTGAAAAATTGCTTTTCTTAGTTGTGATCAGTTTCTTCTGTGATCAGTTGGTGCAAATATCAGCATACAGTATTTAAGTTGAAACTCACGATCAATGTATAATACATTATTACATATATTTACTTGTAAATTCATTGTGATGAGTGCAACAATCAAAGGTTTGCAGTGATGGTGGTACGGGTTGGGACTATAGCCTCAAAATTATATTACAGTACTTCAAGGACATTTGCAATAATGACATTTATGAAGCTATAGGAAAAAAGTACTTAACATTTTTATCAGTGATTGCAGCTTGCTGGCAGTAGCATTTATTAGTGCAAACAAAATTATGGGCATTTTCCATCTTTCTTTTCCAGTGAGCTACTGTCCTTGACTGCATTTAAATGCACTTAAGTAGCCAGATTACTCAGAGAAAGCAGTTTTCTTGAGTAGCCGGAGAAACAGGGGTGACATGCACTTAAGAAACCTGGTTTCTGGAAATCTGTATACATGCAATCTGATTTCTCCTCTAACTCACTTATTTTACAAACGGGGCTCACAGATTTCCCATTCTTAAACCCATCTATGTTGTTTGAAAAGTTTAAGCAATTTGCTTTAATTATAACTCTTAAAAATGTCCTTATGGCATAGTATGTTGCCTTTCAGAGCCTGGCCCTCCTCATACCTAGGACTGTACTGTCTCACTGTGAACACTGTCTTTCCCTCTCTGCCTTTCTCACATACTCTGTGTTCCCCCAATAATATTTCCTCTCAGTTGCTGACATGGGGTCTGTTCTAATGTTGGAACTGCTCCTATTAATGAAACTAAAATCAGCCAGAGAAGCAGATGGCCAAACATGCCCTTCTCTTTCTTGCAGGAAGAAAGGTGCGTGTGTGTCAAACTACCAATATATCAACTAACGCAATAAGGCCTCAAGCTGTGTTTCCTAACTGGTCTAGACCTAAATGGATTATGGAAGTATGGTATTGTACAATTAGTAACAAATCCACAATGCCAATCATTAAAGTGGAGCATTATGGTGGCCTTCAGTACACACAACCCCAACAAAAGCACAGCCGTTTAGTGAATTGTGGTTTATCTGACCTAGTATAGGACTCAGGTACAGGTACATGTTATCTGCTTTGACACTCCTGATCACCCCTTCTCACTTGTTTTAAACTCTAAGTTCTTTTTTTACCCACAGGTACTTTTCGCTGCACCTTCTGCCAAACAGAGGTAGAAGAGGATGAATCCGTCTGCCCTGATGCCAGGACACTGGTGGCGCGCTTCAATGAGCAGATTGAACCCATCTATGCACTGCTACGTGAGACTGAAGATATCAACTTGTCCCACGACCTGCTTGAGCCTGAGCCTACTGAGATCCCTGCTCTCAAACAGAGGTCAGTTTCTGGCAAGTCTCACAGAAAAATACCACTTTTTCCCCTCGGTCAGCATCTGTCTGATACGAGATGGGAGTTTACCTATGTTAACAGTGATAATGGTAGCTGTGGCAGGTCAACTACACAGCTATGCTATCAGTGCTGTGAAAAAGTATTTGCTCCCTACCTGATTTTTTTTTTTTTATGTTTGCATATTGGTCACACGTAAATGATTCAGATCATCTGAAAAATGTAAACATTAGACAAAGATAACCCAAGTAAATACAAAATGCAGTTTTAAGTGATAATGTTATTAAGGAAAAAAACTGTCCAAATCTACATGGCCCTGTGTGGAAAAAGTAATTGCCCCCTAAACCTAATGACCGGTTGTGCCACACTTAGCAGCAACAAGTGCAATCAAGCATTTGCAATAACATGCAGTGAGTCTTTCACATCGCTGTGGAGGAATTTTGGTCCACTCTTCTTGGCAGAATTGTTTTAATTCAGTCACATTGGAGAGTTTGCGAGCATCAACTGCGTTTTTAAGGTCGTGCCACAGCATCTCAGTTGGATTCCAGTCTGGACTTTGACTAGGCCACTCCAAGACATTAAGAGGTGAACTTGATGGTGTGTTTTGGATCATTGTTCTGCTGCAGATCCCAAGTGCACTTCAGCTTGATGTCACAAATAGATGGTCACACATTCTCCTTCATGATTTTTTTGGTAGAGAGCAGAATTAATGGTTCCATCAATGACAGCAAGTCGTCCAGGTCCTGAAGCAGCAAAGCAGCCCCAGACCATCACACTACCACCATGTTTTACTGTATAATGTTCTTTTTATGAAATGCTGTGTGACTTTTATACCAGATGTAACAGGATGCACACCTTCCCAAAAGTTCAAACTTTTGTTTTATTATTCCACAGAATATGTTTCCAAAAGTCTTGGGGATTGTCATGATGTTCTTAGGCATACACAAGACGAGCCTTTATGTTGTTTTTGGTCAGCAGTGGTTTTTGCCTTGGAACTCTGCCATAGATGCCATTTTTACCCAGTCTCTTCCTTATGGTTGAGTCATGAACATTGACCTTAAATGAGGCTAGTGAGGCCTGCAGTTCTTTATATGTTCTTTGTTGGATGAGTTGTTGCTGCGCTCTTGGGTTAATTTTTGTAGGCCGTCCACTCATGGGCAGCTTCACCCCTGTTCCAAGTTTTCTCCATTTCTGCATAATGGCTCTCACCATGGTTCACTTTGCTTTTTCTTCCCTAATAAGTGAAATCATCACTTAAAAACTGCATTTTGTGTTTACTTTGTCTAATATTTCAATGTTGTTTGATCTGAATCATTTAAATTGACAAATATGCAAAAACATAAAAAATAAGGAAGAGAGCAAATACTTTTTCACAGCACTGCATGTATATATTAGTACTCCTGTTATGTCACAGCAAACTGTTGAAGCTCTTGGTTTAAAGGATATTTGCTGAATCTTTCCACCAGCCGAGAACGTTCTGCAGCATCTGGAGGAAATGCTGCAAGTGCGCAGCACCGTGAAGCCTGGTCTAACAAAAGCTCATCCTATGCCGACCTGTACACCCAGAATGTTGTCATCAGCATGGATGAGCAGGATGACCAGCAGAAGCAGGCCAATGAAAAGGCACCTAAAGAGAGACCTGTCTGGCTGACCCAGAGTACAGTACAGGGTGCTTACAGCGAGCCTGACATGCTCAAGAACCGTAAGTGACGTTTTCCTTACACTACACCCAGCATTCAGTTCAGTTTGACTTTAATATGCGAGCTCATCTGAAACCATCTTAAAAATCTGTAATATTTCCATGTAAATGTGGAAGTAATCATAAAGTTTGAGGATTAAGAGAAACAAGAAGTTTTGATACATTTAAGATTCTGCACTATTTCTAGGTCTGAATTATTTACGTAGATTTGTGACATCTTTGTGCAGTAGGTCAGATTTTTATTTATTTATTTTTTTTGAAGCACAGATGCCACTCGGGTGGATTTGAGCTACTCATCAGACGTTTGTTCAAGTAAAACGACTTACTCTTCCTCTGTTATAAATGGGGCTGTGTCTTATGTTTCCAGTAGAACATTGCTTACTAAGTGATTTAGGGAAACATGACACTCTGGTGGAGTTGTTTTTCCACTTTAAAGCAATTCGCTGCCATATTCTTAACATCTGCCATTTCATGACTCAGAAGACATTATTGTATTTGAAATTAAATTCACACCCACTGTCAGCTGCTGTTTTTACTGTCATTAATCATACATGTTATAGCTTGTTGATGGTTTGGCTTGCTAAACACATTGGGTTTTTCAGAAAATTGCAAGATGATTGTAGCAATTGACAAGGCCAATTCAGACCCATATTTAGGCAGATTTTCTCTGACCTTTAATTTCAATGCCTGCTCTCTTTCTACTTAAAACAGGCTACTACAGGTCAGCCTGAGTTATCTCCCTCTGTCAGAGTGGTCTTTCACCAGTCTATCTTATGCTGACATTGTTTCTCCTCCCAAGGGCATGCAGCAATCAGGCCTGGCCAGGCTGCCATTGAATCCTAATTGCTTAATTGAAATAATCAGAGACTTGATTAGTGCATGGCTGAGCAAGGATTGCTCGTTAATAAAATCTATTCTTGTGGAAATGGCATGAATTATGCCTCCCAAATGTCCTGTCTCTGAGGTGTGTCTCTGTGCATGTGTATGCAATGATCTTGATGATCCTTTGGAGCCTGGAAGCAGACATGGCATCTGAAGTGACATGGTTTAAATGAAGCTTTTATTCAGATCGTCACCTGTACTAAGTAAGCATGTCCCAACCAGTTTTTTTGTTTTTGTGTTTGCTTTTGTCCTCAGTCCTGTGCATTGTGTGTCGCCTTATACCAATACCAAGTCCAATCTGAGCTTATATTTAATAATAATCAGCTTTATTGTCATTGATTACATTTACATGTTGCAGCGAAATTTGGTTTCTGCATTTGACCCATCCCCCCTTGGGGGGAGCAGTGGGCAGCCACAGGGAGCGCCCGGAGAGCTAGCGCTGAGTGTCTCGCTCAAGGACACACCTGGTATGGGGGATGGGCTGGGAGTCTGGCTGGGATTCGATCCTGCCACCTTTTGCTCATCCCATTGAGCTACCAGGCCGCCTTACCTAACTGTGCGGTGATTAAACAGTGTTAATAATATTTATGAAAGAAATCTGCTCATTATGATACACGGAGTCATTTTTAATCAGTAATCTGTCTGGCATCAGGGTCGAATTTGTTGTGGAATCATGTGGATGTTACTTTGACATGTACCACCTAACTAAGCATTGTTGCAGACCGTGTACACCCTTTCATGGAAAGGGTATTCCCTGATGACTTTGGCCTCTTTCAGCAGGATAATGCGCCCTGCCACAAAGTAAAAATGGTTCAGGAGTGGTTTGAGGAGCACAATAACGAGTTTCAGGAGTTGACTTGGCCTATAAATTCCCCAGATCTCAATCCAATCGAGCAGCAAGTCCAATCCATGGAGGCCCTACCTCACAACTTACAGGACTTAAAGGATCTGTTGCTAACATCTTGGTGCCAGATACCACAGCACACTTTCAGGGGTATAGTGTAGTCAAGGCTGTTTGGCAGCAAAAGAGGGACCAACAAAATATTAGGCAGGTGATCATATTTTTATGCTTAATGGGTGTATATCTTTCTAGTTCTATTGCCCAGCCCTAGTTTTTTGTTGTCTAACAAACATGTTGAATGTACTGAAAGTCAGCCCCCCCTTGCTTTCATACAGAACATCAGGGAATCTTTTTGACATCCCACCTCTCCCAGATATTTTGGGAGTCTCATGCATATTAATGACAGTTTTCTGACATGTGCAATATATGTAGGTTACAACATCCCAGAAATTGGGTATTTCTTCCCATCTAGACCTATGATTTTTGCATGTTACCCGTTGATGCACTTAATGCTCCTAGTTCAATGAATCCAGCTTCGTTTAAATTTGTGGATAAGTTGCCGTGATTGGACAATTTGCATTGTCACATTGGATTGGTTGAATTTGCGTGAATGGTTGCAATCGCAAATCCTCGAGAAAGAGACACAGACACACACACAGATGCAGACAAACAGACAGACAGGAAATGCTAGTGTTGTAGTCGCCATTACTGTCAAATGCAAAGAAGACATTTAGGTAGATAGGGAAATGCAGCTTGGACACCAAAAACAAAATACTAATAGTAGAAAATATAAATGTATATAGTGAAATGCAGTGTAAACAATGTTAAATGTATATATTAATAATTCAACATGTAAACAAACATGTTGTAATAATATTGTGGACTATATCGCAGTAACAGTTGTAGCCTATTAAATTTGGCACACCTTCTCTTTCACAAGCTATTTGAATGTTAATAAATAATTGTTTCCATAGGTGGAGACATTGTACCCGAAGCCCAGGATGGAGCAGCTGGTCGTGCAATTGGTCAGTCAGATGAAAATGAGGAGGTGATGCGTGCTCTACTCATCCATGAGAAGAGGAGTGTGGCAGGAGCAGGTGGAGGTGTAGGTGGAGCAAGTGCTGCTGCCAGGGGCCTTGCCGCCGCCACAGCTAATGCCAGCGACTCGGAGAGCGACACTAGTGAATCAGACGACGAATCTCCATCAGGCCCTCCCCCTGCCGCAGCTGCTCAGCATCGGGCTGAGGAGGACGAGGATGAGGACGACGATGAGTTTGAGGAAGTGGGGGATGAGCCAGTGGTGATGGTGGGAGGCCGACCGTTCTCATATCGAGAGGTGAGCCAGAGGCCAGAGCTAGTGGAGCAGATGTCTTCACAGGAGAAAGAGGCATACATTGAAATGGGACAAAATCTCTTCCAGGACATGTACTTCTGAATTCACCGATACATACATTTACACACACGAAATGAAACAATTGATGAGTTGGCTTTGAGTTCCCAAATGTACAGTATACCGCTGCTGTCTCAGCTTCTCAAAAAAGAAAACTAGATGCTGCTCAAAAAGTATTTACAGTCAGCTTAATGCTTCTGCGTTAAAAGAACCAATGACAGTGTTGCCGAACTAATCGCACCTGTAGTATTTTGTACCAAGTATTTTTGAAAGTCACCAAGCTGGAACCAAGCTGGCCGGCTGCAGCTTGTGCCAATTAGTTTGTGATTGGCCTGTTTTATTTTCATTTTGGCTCCTAAGTTTAACAGGTTGTCTGTATTTCGTCTCTCATACATGGCAGGTCCATTTTCACATATGTGTATAACTGTATTGATTGTGTATTGGGCCTTGAGAACTGCCAAAAGATGCCTGATTATGTAGCAGTCTGGACCAATGGAGGACTAGAGGTTGTGCTGCTGCTGATCTGCTGCATTTACCATGTAGCTGGTATAAACAAGGTGTTGGATGAATATTTTCTGAATTAAGTCAACACAGTTGATTTACAGAAATTTAAAATCTCCTTGTGTACAAACCCTTTGACTCAGAACCTAATTCTCCATGTAGAAGTATGCAGGTACTGTGATGTTTATGGTCTCAGATAGTCAATTCTCCCCTTAAATGACATCCCATAATGCGTATGTAAAGGTAACAGCCATATTTCCAACTGTGCTTGTTTGCTTGGATGATTTCATCCCTCACCGTGAATATAAGATCTTCTAGCAGTGTGTGTTGATTGAAAAGGCAGATATTTATAAGTGCTCATTAAATATTCAATCTACTGCTTGAGTGACAGTTAAACTATACACACACAGGGGTGAACATAATTTTGAATTCAGTTTTTGTCATTATGTTGAGTTGTTCTCTTCATAAAAATAAAGTTTTTTCTTTGTGCATGTATTATCTGGGATAATACCTTCCACTGGT
>JAUBNQ010000013.1:16335497-16353680 GCA_032353495.1 Ctenopoma kingsleyae
TGCAGTCACTATATCTTAATCTAATTGAACACCTGTGGGAGAACTGGGCCCAACATGTTAATCAGAGCTCTCTATCTTCATCATCATCATCAAAACCCCAAACGAGGGAATATCTTTTGGAAATATGGTGTTTCATCCTTTCAACAGAGTTCAGAGACCTGTATCATTGCCAAGACGCAGAAGATGGTGGCTCCTGGTGGCTCAACACCTTACGAAGACTCTTGATACTGTTTTTTCTTTTAATTTGACACAGATTTTTGCATGCAGTGCACAGATGTTTGCACTTGGCAACCAGACACTTAAGAAGAGCAATGTGAGGTCTCTAAGATGTCACATGAAAGTTGGATTGGTGTGGATAATTTTTTTTACAGTTGGCGTATTGGATTCAGATGAAAATGTCACTGCAGAGGAGTTCAGTTAGGTCTGACACTGCTTAGGTAGCCATGCAAGCCCATACATTGCTTTTAAGTTAGAGGATGGACACCTGCAGGGCAGAGCCTCAAAGTTCAGGATGAAAACAGGACCTGGCCTCATTAAAACATCCCCACCCTTTAGGACAGCTCAATTAAAAACCTGACCTCATGCTGTTCCATTGATGTGCCGAGGCAAGCCCGAGTGTGGTGAGGTAGGCAGGGTTACAGGGAGGGTGAAGAGAACTCAGCAGGGAATCCACAAAGCTACAAAAAAAAAAAAATCAGGGGACCTTGAAGATCAGGTGTGGTCTAGTGAGACGTGGTAATAGACTGCTTTAATGAGTTTAAACGTGACGCATGAGCCCATTACTGTCGGCTCTCTAATGATGACATTTTTATTGTTATAATTTTTCCTCCCTGCATTTTGTCTGTTGGCTGTGGGCACAAATATTCATACATAGATTTGAGCTCATTTGTTTGTGAAAGAAACAGAATAATTTAACAGCGAGGGAATTAAGGTTGACATCCAGGGAGCAAGCGGCATTTCACTGGGACAGGATTTAGGAGGGTGTGGTGCGCAGCTGTTTTTTTCATAAAGGCAGCTTTTAATGACTGGTGGTTCACAAGTTTTGCCTAAGAAGATTGCATAAGCTTTGATTGATTGGAGGTCAGACTGTCACTTCTCATCCAATAAAGTCTGAAGACTAATGACTTAGTGATTGTCATTCTGCCTGCAATTCTCTTTCACCACCTGCTTTGGAATCTGTGAGCTCTTATATAAGACTATATATCTATCAACCTATTCATGCACACGTCTTTATGAGATCTGATAATAGATTCACCACTTTATTAGAACATTTACAGCAATGTTATAGGTGGAAAGAACTGCATCCAATGATGGTTGTCAATCTCAAAGTCCAAGTGCACCAGATAAGGTGGCTGTCTGCACTCTCCCATGGCCAACAAGGGCAGCGGGGGCAACACCTATGCTAAACTCAAACATTTAGGCCAATTGCTGTCCATTGCATTGGGGCTTTTATTCATTTTCCCATTTGTCTTTGGCTGGGTCATTCAGGCTGTTTGGCAGGTGAAATGTTGATTTTGTTCACCATCTCAAATTAGCACTTTAGTATGCTAACATTTGTTGATTACCACTAAACCTTTAGTATAAGTGGAGAACAGTAGTATAATTTCACATCTGCTTTTCTACAGAAATAAAAATGTTCAGCCTTTTTTTTCTTGCTAAATAAATAGATAAGAAAAACAAAAGATGATAGAGTCAGTGAAGGAGATCGCTGAGTAGATTAAAAGCAAGGCGTTGGAAGTGATTGTGGTTGTTCTGCTGCTGTTGGCCACACTGGTCTCCCATTGCAGTAACCGTGACAAACGTCTGTCCTTATTTAGAAGCTGTTAACCTTTTCTAGAAGCATTTCACATCCATTTTGAAAAGCACAACCATTATTCACCTTATTTATTCATGAGAGTCCCCGCACTTGTCATCCTCGCCAGCCAAGGACAGTAATGCATCTGTGGAAATACATTCGCTATAGCCTGACATACAGATTGCTTGTCTTTACACCTGGTATGTATACTTCTGATGTGGCTTCATTTCAGCTGCATTGCATCCTGTATTAAAGCAACAGATGAGTGCTGGAGTCAGAGGATACCTTTCTATTTTGTGCTACAATTCTACTTTTATGCTAAGGTATATGACTTTATTTTATTAATAGCACACTTCCTACATCTATTCACTCACAGTAATTCATTTTATATATATCATATTTAAAATGTGTTTACAGTGTTTACAGTTAGTTGCTCTTAAAATGCTTCAGTAAGTCAAAGGATTCACCTGTCAAAAAACATTTAGACATACAGTACAGTACATTGTAAAATAAAATATAAACAAGTATTTCACACAAAACTCTTCGACAGGACAAACTCAAAAGCCACACTTTGAAAGCTGCACAGAACTGAATACATATGCACACATAAAGGTCATACTACTAGTCATACTACTAATGATAATAACATTATTAGTTTACATCTCTGATGGTATCCCACGAGTCCTTGCATTCTGAGAAATAGAGAAAATCATAATAAATGACTACAGATGAAATATCTGTGTTTCTAGTCCTTCACATGCCTTTGTCACATAATATATTTCGTCCTTCACGTAAATGGGCTCCTGAGAGTTGATTTACATGTAAGGGAACTATTGACCTTTGACCCTTCCTTTCTCCACCACTCTTATGGCTGATTAGCTTCTGAGTAATTTTCACTCCTGATCTACTGTCCTGTACACTGGAGATAATAAACACTTGCTATGCTGCATGTTTCTCTGATATTAGAACCCAACTCTCGGTGACAGATGTGCATCTTGTTTCCATAACAGCAGACCTTTTACTTCAGTGTACCTGTTCTTCTCCTGTATCAAGCACGACCAGAGGTCCCCATTAAATCAGGAGAGTTTCAATTTACAGACATTAGTGCTGGTGTCCTGGCAGGGACTGTCTTTGTCCTTATAATTAGACTGAATTTATGTTTTGTTTTGAAAATTACCAAGTCTAGAGCAGCAACATTAATAGGTTAGATTAGTGTTCTGAATGGAAACGCACTCTCTGTCTGTCCCTTCTTCTCATTAGTGGGGAGGAAAAATAGAGATATTGTCTATAGCATGAACCTAAAAGGAAGTTCTTAAATGGACCAATGAAATCAGACAAGAGACAGTAAAATCTCTTGTACATTATGAACATACATTTTTTAGATAAACTGATAGACTGCAAGATGCATGTTCTTGTATACACATTAGAAATAGAATAGAACAAATCTCTGATCTCAGTGTACTCTTCTGTGGATGCTGTATTATCTAACAGCAATGAGTTTGTACACTTTTTTCCACCAAGACTTACATCACCTTTGTTTGTGTGGTGTGTGTTGGTGTGTGTGAGTTTGAACTGATGTCAGAAATGTTTGCCTCAGAAATAACATGGTTCATATTTGGATTTTAAATGAAGAAGCTGTACATATTCTGAAAATGGGAACATAAGAGCACTGACACTTCTCCTGTGACTATTCAAAGCTCTTTTTTCACAAAGTTATCCTAAAAAATATGACATACAGTGAACACACCACATGTCTGTAAATAAATAAAGTGAAGTGTGCCACAAAAACAAGTTGAGGTTTTAATGAAGCAGTTGATGTTGTAACCTTTTTCTGTTAGCTCTGCAATCTTGCTGTCTGTCATGGTGATATGTCCTCTCCCCCCCCTCTTCATTCTTAGATTCTCTGCACAGAGGAGAAGCCTCTGTGGATCTGTGGATTTTTTTAATTATAGAAATGTGGTGCTAAACCTCTCCACTAGTTGCCCTCTCTGAGTTCCCTCCTCTTGCCAGTTACCTGATCCAATCAGGTAACCTGCCTGCTCTGCTATCCCTGATTCTCTTATCAACCTGCCAGTCTGAAGTTTACAGAGGCCAGGTTTCAGTACCTGTTTGCCAGATTGTCTGGTGCCACAGCCTATTATCTGTCTGCCTCCAGCCTGTTGTCTGTGTCCCTTCCTGTCCTGTTTTATCACCTGCCTGTTCTGCCTGTTGATCTTTCATTTAGTAAACTGCCTTTCCCTAACTGCCGAGTGTCTGTGTCTGCTTTTGTTCACCAGAAACGTATTGGTTTCTGTATTTATTGGATGTACTGTAGATATTGTGAGAATCACACTCGCCCTCACAACCAATGGTTCTGAGATCTCAATGGGTTAAAACTGGTCGAAGCCATCAAGAGAGATGGTAGAAGGACATCTGTAGTGTTTTCCAGTTAAAAGGCTGTAACTCACAGCAGGAATCCTAATGTTTTTGATGACCCCCAATGCATTAATCATTGGATGAGCTCATTTCATTTTAATCATCTGGCCAAAATGGTAAATTTACATAAAACATAGACAGCAGGGGCACTTCCTGAGCACATTCATGCTTCCAAGGGGATGAATTCTTGATTTGCACATGTCTGTGCAGCAAAAATTTAAATTTGAATGTTTGAGTTGCTATTGCTAACGAACTAGCTGGTGCACTCCAACCCCGCTTATGTGTCAGGGTGTGTATGTTTACGGGAGAACCGCAATAGAGCTGAGCTAGAGTCACAGTTGAAGAAACCCACGTCATTAAGTCAGATGAAATCTGATGGTAAGGTAATGATGAGAGTTTCCATGTTGCATGAAACATGCTTTGAGATCCCTACATTAAAAATGTACTAACTCACGAAGTATACGTTTAAAATCATTTGTTGAATCTACCTGTGTGGTTTTCCGTGCATTTACCTCAGTTTGAGTGCTACTAGTTTATGATTGGTTTATATGTTCACGTGAAAGTTCGGAACAAGGAAGTTGTTGTGAAGTTCATGAAGTGTGGAGAACAGTAAAGAACTGCTGAAGATAGTTATCCATCTCCATCCTGCTCCTTATTCCCAGAGGAGTGATTCAACCATCACACATCGAACCCTCACGTCACACTTGTCTGTAACTGTGATAGAAATTAAACTTTGATATAATGGATGTAGGTTTGGAATGAGAAGTGAAGGAAAAAAAGGAAACGTTGATAACGTCATACTTATTAGGTCATAACTGCCCAGCTTGTCATTTTATCCCAGTTGTTGTTTGCCAGCCATCAATTGTAGAAACTGTGGGAGATCTAATACTGTATGTAGGCTGAAAATAAGCATCTCTGTCACCTCACTTGCACTTCCTTGTTTCTTTTTCAATGTCTGGTGCCACTCTGTCTTCACACCTTCTCTTTTTTCCACCACCATGCCCTACGGGATAAGTCTACCATGTTGACGTAATCTCCTCATTATACCAGGTATGGTTGTCCAACAGAGGGATTTGTTTCTAAGCCACCAAACAAAAATCTCACCTCTGTCTCCTGGCAAAATGAACATTCGAGGTCCCTCAGGAAACCAACTATTTATCAGCGTGTGACTCATTCATCTGTATACTGTTTTCACATTAACCCAGAGTTCCATGTTTGCCTCAGTCCATTAACCAAACGGTAACGTGTGGTTTCAAATCATTTTAACTCCACCTAACAGCACAGTGATTCATCAATCAAGTTAAAACATCCATTCATTCATCTGTGTTCAGGATGAATCATGATATGAGTAATGTTAAGAGACACTTCTTATCTCAGTGGGTTACATGTTTTAGTTTAATCTCAATTTCTTTGCTTGGTTTCTCTGAATCAAATCATTGAAATCAAAAGAAGAGTCTGATTAAGAGTAGATCACTGAGCTGTTCCTTTTACCCAACTGCTTCAGTGCAGGCAGAATTCCTGAGCACATTAAATCTTACATTGCGAACCTTATCTCCATATCCCCTAAAAGAGAATACATTATGTACATTATGTCAAATGTTCTTAACCATCCATTTCTAGCTGCCTCTCCATACTGCAAACATGAGGAGATGGTTATTTTTCAACTACAAAGATACTTGATATTTACAAATGATGACATGCACAGACACCAGCAGTTTGGTGGGACACTGTATCTTGTTAATAGCTGAGTGAGACGTTTCTGAGTTCCTCTCACTGGTTTGGGTCTTCAAAAGCCCTTAAAATAAACGTAGTTCCTGTGTCAATGTACAGTCCCTGTTATTTATATTGACATTTACTTTACACACGTACCACAACCATCTGCACTCAGCCTGTTCTCCAGTCAGACGTCTATCACAGCACATATGATATGTAATATAACTTTCTCTCACCAGCTGGCATAATTGATAAAAATCCTCCAACCATGACTGAACCCTGGGCAGGCGTTCACTATCCTGAGGGCTTATCTGACTGTAGACAGACTCTCTCCACCACCGCGGCCATATGGCTGCTCCAGCACATCCCTGGGACACATTGTTAGTGTACTGCTGCTTTTCACCTATAGCTACCCTCATTCAAAAGGGAAGCAGAAACCTCACAGTCAACCTTGTCAGTGTTCAGTGGTGTAAATTTACATTCTTGGGCTCCACTGAATGTTCTCTTTGAATACTTTCTTACTCGGCACTGTGAAATGTAAATCATAAGTTTAGTTTTTACCCACCAGCCTTGTGGCTGCTGTTGCATCTCCAGTGGCCGGTAGAAGTCAATATTGGTAGAATAAGTCACACAATCACTAATGTTTATTCAAGGCTCATAAAGAAACCCCTTTGCCTCTACAAGGCAAACCTTTTTCCATTAAATCAATATTGTCCTGTTGAGTATTTCCTTCATCGCTGAAGTGTGCTAAAGTCTGAAGTGTTTAATTGCAATTTACTGACATAGTGTGCACAACAGAAATGTGACAGGTGACTTTGGGGACTAAATCCCACCGTGTCATCATTTTTAGTAAGCAAGGTCACCCAGTGGAGTGGTGATGGTGTTGGCGAAGAGGTGATGACTGAAAATATAGATGGAACAGTAGTCTGGTGAGCACAGTGAAGGATCCACAGAAATCCAATGAAAAAAAAGCCAATGAGTGGGGTGGAGAAAGGTTGCAGTGATCACCATATATATACATGTGATTTTGAATGATGTTTTCCTACTTGTGGACCAGAACCCAGAGGTTTTCATGTGGGATTTGTAAGCACTTAACTCACATAAAAGTACACATTGACAGGGCTAAGGAGTTGAAGTGGACACCAATATAATAAAAGTAGAAGTACTTAGAGTGATTTCCACTCTCTGCTACCCAGTAATGTTAGTGTTTCATATTTTGATTGGTCGACAGCAGGGAACAATTTCTCTGCCATGGCTGCCAGCTGCATCAGCGCAGAGGAGTTTAGCATGCACAAAAGGTTACCGCTCAACCTTCCTTCACCTACAATAATCCCGTAATATTTTTAATTGGGGCTTAAAGTAGAAGTAATGTGGTGCTGAAACTGTAATAAGTGCCAGTGCTTTGAAGTAGCTGCCTGCAGAGCATGCATATGCAGTTATATATTTACACTTACTGATCATTTTCTGACACTTTTTATTTATTATTTTCACATGATGTCTCAGAAATAGTCCTGTCACGCAACCTATTTGTTAACCCACAAAATTAAAGGGAAAAATAAAACACCGAGATGAAAGGTCCTCACTGAGGAGGGAAAAGTATCCTGTCTCATATGATTTAACATATCAGCAGCGTCCCCTACAGCCTTCCCCTGCCCTGAAAAATTGTCATGTTTTTGACTCTGTGTCACATAAAATTCAGCTTATGATCTGTTAACGGATTTACGAACTACCTTCGAGAGGTGATAAGGTAATATAGTGTGATGGCACCACTGGATCGGGGACACAGCTGGCACTGTCTGTCCTGCTGATTCTTACTGGTCGTATGCTGTTTGGGGTAATCTAGTCAAGGTCAGAGATGCACTGTAAAAATACAATCCATGCCATATTGGATACCATAAATAATGCAGCTAGCAGACATGCTGTATTGTGCTGTTTTGTACAGCAGCTGATTATGTTGTATTTCTAAAGGAAGGGAAGGATGAGAGGAGGCTGTAGGATGCTTCCTATCACTGGAAGAAGCAAATGTTTATCTTATCTACTGGACATGCCAGGAAATATCATTTTGTTTGTTGACAGCTTGTTTCTGGTATGGATCTTACAATGCCCACACTGGTACAAATTGCCTAAGAAGAATATAACACCACAAAAAGGTGGTAATATTATTATTTTTTTACGTTTTACAGACAGTGCCACTGTGCAAGACCAGAACACAGCGGGATGTTCCTCAGCATACAAAGAAAGAGAAGCGGGACCAATCAATTGAGACCTTTTTTCCTTGCTATCATGCTGTCTAGCTTTCTATGTTTGGTATAAGTGAGGGAATGTATGATATGTTCTGTTAGCAGCATACTTCACTCTAACTTCATCGTAGGTTTTGAGTTTAAATCCAAATATCTTCACTGTACAGCAAAAACCTCCCTGACATTTTCATTTTAAATGTTTTCTGTCCATGCTGGCCATTCAATGACCATGATATTGTGTTTATCACTAAATAAAGCAGAGCTCTTAGAGAAACATTTCCATAGTGAATACATCTGTCATTTAATTGCATGAGTTAAAAAAAAGGGTCTAATGCAGAAGAAGGAACTACAGAAGATAGGCAGCACTGTTTTAACAAAAGAAAGATGTCAATAAGACCTCCTGTGGTTTGTGACTGGCTGCACTCAAACACAGAAAAAGTCATCACAGAGGCGACAGAAGAAACGATCTTTACCACGACAACCACAACATTACAGGTAGTTTCACTGATTTAGTTTGATTTTCATAAATTCTTTTCTGTTTAAGTAAAACAAGTCAGATCAAGATCAACTGGTGAAATACAGAGATGTTGCTTTGGCGGCTGTGATGATGGTTTGTTTCCTCTGTGAACACATCGTACACATGCTCTAGTAAAGAGAAAAGAGGTCAGCACCTGTATGTACCAACACATCACAATACCAGTAAATCACACTCCTTTTCCACTACTTTAGCATTGCATATTAATACATTACATATTGAATAAATTAATTAAATCATACGTTTTTGTGAAATACCTTAACATGCAGACAGACGAGGACTGGATAGTTAGCATAAGGAAATGCCACTGGCTCCGTGTGGACTCATCCTGACTCTTGCTATCTCTTCCACTAAAGGTTTTTGTTTGCTTGGGGGTGATGATGACTGCTGTGTACTAGCTTATGAGAAACACACCGTCTGCACTTTCTAAGAGGAATACCAAACATCAGCTTTGAAATAACAAATACAGTGGCTTCAGAAAGATTCACCCCCCCCTTCACTTTCACAGAATTTGTTGTGTTGTAGATTTAATTTCAGTGGATAAAATTGATGTGGCTTGGTTTTTGTTCTGATCTGTGGTGTGAATTGCGAGACCTAATATGCACACGTGCTCCTTTCTAAACCATGACCAATCGATTTACAGCAGGTGGATTCCAATCAACTTTCAGCATCAACATCTCAAGGATAACTGAAAGAATAATTACGAGAAACAGGATGCACCATATGATCTGAATACTTCTGTCTAAAAACACATTTTCATGTCATTGTGGGTTATTGAATGTAGACTCATGGGGCATTATATTCCATTTTAAATGACATCTACAACAAAATAAAGTATGCAAAAAGTGAAGTTTCAATACTGTGTAAAGCCTCAGTAAATCTTGACCCTACAAGATAGAAAGGAAAGTGGTCATTGCTCGTTTTGGTCTTTTGGTCAATAATGAATCTTGAAAATCAGGCGTGCATTTACCAGCTCATTTATATGGAAATGAACGGCCCCTGAAGGATCAGTCCCTCATCTCAAGCCTTACTTCCTCCACCTTGACTCAATTACCAGTGGTTCTACAGACAGAAATGGATTCTTAATTGGAAATTGATTAAAAAACAACTTTTTGTGGCTTCATTTTGCTTCTAAACTCTACTCCTGTGCACTTCCTCCAAATCACTCAGCAGGTATTAATTGGGCCAAAGTGACTTACAGATGGGTGGTCTGGGTAAGTGTTAAAAAGCTCAGTGGGGGGTGTGGGGGCTTGTGGATGTCCATAGGGTGCATGGAAGTAATTATAAAAGTTAAAACTGGAATTCATTTGAATGAGGGTGCACATTTTCATCTGTTCTTTTTCAACTAGTTGAGTTGTTTTCCTTTTGTCACAAAAAAGCCCTCATATTTCAGTTAAATATTACAGAGTAATATTTCAATGACTAGTTGACAATAGAATTACTCAAAGTCAATACTGTCTTTTCAGCACTTTTCAATGCTTTTCTGTCTCCCTTTCCTGTTAAGTAAGAATCTAAAGCACAATAACAAAGCTGAAAAATGCTGCCTAGCCTAAAGATTGGCTGGTTGAGTTTATCTTTCTGAGATGTTATTTTATTTTTTCATTTTGCAAATACTGACTTGTTGTGTAGTTGCGTCACATGGCACCTCTGGCTTACTTAATCAGTTGTCATTTTACAACTGTAATTGTACCTGGTGTGTGTGTGTGCATAAAATTATTCTGAGCTAAAATCATTTGGACGGACTTTTGATTACATCTGTTTTAAAAGATTAATCAACCAAATCATCTCGGAGATTAAGCTGACTAAATACAGGGTCCCATGATACAGAGCTTGAAACCATTATTCAAATTTGCCATTTTTCTTCAGTCAGAAGTGAGTTATAATTAATATAATGACCCTTATAGTATACCTCGATTGTTATTGCATGCAGCCACACCTCTTGTTGCAAAGGAGAAGTGCAGAATACAGGATATAAGACATGTTATACCATATTATAAGAAAGTGAAAATGTAATTATGAAGAAATTTTTTTAAATCAAAGGCAAGTTCTCTCTGACTATAAATTAGCCAACAGCCTAATTATCATGAACCAATGCAAAACAAAGCTCTTTCTTGGTGCATGCTTTGGTTTGGCACCATTATATTTGCTCAAACACAATACTAAGTTCCCCAGTACTTGAGGGCTGTTGTAAACAGTGCAGAAACAAGATGCACACAGAGACACAAATACCACATCCATGTCTTTGTATTTCTTCAACACAAAGCATTAAACAGTAATGATAGAACAACATTCAGAGCAGCTTAGTGTAGTGTTACATAGACAGCTCTGAACATCCTGCACCTGGCGGTTGAGTGTGTATCTAGAAACAAGTAACATATTTAGTGAGCTGGTAGGATTGTTCACTTAAGCCCCTTTGAATGCTAACATGCTCACAATGACAATACTCACTTGTTGATTTATTAGTTGAAGTGTTTATTAAAATAACCATAACATTTCACAACTACAGCATATTTGATGTTAACCAAAAATCTTTTCTACACATTGTAAATGTCAGGTTTTTTGAAACGCCATATTTCCATTGGGTCCATTTGGTTGGTTTTCACACTTCTTCTTTGCTTTGACTGTGCCTTCCCAGCATGGGTCTATCTAGAGCTGAGTAAAGAGGACCACTGCAGAGTTTGCTTGTGTTAAAAAAGTGCATGACTTAATCTGGAAGGAGCCACAATGTGCTTCAAATGTGAATGTAATCCAATTCATCCTGTTCTGTAAGAACGTTTAAAGTCCCCTGCAACCACCATACTGCCATGCAGTTACCATGCCTCTGCCGTTTTTTACCTAAGTCAGGTGTTCTTTCTTACACATTTTCAATGTAATGCACAACTGTGAACGGCACAGATCTGTCAATAACTATCATAATATTGTTATTTTATTTGGACATTAGAAAAATACACAATATAAGTAAGACCCACGTGGAAAGATTCAACATTCAAAAGAATCCTGAATCCAGTATACCTTTGGATGATCATCTGCAGAGCATGTAGTCTTGTCAACCTACTACTGAATGGAGATAGACACACAAACCACAAAGTGGACAACACAGTGCATTGATGCTTTTTGGCAGATGAGTGCCTAAGTTGTAAAAACCTTGTTTTAAAACTGGCCCTTTTGGCAAATGCAGCACCATTGAACAATAAGTTCCTATCAAGCCAGTTTCATCTGGGTGATTTACATAGTTCTGAAGCGAAATCAATGGCTGGAAAGCAATCGAAACACTTAAGCAAGGCTTTTGAAGACTTGTGGTCATGTGAAGTATATTTTTCTTGGTGGTTAATGGACTAAAACACAGTCTTGCATGTTTTACATGTAATGTATTATGAAGAACTACTTAAAATGTATAACCACTATTATTAGCAGGACATTTTCAGAGCACTAACATTCTCTCTTACTGTCGATAAAAATTTAGTAAGTTAGTTTTTTACACTCACTAGTCATGTGTAGTCAAAACTATCTATAGTTTAACATAACTTTTTATTTCTTGATATTATTTCATACAAGCAGATAATTAAGCATTGTTTCAGTTTTAGACTTGTAGGACCTGAAATACGAAAATAGAGAATGTAGCAAAATGTGGGCATGCTTTTAAGGTTAGACTTTAGAAGACTCTACAGTCCCTGCTCTCACAGTAGTCTGGGACGTTCGTAGCTGATACATTCAGAGGATCTCAACATGTAATGCTTCCAGTAGAGAGAGAAGAGAAAGAGAGAGAGACTATAAGCAACATAGCATGCAATCTACACTTTTAGAAGAAATTCCATCATTTTTAAGTTGTGATATTGATGCATGGACAATATCTCACTCAACAGATCCTGTTGATGGAGACTTCCTGGCAATCTGGCAGGAAATTAACAGCTGCAAATGGAGCCGGTTAACACAGCACTACTAAAAGGCTTCACCCTTCCACAACAGGAGACAACATCTTAGATATGTTTGATTCACTGCAGTTACAGTGTTGTGAAACACACATTTGTGACTCTTGATTCAATGATTCAGATCATCAAATACATTTTAATATTACACAAAGATATTGTTCTTTTTATGAAATGCTGTGTTAGTTTTACGCCTGATGTAACAGATGTGCACACTCTCTAAAAAGTTCAATTATTTTCTCATCAGTCCACAGAATATTTGCCCAAAAGTCTTGGGCATAATCAAGATATTTTTTGGCAAATGTGAGATGAGCCCTTGTTTTTGGTCAGCAGTGACTTTCACCTTGAAACTCTCCCATGGGCGCCATTTTTGTCCAGTCTCTTTCTTATTGGTGAATTATGAACACTGACCTTAGCTGAGGCAGGTGAGGCCTGCAGTCGTTTAGATGTTGTTCTGGGTTCTTTTATGACCTGGATGAGTTGTCGTTGTGCTCTTGGAGTAAATTTAGTAGGGTGGCCACTCCTGGGAAGATTCACCACTGTGACTGGCTTTGTAAGATGGATATAGGTCAGTTACTTAGTTTGTCATCTGTTCTTGATTTTCTTTAGATCGCAGCATGATGTGTTGCTTTTTGAGATCTTTCTCCGTGCCTCACTTTGTCAGCCAGCTTCCATTGAAGTGATTTCTTGATTTAACAGGTCTGGCAGTAGCGAGGGCCTGGGTGTGACAGTTGAAATTGAACTCAGCTTGAGTAATGTGGTTAATCATAGTTCGTAAATAAAATCATCATTTAAAAACTGCATTTTGTTTTTAGTCACGTTATCTTTGTGTAGTTTTAAAATTAATTTGATGATCTGAATTTTCCACTCACCCTAACCGGTCAAGGAAGATGGCTGCCCACCCTGAGCCTGGTTCTGCTGGAGGTTTCTTCCGTTAAAGGGAGTTTTTCCCCTCCACTGCTGCCTAGTGCTTGCTTAAGTGGGATTGTTGAATTTTCTACATAATTCTGTATATACATACGCTATATAAATAAAATTGAATTTAATTCAGTTGAATCATTTAATTGTGACAAATATGCACAAAAAAAAAAAAAAAATCAGGGGGAAATACTTTTTTCACAGCACTCCATAGGAGGATGAACGAGTTTAATTTAGTTTATTTTAAAGTGAACTACTCTTTTTGTTGTCCTTTCCCCCGGGTTCTTTTTCTTCATCATGCTGTTTCTTTGATTTAGAGCTTTCACGCAATCGTTGGTGAGAGAGGGCGGGGGGGGGGGAGACAGAGAGAGCAAAGGAAAGAGAGAGACAGAAAGAGAGAGGGGAGCTGAGGGGGGCGGGGCTGACTGGTTGTGGTCTTTCAGCACCGCGGACAGCTGCCGTCTCCCGTCTCTACACTGCAGAGAAGCAACGCTGAAACACAGCTGGATGGCATTTTAACGGAGAAACGGAGAGAGAGAAAAACGAAGCGCATCGTTGTGAAGATTAACCTCCAATTCACCGCGCCAACGCAGAGCATCCTCTTTTCCTTCCTCTTCCGACCCTTCTTTTCTTCTCCTCGATGCTTGACTTCTCTCGTTTTCCGGCCTGACTGTGGAGCTCAGTCGCGTTTAACTGCATTGCCGCTGCGTCTTCAGTCTGTTTCCTCCTGCTTCTGTTCGTGTAACTGGCAACCACGGTGCTGCCAAAGTACTTTCTGGGAGGAGTGGATTGACCTGTTTGAAGTTTCTTTCTCTTTTTTTGTTTGCTTTTGTTTGTTTTTTTTTAATCTCTTCACTTCTGAGACACCTAAACACTGATGCTCGGTTTCCCGATTATGTTAAGGTGTGGGATTTTTCTCCAAGCCCAGGAGTGGATGTTACTTTAGGATGCAGAAGGAAGATGAAGTTGAGCAGTTTCAGTAGCAGTCGCTGCACGCTTTGATATGAGATAGGCGACCCGCGTCTGCAACATTCAGTCGCATTCATTTTTGTGGACACACACCAGAGAGCAAGATGAGGCGCCTTTTTGACTTTTTAAATTGCACCGAAGAAAGAGAGAAATAGAGAGAACGGGTCTTTTAAGCCTGCTACTGCTGCAGGAAGCTACGCTTTCTTTCTTTAGCTACCTAAACGAGTTGGGATCTTGTATCTGAAAGGGACCCCGGAACTCCGTGAAAACAAAGAAAGCAGCGTGGTCTTTTTCCTTTCTATCCCTAATTTGAAAAATATTAACGCCCGACAAGAGATGAAGAAGTTTCGAAAGGTTTTGGACGGCCTGACTACCTCCTCTCCAGGAGGGACTATCGGATCGCCATCGTGCGGCAGCACGGCCGGGACTCCCACCGCGGCGCCAACTCCCAAGGAAATCGATGTCCAGGAGACGCTAGTGTCGGAAAACTTTCAGCTGTGTAAGGTGGGTACAGTAGACAAAGAGCTTTGTTCAGTTTTAGGCCTCCTACATTCGACAGTGAGAGTGAGGTCCACAAGGCACAGTGGGTAACATCATGTGCTACCGTGGATACTGGTGCACATACAGTGGCAGAGCTCGTAGCCTTTATAAACTGATACACATTTTAAATGTAGAGAATAACAAAAGTACAAAAGTACAAGGGGGGCCTTAAAAGTTGAACCTGGAGTGAGGTATGGTGCGCTACAACTGGTGGCCTGCTGATCTCGGTTTGCGTTAAAAGTTCAGCACCACGGACAGCTCCTTGTTTCTACTGCTCCTGAGAATTGAAGCAATTTTGGGACAAAACAGCAGATGAAAACATTTAAAATCTCAACAGACAAAAGCTCCTGCTCTTATCAGCCTCAGTGCTTTTTTGTTTTCAGACCTTAAAGGCAAAGAACTGCGGTTATTTTATTAGTCACCCATTGTTCATCTACATAAAGCTTTGCCCCTGCGGACATGTGCGCACAGCTGGTAAAGCTGGCATGTGTGTGTGTGCGTGTGTAGCCTGTTTTGGATAAGCTACACTCCAGCTCTCACCAGTCGTTCCGTCATCAGCATGCTGTGCAGGCTGCGGTAGCCTACACACACACACACACACACACACACACACACACACACACACACACACACGTGACACAAACGAGCCAAAGGAAGTCAATGAATAGCAATCTCCCAGTTGCATCAGAAAGCATACACAAATGGTGTAGGAGCGATGACATAACTGGTGTCCCTCCCTTCTATAAAAAGTGCACAGCAAGCCAGCAAAAGGACCCTGCAGTACTGTCCTAGCTGATGTGTTTTTCACTGAGAAGGAGGGAGAGAATGAGGGAGAGATGTAGACGGGGGGGTGGGGGTATTTATAGCAGCCTCTGCCGCCCATTGCAGCCCTTTTCTGGATGCATTTTGGAGCTTACTGCAGCAATTATTCCTCACTCTTATAGAAACCGGGTACATTTTGTGAATAATTCATTGAGAATCCAAAAGAAACCCGGTTGTTTGAGGAGCTATATTATTATTGGGCAGCCTGACGCTGGTGGAGATGAGGAGGGGGCAATGTTTTCTGTACAGAGAAGCTGGGGGTGAAGTGAGGATGGAGGTTGATTCACAAGCTGAAAAGGATGCTGCAGAGCACCCTCGGCAGACAGGCAGGGAGGAGAAAGTGCTGGAAAAGAACAGCATGATTCCTTGGTCCCATGCAGGAAGCTGCTCCTCCTAAGTGAGTGGCTTAAATGCATGGTTGTTTTTAAAGACACCAGACTGATTGAACCTCTCATGAAAAAGCCATGAATGTACAAATATTCCCTCCACCACCACCACCACCACCATACTTCTCTAGTGCTTTTATTTCAGCTTGTGCAGGTGCAGGTTGTATGTCTGTATTTGCGTACGTGTGTGTGTGTGTTTAAAGGAAGTGAGAAACGGCTATAGAGGGAGAGGGAGGAAGAGGCAGTATATTTGTACCAATTATGTCTGTCAATTAATTTCCTTAGTGCAGGCAGGGTTCAAGGTGGAATAGGAAGGTCGTATGTGTGGCTACTCCAACATATTATCACATTTTACTTATTATGTCCCACAAATTATTATTAGCTAATGACATGATATGATAGTGGTTTCTGGCATTCATTTCCTTGGCAACAATGTTGGCCTCAGATAGAGTTTTAAAAACAACAAAATGTTTGAAAACCTATTTGAAAGGAAAAGTTGAATAAAGTTGGTATCATAGTGGATGCAAAAGAAAAAGTATCATAGTGCAAAAGAAGTCTCCCTAGTTATTGTCTCTTTCATAGTCTAATAAGGAAACTGCTCTCTCATTTTATGCCCTGCATAATTTGAGATGCGGACGTACACATACACTTTACAAACCAAGTAATGGATAATATCTCCCATGACCTTTTTCCTCATTCATTAAGCTACAGAATATGAGTATGCACTCTACACAGAAGCTGAAACGGGTCTGCTCCCGTTTCTGTTGAAAGGGAATTTTAATTCTAGTACCGTAAACATGTTCTATCATCTGGATGCATATGTATATGTGCATTCTCAGAATTTGAATCAAATGCACAGGCTGCAAATACGTACAAAAAGCATAAAGATTTATTTTCATCTTTAGAAAACAAACACACAGCAGACACAGTGATCTAAATTTGGCATTTTCATTCATTGCCCCAAATATTTTTTGATAGGATACACACTTTCTGGGGATATAAATGTGCGAGTTAGTGCAGTATGTGTGGGAGTTTTTTGGCATCTTGACTAGCTTCTCAAAGTTAGTCATGACTTCTGTCCTCACTGCGCAGCGTGGGAAGATGCAACAACTCATTTTGTTTGGATTATACAATATTTTTTGTTTATACTTTAAGGGAAGGTGATGTAAAGCACTAAGTGAAAATCGTAAAATCTTATCCCGACTCGTGATGTAAAAGAGTAAAATGCAAGGTACCCTGGTGCCTAAAAGTCTCGAGGAATAAACAGGCTCATCTCTGTCTAGTAACAGTTTCTACAGAGAGGGAGAGCCACTGAATTGATTTACATCGTGCTGGATGGCAATTAAATTCATTGATCTGAATGACACAATACAAAGCTATTTACGAGGATGATAAATCACTTTACTTCACTTTAGTAAGGAACCACAAGACGTTTAACCAAACCACCCAATATTTTAACCAAATACTACCCACTTTGGCAACACAGTCTGCTTAAGATCTGTATAAAATATTATCTTTTAAAACTCAGAAATATAAGTGGCTCCAAGACAAAATAGACAGACAAGACAAAGATATGCTCTGGCATGTGGGAGTCCTTGGTTTGTGACTGCTCTCAGCCATAGTATAATTGTTTTTTTTTTTGTTTCATTTGATCATTTCTGAGTGTCTTCATTGACATTTAAAAACAATAACTGTCACAATGATGATAAAATTGTTTTAAAACAGTGCATTTTTAAGTAACTTTTGCTGTCAAATCCTTTTCTGAGAGGCCGACAGGAATCTTCACATCTATATAAAAGGTTTGGACAGCCTGCTCTTTACATAATTAGGTTTATTATGTAATAAATCAAATTGTTGAATCTCATAACACAAAAATTTAAAAACAATGGATCTGATTTGAATCTTTGCTCATGATTTTGCCTGG
>JAUBNQ010000013.1:16353780-16374578 GCA_032353495.1 Ctenopoma kingsleyae
CTACTGTGATGCATTGCCACAAATCATCAAAGGGTTTAAATTCCTCATATCAATTCAAAACAGGGGCCCCCAAAATGATCTTGCCCCCACAAAGCTAGAAACGGCCCTGCCTCAATGTCATGCAAGGGTAAATCAAAGCTTAATATAAACAGAACTTTCCCTGTGGCTAAAACTACAGTACAGCAATCCAAACAAAGAGAGAGGAAAAAATTAGAGAATTCCCTCTTCATTCTTTAACCAAAAAGACAGCGTTGACACAAGCTTGTAAACTACAGTGCTGTACAAAAGTTTTAGGTACTTCCGTAGCTGTCTAGATTTTTTTTCATCATGTACCTCCATCAGGGAGCTGTCAGATTGGTCCCAAACTCATTCTGCAGCACGACACTGACCTCATGTATACAGCCAGAGTCATAAAGAAGACAAGAGGAATGAGGAGTCTTGCAACTCACAGTGCAGGTACCACAGACTCTGGATCTCAAGATTGCAATGTCAGTCTGGGATTACACAAAGAGAAGAGAAAACACTGACACAGCCGAAATCCACAGAAGAGCTGTTCTCCAAGCTGCTTGCAACAACCTACTGCACCTGCCAAGAGTTTCGAAAAACTGTGCAGTGTATCAAGGAGGATTGGTGCTATTTTAGAGACAAAGACACTGAATTCATTTAGGTGTTTTGGTTTATTGCACTTTGTTAGTTGATACATTTAAAAATGTATAATCTTTATATTAAATATGAATGCATCTTTACTTTATTTTTAGTGCCTAAAACTTGCACAGTGCTATATGTTGGGTGTGCGGCTGTAGTTTCAGTCTGTAAAGCCTGCAAACAGGGTCAAAAGGGAAAGATGGCAGTTATGTATGTAAAAACTCAGTCAGAGGGAATGACCAGACATGTTCCAGCTGACAACAAGACCATAAAAATACATATAATACAGTATCTCAGAACAAAAGTTGCATCGCTTTTTGCCATTGTTAAAAACAAACTACATGATCATCAGAACCGGATGACTTAGCTCCAGAGAAACATTCCACCATCCAACAAGTTTTGATCTTTGAGGCCACATGCTGATGATAACAGGATTTAGTGTAAACAGCTTGAATCATGGATCCGCTCTGTCGAATGTGAGTGTTACAAGCTGCTGGTTGTGGTGTTATCATGTGAAACATTTGCTTGGCATGTGTCATAAAACGAGGAGCCTCATTTTAGTGTTGTGTATACTGTATGTAAAGATTGTTGCCACCCAGGTGCCTCGCCTAGTGTTTTGTTTCAAATCATCTCACCATGAATCCAGGAACATGACAATGGGTGTGAACTAGTAGAGCAAAAAGAGGAAAGAGGCAGAGCAAAACGTTTGTAGCATGATTGCTTTTCTAAATGCTCTACAGGAACCCAGAGACATTAGGCACCAACTAGATGAATCCAGGCCTCAGATAATTCCAGGTTTTCAAGCAAGTAATACAGGGAAATCTGAAAATAATATAGTCAGGGCTCATTACTTTGGTTTTCAATGAACTTTCCAAGGTTTAGTAAAAGAAGTCGATCGGTTAAAAGGTTTTCCTCTCTTCTCTGTTCAGCACATGTTCTTCCTGTGATAGGACAGGTCACTAAATGTTTAGCAGAATTAAAAATGAGGAGAAAAATAAGGAGAGCTGCTGATTTATAGAGTTTGTTCTAAGTGGCTATAATTCATATGTTTGCATTAATGATGGATCACGACTACTTGTATGTGAAAGAGCTTGCTTTTTGTGTTGAACTGAGACTGTGCATTTACTCTTTATGGCACTCTTTAGCATCTTTCAGCTTATTGTTTTAAATTTTCAGCCAAAACACTGCTGTTTCCGCTCATACACTGCTCTCTTATAGTGTTGTTTGCAGACCACTAACACCTGATGTAAATTACCTCCTCGGCATCAATCAACAGACAGACAGAATTGGCAACGAGCTGGTGAACATAGTGGAGCAGTAAGCATGCATTTAGATTAATGAATGTGTAGGGACGTGTGAATTTACAAGGTTAGCCTTATAAGATTTGGTAAAGGACTACAAATGCAAATTATGCTACGGCTAAGTCTTGTACATCAACACAAATGTTTGTTAATGTACACTCTAAATAAAGAAGTTGTCGTGATACAGATAGGAGCACCACATAGGTAGTACAGCTGTTGCGTTTAATTTTAAAAATGCTGCATACAGCCTGTGAGCAAAATCTGAAAATATAGGCTTTTCACAGTTGAAAACATGCAGTCAGAGTTTTGACGCTAACCATTACCAGTGTCTGTCATAATGACTGCCATTTAGATTCTCATCTTAGTCTTGACCTCAGCTGTTTTCATCCATATTGCATATGGCACTTATTTTTTTTACCTCATCACCTGTCTGAAGTGCTGGTAATAGAATTTTAATGAATGAAAAGTGATGGTTTCTATATTCATTTGGCTAAGTTGTTTCTATGCAAAGCACAGCACTAAATCATTAATAGAAATTTCTGGATATACTTTTAGTCACAGATGTATCTCAGTCTGACAGATGAGCACATACATGAATAAGTCTCTTGGTTGTTACTTAAATTCATACAGAAGGAGGATGTTTGTGGTTAGATACTCCTAAACCTGGGGAAGCAACTTTGGTTCAGTAGTTACAAATCAAACATGTATAATGTTTTAGTCTTGAGTCATGTCTAAAGTATCCACCCAGAAGGCTTTGCCGTGCTATAATAAGATCACTATATCATCACATTTGCTTTTAAAAGACAATAATACGCCTGATAAATATAAATCAAGTGTTTGGACACATGAACAGTTTTCTTGTCCTGAGCTCAGGTCTCTGTAGTTAAAAATTCATGCCTGAACTCAATGACATTTTTAATGTTTTTTAATATTTTTCAGTCTGGAGGTTGTTTTAAGGTGAACTACTGGATTATCCTGACCCCATTCACATTTCTCATCCCTCTTAATAAATGATTAGTCTCAAAAGGGAATGTATGATTACCCATAGCACCAGCACAATCACATTTAAAATTAATTTCCTTGTAAAAACATAATTTCTGTGTCCATTAGGACAATCAGATACAGCTAATTTTGTAGAAGAATAGCTGCTTTGTGCCTGGTCATCCAGGAACTCAGGCATTTCAATAATACCCTGAAAGATCCAACACTTAATTCTCTGTAAAGTTACTATCAATTCTTTTATGTGTAACCGTCCATAACAGTGTAGCTAATGTTTGGTAGAGGTGTGTCTGCACATATTTAGAGATGTTAGCATGGCTGTTCGCTCGTAGTCTTGTTATTGTTTCTATTGAGTTAGTTCTCCGTGATATAGACATTTTTCACTGGGAACTGATTTAGTTAACCTTTATAAATCACATTAAATTGAATCACCAGTCAAACTTTTCTCATAATGTTAGCTTGTTAAAATGTTTCTCTTGTTATTCACACATCTGTTTTTTCCACAACACGAATGAATGCATCTGTTAGAAGGAGGCACCAATTAGTTCTCTATGCAAATAGGGATTTTAACCACCAACCACATGTCTCAGCACGAGTATAGAGTACAGTATATTGATTCCTTTGGATTTTTAATATAATAGTGAGATTTGCCATATTGCTGTTATTTCACAGGTTTGTTCTACAGCTTGCGACACTGGAGTGATGAAAATACCAAAACGTTGTTGATGTATATTCATAGATCACTATCAAAATGGTTCTAGAGTAATGATTCAAAAACTCAGGAGTAAATATTTTGCCAAAAAACACATTTTCTGTTAAACTCGTGGCTGGAGTTCAGAGGTCAGGAGTTTGGGCCCTCTCTTCCCCTTTCTCTATCCTCTGCCAGCATGATGCGTGGGCTTGTAAAGATGAAATCGCCTCACTCCCTCGCCAGTGACCCCATAAGCTCTCCATGGGTGCGATGACTCAGTGAGTTGACTTCCAGCTAGTCTCACATTACCATGTGTCGGCTGCCTGTCAGAAGCCTCAGTGTGGGATCAATTAAGGAGGAGCTGATGTCAGACTGAGAAGCAAGACGAGGGGAGTTCAGTAAACTGTATATAATACAGACACAGGATTTTAGAGAGTTACTTTAGTTTTTTCTAGAAGTTACATATTTGAAAGAAATTATATTTCTTATATTAAATACCAGCTAAATATGAAAGCATTTGACATGACTTTCTATCTGTCTTATGCTCAGACTGTGTGAGTGTTATAAAGATGGCTTCTGTTTGATTTTTTGTGGGCTTTCATAATGTTTTGTTCAGTCAGTGCAGGTGATGGCAGAGCGCCTGCCTCACCTCATGCTGTGCAAATATAATTGAGTGAGCTTTTTAAACAGGCTTTCGTTTCACTCATTTTTTCCACCACTTCACTCTCATGAAGTCTGTTTTCATTTTCCAATGCCTGATAAACACACAACAACTTCCCTTTTGTGTGATGTGTGGCTTATACTTTTTATATACTTACACTTACTTGTTGAATTCATTTCTTTATAACAAGGGAAGTTCAATTCATGCTGTGTGTTTTTGTTTCGTGTGTGTGTGTTTTTCTGTGGCTACCTCAGTCGTCAAGTCTGGGGAGGAAGGAGATCCGCCATTGTCAGAATAGATTCATTTTTTACTGGTTGTTCATGAAAGGCAGTGACTGAGGTATACTGCAAATTGTCTTCATGAGTAAAATACATAACTGAGAAACAATTTCTCAATTTCCTGCTTTCATTGCTTCAACCTTTAGCTTTTTTCTATCATGTAGTTACTCACAGAGAAACACATACTTCAGTTATACACATTTTCATAAATGCATAGTCTTTTCTGTACCTTGTGGTAGAACATATGGGCGGAAGTTGTATAAACACAGTGTTTTAGTACACGACTAAGGTGGCTCAGTTTAAACCTAATTATGTAAAACAATCCACTTGGAACCACAGTGCTGCAAAGCCTTAAACCAACTTACAGTTTTTACTCCATCTCTCTGAGTGGTTAGTGAATCCCTCTGCTCTTAAGAGCTGCTCTCAAGCACTTGACAAACCTCATCTACTTGATGTCTTTCTATCTTAAGCGTAAATCTTGAAGCTGGTGTTAAGTTATATATTTTTTAAAATTTAAATCATGGCTTAATAAGAACCATGAATGTTCTTATTCATGGTTCCTTAATGACATTATTCTTTCTAAACTTCAGTGAGTAAAGTACCAACAATATCCCAACAGTTCAGTCTTGCATAGTAATGTCAATATACCATGATTTTTATTCTTTATATGTAGAGACAGTACTTGTGATTGGCAGCAAATAGCTGCTACAGTATAATGCACTGCTAATAAAGGTAAGTCATCTCATTTTGCTTAAAGATAATATAATTATACCGCAAAACGTCCTATGTGTCCGTCATCATAATAATGTATAAGATTTTGGTAATTTAGTCAGTAAAATTCAGTAGAAAGGTTACTGACATCAGTCCATGTTTTAAGGAGTAAAATAAAAAATATGCATATATAGGGACATATTTAGGGACACTGATCTTAGTCAGAATATATATTTTTTTAAAACCATAGTTAACTCTGTGTTCATTTTCTTCTACCTGTGAGGGGGTTTTATAAGTTTCTATTTAAGAAAGTGTGTTTTTAACATCTGAAACACCATGTCACAACAGGTTATATGCTTATCACTCAAGCTAATCACATTAGCTTGCATCTTGAAAAATACATCTGACGTCTGAAGCAGTTTCAAATCTGCTCTCATGAAACAGACAGCTATTCAGACCATTCAAGAAACTGGATTTGTAAGAAATGTTTTGAACACCAGCCATGTGCGAACACGGGCTCTTTTCAGTGATCATGAGAGGGACAGAACGACGTGTTACTCTGTCCCCTCTTACATTTTCCATCAAGCCTAAGGCATGGATGCTGGGGCGATAACTGATTCGGTGAAGTGCCTGCTGCTGTGGTTGAAAGGCTAAACCACACCACCCATGGCAGGCTCCTCAGCCCATGTCTGCATGAAAGTACAACATGAAGTCTCAGTGTACAGTCACAACAATCACCTACTCCACACACACAAACAAACACACGTATTAAGCACACATTTTCATCTGAAACAGCGCATGCCTAACATTCATAACATTAACCCCCCATCACCTTGAGGGGTTTGTATTAAATGCTTCCAGATTAATATAGCTGTGCATGCTGCACCTACATGGGCAGCACAGGTAGCTGTTCAGGTGTGTTTCCTGTGTAAATCATTTAATCTCAGAACAAAAACAACCATACAGTACTTTAGATGAAATATAAATGCATAATTACACCAGACAAAGCAAACAGACAGTATGTACATACATACACGTACAGAACTGCACAACTGTCATTCCCCAATACCTCCTACCACACAAAGTAGACTGTAGTGTGCAGCTCTCCTACACTCAGCAAGGAGGGAACATTTATCGAGGCTCATTCATTTGTTTTCACGCTTTCATACTTGCTGTGTGTGTGTGTGCGTGTCTGTGTGTGTGTGTCTGTGTGCATCGATGTGCATGAAGTGCTTATTAGATCAGTCTCTCCCTGAGTGATGAGTCAAAGTCCCCTCATCCCTTGGCTTTCAGTAGGATATACTGTAGAAGCACACTGTGGAATCCTTGAATGTGCAGCAGTCAACACTTGGATAAGATAGTTTAATATAAAAAGCTGGTCAAAGTTTGCGTGCCTGCTACAGCACATACTGAATTTTTTCTGAAAGTGTTTTTGCTTTCTTTCTCGAGTTTGGATGCCAAGCAATCATTCCTGTGGTGGTTCAGACCACCTGTCAATGAAACAGTGTGGGTGTTTTTCTTTGTATTTTCTGTTGATGAACTAAGTTCCTAGAACTGGCACACTATCATTTTCACCTTCTGCCATACTGGTTATCTTATTTTTTAAACTACTTCGTATATTTGAGACAAACAGGTCTGGACCATTACTACATTTGGAATGAGATTTTGTCACAGAAACTGTTGTTGGTCGCTAGAGATACTAGTGAGTGCTTTGGTCTGGCTGAAAAAAATGGCTGGTGTTCTCACACATTAGAATAAAACGTTTCAGTATTTAAAATGGATTTAACCTCTATAAAGTGAGTTTGAGTCTTTCAGGTTATTTTATTCATTTTATTGATTGCAGATTGCAGGTCACAGATCCCAGCTCTCATCAGCATTGTTTTCAGCAGGAGCAATTTTCAGTAAAACCTCTAAGATACCCACTTACAGCACATACAGGTACGCTGCCCAGCATCAAACGGCAGACAGAACCAGTTAGCAGCTAGATGGTGGCATATAGCAACTGAAGAGCTGCATATTTCCCTCAGGAGTTGATAAAGATCAAAAACAGAGCGAAAAGGAGTGTGAATAGTGGCCAAGAACACTTTGCACCTGCTATATGTGTAATCATTAGACAATTATTTGCTTACATGTTCAATAAATCAACTTCATGAGGCAATATGTCAGTGTTCTGTTTTCATGTTATTGAGTTGCCTCTAAGTGACCAGAATCAATGAATGCAAGGTTAATTACATCAGAATCTACCATTTAGCCCATATATGCTATGTAAAACTCCCGGTAAACATTGTTTTAAGCATTTAGTGAATAAAACAAAAACTCCCTTTGGCTGTCTATTTTTAAAACAGATTTAAATTTGTTTAAACATTGCAATTTGACACAGCCAGGATTGCATATAACAGCTGTTACTTTCATTCTTCAACCTAAATTTCAATTACTATATTCCAGTTTAGCAGGTTCCACAACACAATAACCCACGTTGGCTGTGGAAGAAAGATCCCTTTCCTACACTCTTGCAGGTTTGGATATTGGATTTGGTTGCATGCTGAATTTGCATTTTGTCTTTCATGGGATAAAAAAAGAAGTCATCACCCTGGAACTGCAAGTAGACTTGACGGGAATCTAAACAATAAATCATAAAAGCTTGGTTAGAAAATAAAGGTGTAAAGAGCGTGTCTGAAGGTGGCTGTGCTGTATTGCGTAACCACTGTGTGTTTCCATTTCGTTTCACACATTCAGAAACCCCTGATCTCCTCTCCTACTCCTCCCACTAAACATCTTCTCTGCTACCCACGTTCTGATATGCCTCTTTTTTTTTTTTTTTTTTTTTTTTTTTGACTAGATCAAAGGAATTTTAGAGCAACCTCAAAATATCTCCCTTCAAACACTGGTCGGGGAAGCCATGTGTATCTCTGTTTGATGGGTGCTCTAAGTCTGTAAAGTCTGTGTAAATTGGAATGGATGGATGTGACGGGAATACTCTACTTTTCTCTGCACTACTGTCTCTCATCCTGACATTTAGCCTGAAGGGCCTGGTCCTATAACACCTGAGTGATGCATAGATATAATTTGTATGCACACAAGGAACACATAACACACACAAAGGCACATTGTAATGTGTCCATAGGGCAATGCAAGGACACACAAGCTGGGCATGTCTATACAAACAGTAAAGAACACACAGCAGAGTGTGCTGGCCATTGTGTAGGTCTGTTCAATAGATAATGCACTCAAATCTTCTGTACATGACATGCACATTTTCTGCAAACAATCCCACAATGCACTGCTCACCGGTTTGTAGATAAGAAAATTTCCATCACGCAGCTCAGACAGATATTAGTAATGACGCGGTATGTCCAAAATCACAATTTATTTCTCACTATTGAGTAGGAGGCATACTGTCCTCATACTGTCCAAAGACATGCAGTTATCTGATGGATGGATGGATGAATGATGGATGGATGAAGGAGTCATTTTGGACACGCTGTAACAATGTGGCTCGTTGTGTAAATTGCGCGTGCGTGAGGGCGCGCGGACCCTCCTGGTACTTCAGCGTCGTGGTCTGCGGTCGCGTAACTAACTGTTGCCCGGTGAATTCAGACACAGCTCTATATGTTGTCTTCTGTTCGTGTTAGTATGTTTAGTGCCAAAGAGGGAAAACAATTCCCAAAATGTTTTTCAACTTGTTCGCCACAAAAATGGGTAAAGTTAGCAAAATGTTAACCGCTGAGAGCTCGGCTAAAGCTAGCTTGAAATGCACATAGAAGAAAAAGGTCTGCCTGGATGAGCTCCACAAAGTAACTGAAAAGGTTAGTGGCTGCACTCGTTTAAACATAACTATATTTTAATCATTTCAGGTGTTTAGTAATACAGTTGAAGTAAATAATCTGCAATGTGAGAGCGTTCTTCATTTTACACCACTTGAAAACAGTTTCTGTGGATGCTGTAATATTGAGTGACATGAGACGTCTGCTCCTCAGCACAGTTTAGGTGCATTGGGCAGGTTAAAGTTTTCAAGTGTGAGCTCTGACTTCCAGAACCGTTCATTCATACCTTTCCATGTTGGAGGTTGGACTTTTTTGAGTAGTTGTGTGGAAGGCAACATAAACTCTGCTAATGTTGCAGATATTGATGTGCCATAAGAGAGTTTCCTGCAGTAAGTCAACTTCACTTGGAAAATTACTCATGTTCTGTTTTGATGTGTTGTAAACAAACAACAAAAGACAAGTCTAATATCTGCCATATTTATCATTGAAGGGGTTTGCTTTAACATGTTTTCGGTAGTTGGAATTTGTGAATGTAATATTTTGCATATTTTGACTGAATAATGTTGTTTTAATCTTCCAAACTAGACAGGCAAATGTTGGTTTTGTCAATTTATGGTTTTATTTGTGGCGATTCTCAGTTTAGAATTTAAGTTGATGTATATAAGAAACATCTCCTGGATGCATGTGGAAGGCCTGCACATATCATGAATGCAGTCAGTACTGTTAAGAACCGTTCAGAAACAATGTCGACACTTTCCTATAACAGTGAGTTTTAAGATCAGGAATGTCAGTTCATCTCCATGGAAACACAGAACATTTCATCCCCCCACTGTCCAACACCCTTTCAGACTTGATGTGACAACTGTGAACACATCACTGTACATACACTGAATGTGTATGGAAGATGAATCATCTAGATTCAGCCTTAGATTGCAACACGATGACTTTCAATCAGTAGAACTGTAGATAGATAGATAAGAAAGAATGAAAGATCCTGTTGGTCACAACGCAAAAAAATATGTGGCTATAAGCCTGCTCATACTTGTGATTTTTGAAATACAGTACATTTTGTCCATTTTGTTCTGTTTTCCTCTGCTGTCCGCACACATACTGTTCTCACTTTCTTCAACACTTGTCATTGATCTTGCTTCAAACAGCACATCACAAGTGGCCTCTTCATTCATTCCTCCAATTATTCTTGGTATGCACAGCACTTCCTTTCTGATTTTGTTGTTGTGTAAATAAATGTATCCAAACACCATCAAAGCCAGAATGTAGAATCTGCTCTGTGCATTATTCATTTGCCCTGGTATTTACTGAGCTCCTGCAGTGATCTTGCCATGTAGTGCCATGTACCATATTGCAGAGCTGAAGGAGATAATCAGTTGGGCCAGTTTCAACTCGCTGACTACCTGTCTCAGCCTAATGTTGAACAGCGCGAGAGATACATTGGTAACATAAGAGAATTACCTACATGCAATACCTACATGTAGACTAACCGTACACAGTTATTGGCATACACTACCTAATAAAGTAGTAGTTGTGGGAATACTACTTAGGCTCATCTGTATCTAGTTGATGAACAGTCACTGCCATCAATATTCCAAAGGGCTATTAATCTACACCTGCTGTCCATGTATTTCACACCATGTTCATGTTCATTCCACTCAATAACTCTTGGTCTGTACTTGTTTTGGGTACGTAAAATACTACTTATAGTAGGGTTTTTAGTAACGTGCTTGTTGTTTCCTTATCCAGTAAAGTCATATATTACAAAAGGTCACTGTAAAACCTTGTGATGCCTGGGCTTGAGCTCTCAAAACATTCAACCAAAATACTGTTCCCTAATGTATGAAGATTGTAGTTTCTCCTAAAGTGTGGCCCTTGTATTTGTCATCTATAAATTTTCATGAGGTTTTGTTAAGGAAAAGTGGTGAAATGTAACTTTAGGTTTGGTATTTATTCAGTTTTTTCTTCACAGTCTCTGTCTGACACAGTGGAAATCGTTATGACAAGCATGTGAAACCTAGCTGCCTCAGCAGTCAGTATTTATGCATCTACATTCCAGATAGGATATCAAGACCAAGAGAAGCATACTGTATTTTCTGTTATGGTTGTTTGAGGTTGTGACATTAACTGCGCAACCTCAAATCAGGCATTTGAAATGCTAGTGCTAACAGTACTCATTGTTATTTTGTCTCTACACTGCATTTTCCAGAGATTGTTTGTCAAACGGTGTGTGGCTACAGCAAAACATTTTCAGTTGTGTGTCCTTGTTGAAATCTGCATTTGTGTATTTATTTTCTCACTGCTGTTGCTAACCATATTACATTTTTTTTCAGGGCAAGAACGTTTCTCCCTTACTGTGTTTGTCCACAATTAACTAACATGGCTTACTGAGAGTACAAAATTACACTACAAGTTAGCATTTGGCATATTGTCAAATTACTTACTGAATTTATATTGCACCACCAACAATACTTATCATTTCAGTTTGCTGGATAAAAAATTAAACCTGCTGAGCATTCTCTACATTGGACAGAACCTGCACTTGTGTGCCCTTTTTCACATCCACACATTTTTACACACACACAAAACTTACACGCACTGCTAAGTGCTGAAGCTCTATACCTGCTGTACCATATGGCAACACCGAATGTTATTAAAATGAAATCATCTTTAAGTCATCTACACTTTAAAAGTGCCAAATTAGTAGTAGCTTGGACACCTTTATGTCTATGTAAATGTTCCAGATAATCACTGTAATCACAAATAGATAAGGAGAATTTAATCTGTATTTCACTGTATTGATCTGTGTTTATGTAGCTGTTCAATGCACAATGGTTGAGGCAGACATGGATGTCTATTTATAGAACCAGGGGTCTAGACCAGCTCTGTAGCTGAATGTTGTGTGGAGAGAGAGGATGGTGGGAAGAATGAGGTGGTATTGCTCTTTGGGGGTTGGGGATATCTGTGTGGCGTTATCTAATTGAACATCAGGCTTGTGTGAATATAGATTGTGTATGCGGAGTGGAGATGACAGTGAGTGACATGGGAAGGAGGTACTGTAGATGAAGATCTGACTGATGGAGGTCCTAAAGAGTAGGTTAATGTTTGCTGCACAACTGAATGTTTTTCTAAATGTACGCCTTGGCTGCTTTAACAGCATTAATATACATTTAGCAATGTATACGCGTTTATTTTCATTTGTACATTTTTTGACAGTGTATGTGTGTCTGTTTGACCCTGAGTGATCACATAGTAGGTTTATGACATACACTACCAGTCAAAAGTTTGGACACGAAAAGATGGTAAAGTCTATATGTGTCCAAACTTTTGACTGGTAGTGTATGTTTGTAAAAAGAAATGTAAAACTGCAATGATATTAAATCATCATATTGTAGATAAATGATTGTGATTAAGTATGGGTGAACATAAACATGCACAAACACAAACTAAATGAGGGAGAAATGGGTTTATGACTTTGGTCTTAAAATATGTATGAGCAGTCTTGAGGTCCACCAGAATGTTTCTCGTCTTCTTCTTGACTCTCTTCTATGCATATGGGCAACTGTGTACCAGAGTCTGGCTAGAGAGCCTAAAGGGGCCTGGTGGCAAGACGTGAAGGATGAATATGTGAATGTGTGTGTCTAGCCAGGTTATTCCTTAAATTAAACAGGAGCAATTTTGTGCATGACTGTATATGTGCAACTCACTCTTTTTACCTTTTTGATTGTTTGCAGATATCTTTGGATTGGTAAATAAAAATATACCTTTTGATTGTAGTCATAATCAGAGAAGTGTTTTTAAGCTTAAGTTTGAAACAGCATTGCCAACTATAGTATTGAGCCTGAGTGGTAAGATCTCAATTCATAAAAGCTGAATAATTTTTATAGACACTGTAAATAAAATTAACACATTCTTTATTTTTGTCATTCATACTAGGTGAAGCACTTGGAACAGCATTGAGTGCATTTTGTTATTTTGTGCTGTTTGATTGGGTCACGTTAAACTATGACAAATACATGCACATATATTAGGCATTTTCAAAACAGCTGTAACAGGAAGTAAAAAGAAACAGTGTGTGCAGCATGTGCAGCCAAGGTAAGGACTCTTAACTGGTATGCTATAGCAGTGTTATCCTAAAATATAGAATAAATATAATAATAATAACAATGTGCACCATTATAATACCCTCCTAATGATGTAATAAAAGTTAATAAACATTGTGCCCATGTAGACCAACATACTGAAACTCTAGTTTACCGCATATCAATGGAAAACATTATCAAAGCACGCGCACATACAGCACATGCTCACTGTCATACACTTCTTCCTCTAGTTGTACTGTTATTCGGTGTGTGTGTGTGTATGTGTGTGTGTGTGTGTTATTTTTCATTTTCCTCTGTCAAGTCCAATCTCTGCTGAATGATTTCATCTCTGTGTTTTATAACCGATTCGTTCATTGTCATATTCTTGTATTATCTTTCTAAATTCATGCATATGCAGAGTAGAAAATTTCTCTTATAACAATCTAGACAGCCAAACAGAAATGATGAGGTGGGGGTGGGGGCAAGGAGGGTCTGGATGCATTGGGTGCTGGTGCTGTGTTAGGAAGAAACAAGCCACAGATGACTTCATAGTAATAACTGCAGACTTATTGTTGACTGGTCTATAGAGATGTATCTTTTCAAATATCCATCCATAATGGATACTGGCCTTCTGAGACATTTTTTACATTTTATTTTTTATTTTTATTACCACTAATGTTAAGCAGATTCAGTGAATACGTGGTTAAATGCTGTGCTGTTACTTGCAGTGCTAGAGAATGTTGCATCTGTTATTGTTATGAATGACGACCCACACTGATGTTTTCAGTTTAGCCATTAGACCCTTACTCATGTTCAGTCTGGTATGTGCTTTGCTGTGTATTACATGGTCCCCAGACCAGCCTTTTTTTCTAGCCTTTTTCCAGAAACCCCCACCTAAAGGTGCTCCAGTGTTCATTTTACACAGGTACTGGTACCCCAGTATTAGCAGTGTGACGTTTAACGTGATGTCTAACATGAGTTATAACAAGCAAATCAGATATAAATCGCTTTCAAAACATTATTTTTGCAACTGTGATGTGCTTTTAGACTCAAACATAATTGGTGAATGTTGAGTTCAACATGAGCATAAAGGATTATTGTCACAGGTTCAGCAGTGTGTGGGTGATGAGAAGCTGGGTTAAAAACTGGGACTCTCAGACTGTTACGACATGCAGCTCTGGAGCACGAAGAAGTTAATGGATTAATTTAGAGTTAGAGTAAGACTTGGGTCTGGTTAAGTATAACATTATACAACTGGTCAGGCTGTGTCACCAGAAAAACTGACCATCTTCTTCTGCTGCTGCCTTCCTCCAACCACTTGCACATTGTAGTGTAGTGTTGTTGCTCAAACAAAGCTGAATGTAACTGTACGTATTGGTGCGGTAAACTTGTCTTGACTGAGTGTTGTAAAAGAGGCTTCTGTTACCTGGAGTTTTCCCTGTTGAAGGACATCTGATTTTTAATAACAATAAAACTATTATCTGATATTTTATAGTCTTTATTTTTATCTGTTAACTCTGTTACAGTGCAGCTGTATTTTCCTTGTATTGCAGTTTGTTAGTGAAATAATAAAATCTTGTGGTAACATTTCCATTGAGCAGTGGTGATGTCCATGTCTCTACATGGGAGTGTAAAAGACAATTTTGTTTTGCCAAGTCAGACCTTGTGAATGTTGAGGCTACAGTAGTTGACTTCAGTCCAGATGCAACATTAACATAAGCTGCAGTTTCTCTGCTAATTACACAATGTGAAATCTCCATGTTTTTCTAATTCGAATGTTGACCTTGTGAAGGTTGTTAGGTTTTTGAATTTCAATAAGCTTTGAGTTAATTGGAATTCACATCTGTGTTCTGTATTCATAAGACATTATGCAAATACAAGTGATGGCAGAAATGTGTGTTTACAATAATAGGTTTAGATAGTATTTGTTGTTCACAGTTAATTTTTTCATCAGACAGAAGCTGCAGGTCCAAACAGTAAGGATAACTCGTAATAGCAGATTACCGCCAAAGAAATCAGACTCATGAAAATGACACAAGAAAAATGCTGTTTCTTATCTAGAAAGCTTTTGTCCTATTAATGAGCAAGCAAACATTACATCAGCTTTCTGACAACTTTTAGAGATTTGAGCAGTATGTGAGCGCCAAATTATTGTGGTTAATGTTGGTCAAATAAGCTGTCACTAACAAATGTTGCATTCATGACTTAAAATTATGACAGGGCAAAATTAAAGTTGTCAGATTTGTGTGCTGTCTGCAAGCTGGTGGACGAACACGCTTTGACAAAACACAACTATTTGCACTTAGCTAAAGATTATTTATGAGGTAGAAAAAAAGCATTCACTATGTACCAGCACTGAACTATCAGGGTACAACAACACTTCAGCTGATTGTGTCACATCAAGTTCAGCAGCTGGAATCTAAAACTATATTCTTAGTATATCAATGAATTAAGCAAATCAGTTTTTAGTTTTGAGGTTAAAAACCTTCAGCAAGTTAATGTATATATTTATTTTACTATGTATACTGAGCATTGTTGGTACAAACATTTCTTTGATGATAAATTAAGTTCAATCTTATGTTAAGTTATACCTATAGGTTATAATATATAAACATAAATTAAGCTCCCACTTAAAACAGTCTTCTCAACCCACATATTTTTGAGTTATTTGTAATTTAAGTAACTTTTTCTAATTAAACATACATGGGTTCTCTAAAAGGATTTGTAATGAGCCAGATTAAACAAGCTAATTCAATGCTGGATCCAGGTTGAAAAAAATGCTAAAATCCCTGCCCTAATTTAAAATCCAAAAATAATCCACAGACTGTACGCTGTTTGCAAAGGAATATATTCATCAAGCACAGTCATTCATGTCCAAGTACAGTTATCATTTCTAAAAACTTACTTTGTTGCTTCTGCCTGGTTCTTGGTGAAGAAGAAGTTTGACAGTTTTGGGACCCTCACCAGTGATGATGATAAATTGGTAATAACTTTTTTGTTATTAAATTAATATCTTGTTCTGTGTTTTTTTTCTTGCAGACGGTGCGTCATGGTTTCCCTTACCAGCCCACTGCTTTGGCCTTCGATCCTGTGCAAAAGCTCTTGGCCATAGGATCAAGATCAGGCGGCGTACGGATGTATCCTTTACCTCTCATCTGCTCACTTTCTTCATTCCTCTAGTCTGGAGACACACTTTGAAACTACACATTCTGTCCATAATAAATATGTGTTGGACTTTGCCACAGTTTTTTATATACAAAAACAATTAAATAATCATTTACAACATTTAATGAGTGCTGTCAATATCTTGCACTGTTTTTTGATAATGTAAGAAAAAAATTTATTTAAAGATTACTTCATAATCCATCATTTTTTGGTGATTCTTGTTAGGCAGGAGAGCAATTAATGTTGAAGCTATTATAGACACTATTGTGTACAAATAACAGTATGTTTTTAGTAAGCACAGAAATATTTCAGATCACAAATATGCTTGCAATTCATATTACACAAATTGGAATAAAATAGTATCAGGAGAAATCTTTGTTTGAAGAAAAAGTGCATCTATTCCTACACAGAAGCTGTGGTACTGCTACACTGTCTCCAGGCAGGGGCCTCCCCCCTCCTCCTCCCCTAATTCATATCCCTCTTTCCGCTCTGTTATTTCATGTTGCTTGGTTGTCATGTCACAGGCTCAGAACTGTCCATCCAACTTCACCATCCCATGGGTCACCTGGTCACAGGGATGAGAGAATATGTGTGAGTGCAACCTAGGTAGGAGATTGTGCTTTCATAATTACCCAGCCTTCCCTGCGTCCGGTTAAGGAACCTAGGGCAGAGGCAGAACACAAAATACCCACTGCTGGTTCTGCTGGGGTAATAGAATGACAGACTGAGTGATTTCTGTGCTGAATAAAACAATAAAAAGAAAGAGATAGTGACAGCGAAACATTAATACTGCAATCTGATTACAGTATTCAATAGTCGATGAGAAGAAAATGTTGCATAATTAGATAAGTTCATCAAAATATATAGATATTATATATATAGATATATTTGTCTCTGACTATAAAGCAAGACTCAGATTTCTGCTGGATAGAAGCCCTTGAGTGACTTAGCATTACATGCTGCACACTCGGCTCCTATGTGGCCTGTCAGTGACTCTTTTTCTCTCTTAATCGAATGCTCTCACATAGAGAAACATTCCCTTTCTTGCTGTTTTTCACTCTGCCGCGCCTTCTACCGCCTTCTGTCTAGAGGACCTTTTTTCTCTTATTTGTGCTTTTATTTAGTCAATTCACCCTTGCTGTGTCCTTCACAGCCTGTCTGAATGGCTTTCCTTTTCTTCTCAGGGCTTTGAATGTCCGCTTGTCAACTTCTGTCATGGTCTCTCCTAGTTTTTTCAAATATTGCTTTTCTGGTGTGTTTCTCCAGTCTATGGGCCTTCTTTTATAGCTGTATCAGTACTGTGTATAGTGCAGCCATTGCAGACATTTCCCATGCTCCATTTCTACCTTATAAATGGTACAATAGAGATTGCAGTTTCCTTTTACTCTGCATCTGCTTTATGTTAGTGCTACTCACACAACCTACCATGTCTATTTTACAATTTGACCAGATTTTAATTGTACTCACCCAGTCTTTCAAGGTTGGATGTTTTCTAAAAACAGTTAAAAGCTTGCACCCTGTCTCTTTCTCATTGTCTGTTGTTTCTGACTTTTGGCACTGCTTTCTATAGTAGCAACACATCATTACACGGCAGAAATATCTATTTTGTTTGTTATTAATAAATCTGTCTCCTGCGGTTTAAAGTTAAAGATTCAGTTGACACTATTGATCGACTATGTGGGACTGCGGTTATGTGGGCTGTCTGTGGGAAGTGCTTTTTTTCAGTGTGTGGTGTGTAGGCATGCGTGTCTACTGAGTGTACTGTATGTGTGTATTGAAAAGAGTGATCAATATATCTGTGTTTCCATGGAATCTGCTTTCTTTGTCAGAAAACATGTTGTTCACTTGTGCCTGTGTAGCTGAGAAGTTTGTTTCGTTTTTCTCAATGGATATGTTCTATACGTGATAACCTGATACTAGCTCAAGTTGAATTTTAACTTTGGCAGGGTTGCTGATCATGGAATAAACATTTTCCATTGCTGGTTTAACTACTTAAGTAAGCTAGATTCAACTCTGAGATACAGTATGTAAGCTTTAGCTGAACCGTGTTTATGTCTTTTAAGACATTTTCACATGTGAACTACAGATAATGTCTGGAAATTCGTGGACATTTTTATTGTTGCACATTGAAGCAGAATAATTAGAAACTAAGTCTTATGTTTATAACTCTGGTTTTGTGAAAGAGAACTGTACAATATCAGCATGGTGCAAAACCAGAAAGCATGGTGAATTTTTCCCATACTTTCTGGTGCTATTCTGAGCAAATTGACTGAAAGGGAATGCCCATTGGTTCGCTGTGGATTCTCTGGACAGTTACCTGCTCTATTCGCATGAGGACTGAATCAGACATTACTCTTACCTTGTACAAGGGAGCCGGTAGGATAATATCCATTTATTGTCTGGGCCAATAGACACAAAAATTAATTTATCACCAAGTACATCAACACCTAACATTGTAATACATTGTTGAAACAGCACCAAAAACCAACATGATAGGATTTGTTGATTCTCCCATTTGTGTGGTCTTTTTTTCCTTGTGGCCCTGACCACCTCTATATGCTTTCCTAGGATAAACTTTGTAGGCAATTGCATAATCCTGTGTTGTAATTTACAGCCGTGTTTCATGTAGTATATTGTTAATATAGTGCCATTTGCATTTCCTCATTGACAATTTCTCTTCCAATTGTTCCATTGTTTTGCAATATGTAGTAAGTAAGTAAGTAAGTAAGTCCTTATTATCAGGAAATGTTAAAGTTACGTGAACATTTTGATTATTACCACAATCAATTGTACTTTGTATTGGACAGTGTTGCTAATGCATGTAATGTATCTTAATGTCATGAACCACTATGGTAGTCAGAGAAGGTCTGGTCCTGGTGAATGGTGCAAAGTGACGATGTCATCAGGGTTGGCGCAGTGGGTTGGCAATGACAATCTCTGCAGTGGGCTCCTAGGACACTCCTCCTACTGCCTGTTGTGAGATTAGAGATATGCTGAGATTTCGTTTATTGAGAGCAAATAGGACAGAGAAAGCACTTGACGTGTGTGTGTGTGTTCATTCATGTGCTTCTATTTTGTTTCTGTACATAAACCCGTATGTCTGCTTTCTGAGTGTGAATCCATATGTTCCATTTACCTGTGTCAATACTGTCTGTGTCTCAGTGCACAAATACATACATGTGTGAATGTATTGTGTCTGTTATTGGTTGCTTTGTCTGTCACCGCAGTGAAAATGGATGTAGTTTCAATAAAGGGTTCAGGTAATGGAATTGCCCGCAGTCTGATAGACAGTCACTTCTCATAACAGTCAATCAGATCAGAGAACAGGAGTTCAAGAGTGAGGTGAATGATGCATAGAGAAATAAACAAAAGTGGGAGGGAGAAGGACATAAAGAGGGTTGATCTGTATTGTTATCAACAGATTGTAAGAAACATATATTTATAAGACATGGGACAGTTAACACTGATCCTTTTATGACTTCAGCAAAACTGTAAATTACTGACAGATTCATTTTGAGAAATTGGCAATAGGTTAATAGGCCTTGGGTGACAATTCAAAATTATTGTTGATCAAATTTCAGTGGAATCACTTTGTGCTGATATAATCGTAAAAAACATATTAATGTGTATGATTCTCACAATAATGCACATACAATTCTTATGTATAAGAATTTTCATTGATTGATTGATTTAACATCTGTTTAATAATTTTTGCATAACTGCATGTCTAAAAATTTGAAATATGTGCAGCCCATCAGTTTATATATTTTTGAGCCTTGATATAAGACAAATTATGGCACTCAATGACCAGAAGTGTCTCCCTAAAACTTATTTACCAGTTTATTAGGTACAGGAGTGTTAATATGATCTTAAAGTTAAACTTCTAAACTTAATTAAGCTAGAATATGAACTGTATATAGTTTATATAGTTTTAACTAGGTGTACCTTATAAACTGGCAATTGTACATAATACTGAAATGTGATACTGTAAGCTGAGTTAAATATCTTCGATTTGTCATGTCTCTGGATGTGATATCAACACTGACTAAATCAATAGACTTGACTAAAACTGATGTTGCATGTCCCCCCTCTGTCAACTCAAGACACTGCCAAGAATTTTCCTTGCCACAAATTTATTGACAATGCTGAGTAATCAAGATAAGTTAGCCGATGTTCACTCCCCTGCTTATTACTAGGCAAAACAGTTACTGCAGTTGTACTTTTATGGGCACATTCCCTCATCAGCAGCCACATGTTGTTCGATGACCAGCAGCAAACCATTAGTAATCCTAGTTTGGTCAAGGGAGCGTGTCCGGGCAATGAGGGGGAGGGAACTCTGAGTAAACACCCAGCTACTGTTACATTGTGTTGTTATTAATCAGACAGTCTTACTGTGTGTGTGTGCGCGCACACGCGTGTGTGTGTGTGTGTGTGTGTGTGTGTGTGTGTGTGTGTGACAAGACAGCTTTACAGTGCCAGTGAGACAAACAAT
>JAUBNQ010000013.1:16380050-16390602 GCA_032353495.1 Ctenopoma kingsleyae
GTTTTCAGTTCACAGGTGTGCCTTATCAGGGTTAATTAGTGGAATTTCTTGCTTTATCAATGGTAAAGCAGTAATCATATATAAAAATAACTCAATTACACCGCTATTATTATTATTATTATTATTTATTTAGAGAGACAGAAGCTCCGGATATTTGCTGAATAACAGAAGCGAAGATCCAGACCCAAAAAATGGTATTAAGAACAAATTACACAGTGGCTTACACCACTACTTCCTTCACATGTACAACCTGAATTCCGGAAAGGTTGGGACGTTCTTTAAATTTGAATAAAATGAAAACTGTGTTATGTTATTCACAACAGAACATAGAGAACATATCAAATGTTTAAACTGAGAAACTTTACAACTTTATGCACAAAATGAGCTCATTTCAAATTTGATGCTTGCTACAGGTCTCAAAATAGTTGGCAGAGGGGTAACAAATGGCTGAAAAAGCAAGAAAGTTTAAAAAGATTCAGCTGGGAAAACATCTAGCAACTAATTAAGTTAATTGATATCAGGTCTGTCACATCATTAGCTAGAAAAGGGATGTCTTAGAGAGGCAGAGTCTCTCAGAAGTAAAGATGGGCAGAGGCTTTCCAGTCTGTGAAAGAGTGCATAAAATTCAAATTCAGAAGTCAAAAACTTTTCCGGAATTTGAGTTGTACTCGCACACATATAAATGCCCAACAACAGGGCCGCTGTACATCTTAACTATGTGAGCCATTTCCGTTTTTCCACTTCATTTCTTCCTTGTCCAGTTGAAAGGCAATGTTGCATCACAGGTTTAGGCCCAGGTTTGCTGCTTTACGTGGCAACGGAGGTGCTGAGGCATCTCCCTCCATGGAGCTGTCACTGCTAGCAAGAACTGTTAGTGGTGCTGGTCTAGTTGTACTTGGTACACTGTTGTCATCACACATTATTCTCTCTGTTTATTTAGTGAATTGAAATTGTATGAGCAGGCAAAGTGGCAGGATTGGTTTCGTTTTGACATTCTGACTATCTATAAACTGCCCTGAAAAGCTGAATAAAAACTTCATTTAATTGGACTTAACAGTAATTTTAAATACTGCCCCCACTCAATATTTAGGATTTCAGGTGGCTACGTAAATCTACTACTAATTCAGCACTGCCATGCGTGGATGGCCACAGCATAATTGTATTAATTACTGTTTGTATAAAAGATGTTGGTGGTGTAGTGGTTAGCACCGTCTCCTCACAGAAAGGATTCGTGTTCGAATTCATGGGTAGGCCAAATGCCTTTCTGTGTGGAGTTTGCATGTTCACCCTGTGTCTGCGTGGGTTCTCTCCTGGTACTCAGGCTTCCTCCCACCATCCAAAGACATGCATGTTAGGTTACTTGGTGAAATTATCCGTAGGTGTGAATGCAAGTGTGAATGGTTGTTTGTCTCTATGTATCAGCCGTGTGATAGACTAACGACCTGTCCAGGGTGTATCCCGCCTCTTGCTCAATGACAGCTAGGATAGCATCCAGCACTCTCATGACCCTTACAAGAACAAATGGTTAGGATTATGGATGGATGGAAAAAAGATGTTGGCAAAATGTAATGAAAGAATAAAAACACAAAACTGACATTTATACTTTTTAGAATCCTTTATGTATGGAAAATAATATTTAACATTTATCATAAAAGCAGACAATTTTCTGGAACCCCCTAAACATATATATTATATGGCACTATACTGACTGCTTTTACATAATGGTTTGTACACCAGTGAAAAACATATGATGACGTGAGATGAGAGGAATTTGAAATGGAAGCAAAAGGCTTGTACACATTGGTCTGTCTGTATAGGTTTATGTGTGTATGTATTCATGCATCCAGTATGTTTGAGCTGGTATATTTGAGCCTCCAGTATCCAACCATAACAGGTGTAATGGTTGGATACCCTTGAGTGGGTAGAAATCACAAAATGCATAGTAAGAGAGAGGGAGACAATTTATTAAAGGTTCAGAAGTCAGAGATACAGTATAGAGCGCTATTTTCATAAAGGTACATAATATAGACCGCAAGGTGCAACACAAAGCACGTCTCTGTGCTGGCAAAGTGGAATTTTCACAGTTGCCATGCTGCATTAAGGCAATCCCCTTCCAGTTGATTACGGCAGGTCTGTGATCCATCTGCAGTCTTTGATTGGAATGAGGTGCAATCATGCACTTCAGATCCACAGGCTAATTTTGTGAAGCCACCGTCAGACTGTAACCACACATGCCATACATACGCCATGTACACTGTTCTCCACAAATTATACACAGTTTCTGTGTAAATCAGTAGATGAGTCGGGAGACTGACACATTGTAAAAAATGTAACAATTTCCAAGATATGTATTGGAGCGAAATAATATTGTTTTCTTTGACTTCCTACCCATTTTTAGCTGGTGTTTTCATTCAAAAACAATGGATTACTGCAGATAACATTTAAAGAGGATAAAAAACAGCAAATATACAGTAGATGCTCATGGTTATTATTGCTTATTTATAATACATTATATTTTCTACAACCCTGTATTTAAGGACTGGGTCATGCTCAAAATGAAGAACTTTATGGGCAAAAGTGTTTATAGTTGCTCTTAAGGGCTACAATGAATTGACAAACTGTAGCTGTTGAATGTGGGGACAAAGCCATGCATTTGTAGGCTAGGCATCTGTCTGTCATGATATTCATAGTGTTGTTATACACAGTTTTCAAGCTATATGACAGGAAGTTAGCACTTTTAGTTCTAGTAACATATATCAAAAGTACACGATTTTAGCACAGTATACAGTACACTTGACTGTGCTTCATGTTCCAAGCCTTGATTAACAAAAAACTGGGTTACCAACATGAAGTATTCCCTGTACTTTCTGTTTTATTAACCTCTTTTATAAAATATAGAATTACACCCACCCTGTACAACGTAAGGATTTAGACTTATTGTGATGTTATTACACAATGATAAAAAATATAAGGATTAACTTTTTTCAGATTTCACCTTAGCTATAATTAAACAGCGTAAATCAACTTCAGTGAGGACTTATCTTCTGGTATTTATCCATTATGTCTTACGTCTTTAGTTAGATTTCTTTTTCCACTCACAGTATAGTTTACCACATTTATATTTTAGAGGGAAGTTTGTAAAGGAAGCCAGGGTCTGACTAAATGGTGGTCATGCCATTATCACAAACAGCAAAGAAATTTTATAAATGCAATTAGCTGTGCTGCCAATGCAATGGTGTATGTAATCTGTAAGTGTTTAATTAGACCAGATTACATGTCCCATTGGATTATATGATTTAGCTTGTTGGGGCTTGATGTTTACTCCACGTGATGGTGAGGAGGTGTGCGTATATATGCATACAGAGCAGGGTTTTGGCATGTGTTCACACGTGTAAAGAGATTACATCATGCAGAGCTCATTTCATCAGAGGCAGATAAAGGGACTGAGTAAAGGAAGGTTGTTGGTGTTTTGGAGTTTGTGTGACAGATAAGGGACAAAGAACTGGTCTGCATTTTTTTTCAGCTCCCAGGGAGGTCATGTGGAAATGTGTGTGCATTGCAACAAGATGAAAAAATATCTCAGTATAGAAATATATAGAAATCAGCAAACCCCACTTGAGCAAGCACTGTGTGACAGTGCAGAGAGAACCTCCCTTTACTGGAAGAAACCTCCAGCTGAGAAAGCAACACTGGGCATGTTGGTTCAGTAACTGCACATTAGAAACAAACACCTCTGAGGCAAGGGATACCTGCAGAAAGGTAGAGAAAGAGCAAGAGAGAGAAGCACAGATAATGGCATGCAATGGTGGCATATAAATGGATAGAGAGAGGAGAGAAGCTCAGTTTATTAGGGGGGGTCTCCCAGTAGTTTAAGTCTATAGCAGCATAACTAAGAGATGGTCCAGAGTTACTCGAGCCACCAAACGTGAGGTGTGTTGCATTGCTCGGACTGCTGCTTTATGACTGGGGTCTAATTTGTGCCGTGACAGCACTTTTTTTCCCACTAGTTCCATATAGCAGCTTCCTTGCGCAGAAAGTGCAGAAGCATGCTCCTGGTTACCAGAGCTTTTGGCACCAGCTTCCAAAGGGCTTTTCGTCACTACCCACCTTCTCTATCCAAGCCCAGCGCAATTTATTCCATATGCCTTTATCGACATCTTTGCCGTCTTCCCCTGGCTTCATAAATGTGCTGTCCCTGACTTACAGTTTGCATTGCCAGTATGGGAAACACAAAACACATTCGCACGTGGCGCGACTGCTGGATCTGTATCAATCTGTTTGGCCAAGATCCAAGGCCTGCCCCTACCCTATTTCTGATTGACTTATTGGCTAGTAGGCCTATTGTTGGTGTGGTTGAGAGTGAAAGCTGGCCTCTGAGCTGCACCTCTCAGATCTAGTGTCAGATCACTGGGCGAACCTGATTTTTTTTTTTTCGCAGCCACATCAGTACGCTGGAGATCCGGCGCAGAGCCTGAATGCTATCAGCCCTGAGAGAGGGTGCCTGCCTCCTGAACCAAAACTGTGAAACTGTATAGGAACCGCAAATAGACCAGCACTCTAAGAGCAAAGTGTTCTGTTGGGATAATATGGTTCTGTTAAATCTTTACAATATGATGGAGCTTGATCATTAACTGCTTTTTATGTAAGAAGAAGGATTTTCTATTCTAAATTTTACAGGAAGCCAACAGAGAGAAGCTGAGGTAGGAGAAATATGATCTTGCTAATTTCGGAACTCTGGCTGCAGCATTTTGATTTTGAGTTGGGCTCAAACAGAATAACCTCTGTCTTATCTGAATTTAGAAGTAGGAAATTAGAGGACATTCAGGGTTTTATGACTTAAACATGCTCGATGTTTGACTAATTGATTGGTTCATCTGATTTTAGAGATAAATATAGCTGGGTGTCTTCTGTGTAGCAACAGAATAGTGATGTCTCCTAAGAATATTGCCTAAGGGACACATGCATAAAGTGAAAAGTATTGGTTCAAGCACAGAACCACGTGGAACACTGTAACTAACCTTTTCATGCATGGGGGAAGTATCATGTGACCAGTACATTCACATGATATTCCCTGACTTTTTGGAATGAAATTTTCCTGAATGCACCATCAAATCACAGAATCACAAAAACAGAGTTTGGAGGATCCACCCTCCTCAACGGGCATAAACACACTTTTAGATTAATTCAGTTAGGTTAATTGGTGACTCTAAATTGCCCATAGGTGTGAATGTGTGTGTGCATATCTGTCTGTTGAAGATGGACACAATTTGAAGCTGCTTTGTTAATGTGTCATCTAAGTGATATGTGTCATTTTTGTTTCCCAAGTCGTAGGGCAGTTTGATCCAAGGTTACTGTAAACTTATCGACCTTGATCGTCTGACTGACCAAATTACTCTCATAGGTAAGAAGGACCTGGGTTCAAATCCACCGGCAGGCTTTAACAGGAACAGTAGATGAGATGATAGATGGATTATGCTTATTAGAAATTTTGAGGGCAGGAGTGTTGCAATTGTTTTCATTTTTGTTTCCTGAATAATGGCAGGTGTTCCCAAGTGGATTATCCGATACTGCCAGAAAGATTAAGGATATAGGATTTATTTTTCCAGTTCAGTGCACTTTTTTCTTATGGGACACCCAATACTAATGGTATCTGTTTTGTTTCTTTTGCTCTTACTCCAGAGCACAGGTCTAGTACGAGGGACCTGTATGGGAGCTGGAGGCATAAATCATGTCATTGTGCAAAGAGCAGTAAATGTTATTAGGCAGTGTACTGTGTTGTATATGATGACCACCTCTGTGATAGTGACATTCACACACTAAACAAATAGACACGCGGTCACTCACTGATGATAATATAGTTTAACAAGCTTATGTGTAATAGAACCACTGTAACACACGCTGCTCTTTCCATGGGAGTCTGGCAGGTAAGTAAGGCTAATGAAGGGGCAGTGACCTCCCTGTAAAATGTAAATAGCAAAGAAGATGCGTAAATTGATAGAGATTTACCACACGTCTACCACACATTTTGGCATAAAGTTAAAAAGTGGCCAATATTGCAAATAAGTGAGGAGGATTTGCATTTTTTTCAATTTTGGTATTAGAAGTATTTTGGTGTTTTATTCAGCAGATCAGTTGGGGGAAAAAATCAGTTTTGTTATTTTCCTGAATATATCACTACAGTTTGTTATTGCCATATAATATTACATTTCTTGTGGAAGAGGATGTTGCATGCAGCATCAGCAATGGGGACAGCAGTTAACTCCTTGTGTTCACTATAGTCACAGGATTCGGTCTTGTATCTTGTGTTTGTCTTCACTTTCACACCACCCATCAAAAATTGCACCGCTTGTTGTGGTCATGCAGACGGCACGATCCGTGTGAAAGGGTGGCTTGAGCCTGAAGTACCATACAAGAGGGGAATTGAATTTGGCTTTGTGATGTTGCCATGGAGACAATAACACTGTCTCACATGGACAGCCCAGATGTACTTGACCGTTTGTTTCATTTATAAGATAAGAGCTGACACTGGAAATCATATGCAGATGCTATTTGTTTAAAGCTACAACTAAATTAATTTCATAGACAGCATGAGCAGCCCTTAATGTTATAACAGAATAATAACAAATCATTGGTATTCCAGCAACATGATCCGTGATCCCAGCTTTTGCACACATCCCTTTGACAAAGAAGACTAAATCAAGTAGACATGAATCCATCAAACAGCAGCAGGTCCTATGGTTTATTCTTCAAGGACATACACTCAGAACACATAATGCTGTTGTCTGTCAACGGTCTAATAGAGATAATACAAAATATATTTCCTTGGTTAGCACAGAAAAGGTGCTGTGACCGTCATCACAAGGTTACAAGGTGAGACAGTGCAGCGTAGCACATCATATCTCATTAATTTATCCTGTCTATCATCAAAACAACAGACCCTAGCCAAAGGGCTTTACTGATGCCAGCTGCCTCCCTTGTTAATTTGATTCCTCACCTCATCGCTCTGGCCTGGAGCAGTCAGCCACTGAACTGTCCAGGCGTTTTGTCTAGACATCTGCTTGTGAAGACAAAAGGACTTTTGTTCTTGTTTTTCAGTTTTTTTTTTCTTTTTTCTTGCAAATCTTTGTTTGTTTGTGGGATCTGGCCAAATTGACTGCAGGTGGTAGATAAGGATACATTTTTCTCCTAATCACATTTGTAGGGGTGATTTGGCTGAGAAATGAGAAATGATGCACTAATGAGGGGAGTGAAAGACATCCTTGAAGGAGGTGGTGAAGGCTAAAGCTGAAAATGTAAAAACACATTTATTTGAAAAAGCATATTGAACCTGAAAAATGAAACTGTTTTAAATTACATAGTTTTCTGCAGGTTCCAGTGGGTGCTGGTTAAATGCTGTCAAACTACCAATATATTAATACCTGTGCAACCTGTTTTATATTATGTGGTTTTGACTCACTGTATGTCCTAAACATCTAATCTTTGATTCTTCTTATTTCTCAGTGAAATGGCAGTTGGGGCACCTCTAGCTTCTGTAATGTGACTATATCCAAGTTAAATGAATTAAGCAGACAGACTGTCATTCTCAGGGATTTAATCAGATTCCTCAGGGATTTGATTACTCACAAGTGGCTGTGTCTTAGTGAGCATGAAGCCACACAGTGATTTAGAGCAGGATACCTACAATACAGTTGTTGCAGACTGTTGGCCTTCAACCATGGATGATTTTAATTTTTCTACATTACAGACTATTAGCTAAACATTGTATCCATACTGATCTTATGTATAATTAATATTTTCTGGGTTCACTGTACATTTTGCATTTAGAGGAAGTTATTCTGTGTCTTAATGCCACACCCTCTTGCCAGCCGTAGCTCAGAGCACAGTGTAGACAGCCAGAAGCACATGGCAATTTCCACTATTTCTTCTGGCCTTTTTGTCTCATAGGTGGCTCCACTGCAAGACGGGAAGGAATGATAAAAGGGCAGATCAGATAAAAACAAATTCCCAGAGACAGATAAGGGGATACTTCAGGGTCAGAATATGAAAGAGGGAGATACCTAACAGAGGAAGATACAGTATAAAGTGGAGCAAACAGAGATGTGGTTGATTTGATTGAAGATCACAAGACTTTCGTTTAGTGCAAATGATTTTCCTCTAAATATAAATTTTTGTGACCTACTGTGTTGGCTGATTAAATTGGAGGTGGTAATTTGTGTGTGCACATAGCACAAGAGCACAGCAAGCACACACATGCCCGCACACACACACACACACACAGAGTCAACTTCCTGCTTTCTGAGCATGTCTGTTTGTCAACTACTGCAGTAATCTCATATGTTCTGACTGTAAATCAATTAGCAAATAGTAAAATAAGTTATTCTGTGCTTGGAGAATGTAAAACTGGAAAAATTAGGATTTTAATACTCCGTGAGGCTAAAGATCAAATGGGATCATGTGTGCTTTTGCCTGTTAATGTTTGTGATTTAAAAGCTTTAAAGGTCAGTTTTGATTGACTTTTGGGTATCCTAGGTCTGAGCAGCAGGATCATAATGAGCCATTAGTACTACTGGATTCTGTAATGTGGCTGTAATGATCATTTTGAATCAGTGTGATATTATATCTCAAACTGAGCAGTTTCTCATTTAGAAATAATATCACATGCTTTTGTTTCACTTCACTTGTCTCCTTTTTTTTCCAGTGTTCCTTCTTCTCCTCCCATTTCCTTCCATTTAAATAGGATATTGACTCTGGCTGTTCTTTTGTAGCTTCTGTGCTGCCTGAGTCATGACTCAATACGGCAGTACTCTAATTTCGTAGTGTTGCATCTTTGTGTTTATGTGTAGCCGTGCACACATTCTGAGCATTGATTATGTATACACTTTAGCGTGCCTGCGAAAGAAAGAAAAAACAAGGGAGGTTGGAAGAGGTACACTCTTTAGAAAAGGATGCAAGCCTCCAAGTGCGAGAAGGCAATCGGTGTAGGTGTATATGTGTGAACACAAGGGTGAATGCAGAGACACCTGCAAGGAGAGGAGGAGAGAAAGAGGTTGGAATGAGTGATCGAGTCTTGGCAGGGTTGCGGTGTTGGATTTATCTACCCACATTGTGAGTCATCATTTGTCAACCATACAGTTTACTTTTCAAAGCAGCTACTAAAAGATGTAGAGAAAGAGATGGTGAGAATGGCAGGAAATAATAAAAAAAGAAGAAGAAGAGAAGAGGGAATAAGGGGAAAGCAGAGAAATAGATCGTTTGAATTTCAGAGGAGAATATGCTGTAGAAGTAGGACAGCAGCGTTTGTCTTGCTGTAGCCTGCTAAAAAACAAAACAAAAGCTGTTGTGCAGTTTCAATAAAAATGATAATTCAAGGTTTTTAGTTCTCAATCTATTAGGTTGAATGCAGCCAGATCCCAGTGTGTCTGGATCCATTGTGTGGAAAACTAAATCTAGTGCTGTGAAATCTTTACTTATAAATCTTTATCAGGATGTGAAAATCCCTGATAGGCTGTCTACCTACAGGATATTGCACTTTTCAATGTTAATTTTACAAAGTCCATGTTCATATAGCTTCTAAATCAGACTGTAGATCGTGAGCAGACTGTAAGGACTGTACAGAAAACATATTATAACCTTGTTACACATGGTTGTTCGACAACGTGTGTGTGGGAGGACTGCAGTGTTTGGGCTACTGCCTTAAGCAATCACCATCGTGTGAGCCAAGTAATAATGTGTCACTGTTGGAAATGTGGACAGTAAACACCTGGCAAACGTTACAGTTAGGTTGTAGTATGGTTTGTAAACTTCTCTGGATGTAAGACTGACAAAGATTTCTGAGGGTTATGTAGCCTCAGAATATGTCCCGTGTAACTGAAATAGGAAAAGTGAGGTGGTTGCATCAATATGTATTTGAGCAGTAATTTCTTTGTCTGAGTGGCAATGAATTGTAAATGTTTTATATTATTAGCTGACATGTATTATATGTATGTGTCAGTCACACACATGTAAATATACATACTCAAATTCAAGTTCGCTTTTACTGCCTTTCAAAAAACATACACCTGGTAGGTGGGTGGGGGTGCGGGTTACACCACATAATATATGAGATATGAGATAATATAAAAATCTATAAACATTGCTAAACGATTCCCAGTTAACAATGTGTCTTAAAAGAAACTAGTAGATTGTAGGTGAAGAGGAACAGCAATTTTACTGTATAACTGATGAATTCTTTGTTTCCTTCCACTCTGTGTCTCACATCTGACTCTTAAAATGACTTAGTGAGCACCACAGAACACTTAATGTCACCAAACAGAAATGCTTTGGGGCATTTTTGATTGCAGCTCTCAGGGTTTTAAATCCAGCCCCCCTCCCACTGCTACGTGATTGCTTCTGACAGCAGTTCCATTTGCCTCACACTGACAGGGTTGCTGAGCTTGTTTAGGTATATGACATGTGATTCTTTCTCCTGGCATTATAAAACGGAGGCAACACAAGAGCAGTTAGGCCACTAAACTGAGAGATGAGAGCAGATGTTCTGATACAGATATGAGTA
>JAUBNQ010000013.1:16390702-16407190 GCA_032353495.1 Ctenopoma kingsleyae
TTGCTCATAGCTTAACTGTACACAAACAAGATTAGACAGGTATACATCATTCACAAAAACAAATTCAGTGTCATTTACCGGAAAGGAACATTCCAAGAAATACAGGCATTGTTTTGGGGCGACAGGTAGCTCAGTGGGTAGAGCAGTCGTCTACATACCCCCAGGGTGAGTGGTTTGATTCCTGGTTCCTCCAGGCTACATGTCAAGGTGTCCTTGGACAAGACAACAAGACCCCACAGTTGCACCATCATGTACTGCAGCTGTCCAAACAACAATTTCCTCAAGGGGATCAATAAAATATGTCATTATTATAATTATTAATATTATTATTGTATGTAATTGCTCAGATGGAAACGGTGTCTTTCTCGAAAGCTCACCGTTTGGCTGAGCTCTTCCACGTGGCAACAAGCGTTACTAATAGCATGAGCTGTGGCGAGTGCCAGAGACAGTTTTCTCTCTGTGACCCTGAAGCAAAGCCTCAGTTAGCAGTCCAAAGTGCATATAAACTGTAAATTTTTCCTGATACTCAGCTTTGGAGTAAGACAGCAGTGTTGACATCTAACGTGATTATCAGTATGCACTGGTGTATGCTTGGCTCATCAGTGAACCAATCACAGGAAAATTGGATCCTTGGAATAACTGGCCATTCAGAAGGAATGGAGAAATACACTTCTGTATTTGGAAGCAGTGACGCTATAAAAATGGTCATATTGTAATTTTTGGATAGGAAAGTTCTAAATGCAACTTTTGTGATTATGTGAAAAATATGGAAGGTAATTGAGTGGAAAAGTAAATCTCATGAAGCGTGTTTAGAAAAGAAGGAAACCAGTAATGTGTCAAAACATTTTTTCAGCTCTGTTTTAATCTGTGGATATTTTGGAGAAATGATTTGAATATCTCAACATGCTGTCCGTTTTGCTACAGTATCCTCCCAAAAATCATAGTTTTAGAATTGGATTACAGATATTTACTCTCAGCTGAGCATGAATTTTAATAACTTTGTCGATCCCTGGACTTTTAATACAGCAAGAACCATTACATCTTCTAGATGGATTGGTAATATTTACAGATTGTTATGGTTTCCAGTGTTCTCAAATTAGTGACCTTCCCTAGATCTAGACTGTTTTCTTCAATGTTTCTTCGCTCTTGTGTGCTCTTATGTGACAAGCTCTCTCTCATCACGCTCACTGTGTTCAGTACATCAAAAATGCCAGCAGTAAGGTCAGACCAATCACCAATCGTATCTGTATGTGTACAACACTGTTGCAAAGTTTAATTTTCCTTCACAAGAAGAAAAAATACTTTTTTGTACAACATAGTGACTGCTCTCTAAACAACTCTACAACAAGTCTATAGCATAGTTGTGGCAGCTAAACTATGAACAGCTTCCATTAGAGTGACCTAGAGTAGGCAGTGAAAGCGATGTCCTAACCAAAGCTTTTTGGCTCTGATCTCAATCCGAGACCATTACTATTGTGTGTCTGCCCACGCTAAGTCAGATCCAATACTGGATTGCCTACAGTATTTTGTCATATGTATCTGACACTTGAATCTTGTTTTTTGACAGAACTTCGTGACACAAACACTGGATATTCTGGTTCACAAATACTATGTTTATAAGCCTAAATTATTGATATGATATGAATGGAAATAGTACCTAGGGGAATGGTGTACCATGGTGTAGCATTGATTCTATAAGTCTCTGGACTCTACTGTTGTCCAGAGACTAGAGTCCATGGCAAGAAACATCGAAGCTGTTCTGACAGCATGTGGTGGCCATTCTTGCAAAACATGTTCTCTTATTTGGTCTTTTGATAATAGTGATGGAGAGCACTGTCTACAGTGTAGGTCTGAGTGTAGGTGTTCATTTTCTATTCATCAAACAATGCATTAAACCTTTCAATGACTAGTCGTGTCCTCTGTATGGGGGCATTGTCATCCTGGAAGAGACCACTGCCATTAGAACATCATCACTCGGAACATCCCCTCACTGTAGGGGTCAAGCATTTAGAATTTTTTCTTTAGCTTGTCAGCCATCTGTGTCTCAGTTGTGTTATTTTTTTCTATCTACCTTTATTCACCCCTAATTTTTGACACAGCCTTTACCATCTCTGTCTTTCCAATTCCCTTAATTCCCATTTAACTGCATTTACAATAGGATCATTATCTCCCCTTCTCCTACTCCTACTGTCACCCCCGTTTCTCTTTCTCTATGCAGTGTCTCTGCCTAGATGAGGAGGCATTGAGACAGGCAAACAGGCAGGCTGTGCTGTGCTATGGGTTGTAATGATGGTGCTTGCTTCTATAAAAAGCCTGCAGGCAGCTGAATCGATATTGCCTGTTGTCAAATTGCACGTTACCCAGAGAGAGCGATAGAGGATCTTGAGCTTCTACTGGCTGCTGCACTGTGCCTGCGCTCTCTGCATGTGTGTGTGATTGGGAGTATGAATCTCGAATAGGAGTACATGCATCCTGGAAGGCTTGGCCACAGCAGGACCTTGTATTAGCCACACTTAATTCTTTCAAGCAGAAAATATTTCTGGGCTTGCCATTGTTGTACAAACATCTCAGCCCAGCTTCTCAGAGCCCTGGAAATACACACACGTACACTACCAGTCAAACGTTTGGACACAGAGAAATGACTGTTTTTTAAATAGAAGCAGATTTTTTAATCTAATCGAATTCTAATCTGAAATACAATGTAGACATTGTTAATATTAAAAGTGACTATTGTATATAGAAACTTTTAAAGGAATATTTACATAAACTTACAGAGGTCTATAATCAAACATTAGTATTGTCTTCCAGTAGCACATTATGTTTGCTAATGGAAGTTTATTAAATTAAGAGGAAAACTGATCATTATAAAACAATTTTGCAATGATGATAACACAGCTGAAGACATGTATCTTTTCATGGAAAAGATGGTAAAGCCTATGTGTGTCCAAACTTTTAACTGGTAGCGTACATACCATATAATATTGAGGAAGCCCTGTTAAAAGAATTGTCCTCTAACCTGTGTCAGATGCACAGTGTATGTTTGTGCTTAGCTGAGCTTGTTTAGGATCTTGTATTGTGGCTGTTCTGCAGTGCTTATTGTTCAAAGAAGGGAAACGACTTATTCCCTGGGTTAAATTTATTAGGAATCTTGGTTAATAGAGAGAGTTCACATCGAGGGCAGCAAGCCATGTCTGATCATCTGTACCTTATTGCAAAGCTGATGTTTTGCAGAAGACTGTTGCGTTTTTAAAAGGAAAAGCAAATTCTAAAACTATGGTTTATTTGATAATAAGCAGCCATTAAAATAAAGTCTGTTTAAAATACACTCTTTCTGATTGCCTATTTAATTAAAAAAAAGACCTTTTTAGAACCACTTATTTTGTAGATCATCTACCTCCGCATATTTGATTTGGCAAGGATTTTACACCAGATGCTTTTCCTGACCAGCACTGTCTCCTTAAAATTATGTTCCTATTCAACTAAACTGCATTCCCAATTACGTTTTGATACAGAATGGATTTGCAACATTAACGTAATGATCATAAGTTCACAGTTAACGTATTTTTGTCCACTAAAATATCCGATCTGATATTAAATCTTTTCCATGTCCTTACATTCATACAGCTGCAATAAGTGAGAGAAAATGTGTCTTTCTGTCACAAACTGGACTGATTAAAGTTAAAACTTGTCACACATTTGTCAAGTGAATTTCGCTTGCGGTTGTAATGCTTTTACGCTACAAGCATTGTTGGTGTTTGTGATTCTAAGTGCTTGTATTCTACATTTTCTACTGGATGGCAGTGCTTCAGATTGTTAAATAAATAAATTCCAGTTTTAGATGACACAAGGTTTTCAGCAGTTTGCAATGCACAGCACCAGTCTGCTGTGTGTCAGACTGTAAAAAGCCACTAATGTCTTTTTTACCTTGTTTTCTCTCTTTTTAAAGATGTTGTGGCTGGTGAGCTGTTGCTTTTTTCCTTAACGCTCGACTGCATGACTCACATGTTTTACCAAAACAGTGATATGTGCTCCGCCAACTTAGCCAATCTTGATGTGCATTTGCTGGGTGTAAGTTACAAGCTGCCACAATCAGCGCTGGGCAGTGAAGCAGTTGTGACCAACTTATGCATTGCATCATGTGAGGCACACTGGCCCAAAAAGTATTTTTTAGCTATAGAGAATCATTACAATAAAGGGTGTCACACTGTGAACTGACTCTTCTTATTATCAGAATTTGGTTAATTCAGTCCTTTTTTTAGGAAAGTCTAAAAAACCTGTAGCGTTATTATATCTGTGCAGCATGCCAAGAGGTGCAACTCAAGGAGGTCATGAGTGTGCATCCTCTATGGGCCCAAAAACATGGATGCGTGACTATATGAACTATAAGGAGAATGAGTATGTTTTATGCACCACAGAGCAACTTTCATAGAGATGAATGGGCACCACGTTTTGATCCAGTGTCCAACTTCTGGTAAAATAATTATTCATTGTTTTTGTTGAAGCTAACAAAAACTTTTTGTTTTTTTCGGAGTGGGATTACATTTTTGGCATTTTTGACTGCGGGATGCAGTGTTAACACTGCCATGAAGTTTACTTTAAGACAAGGATTGGGTTTGTCATGTCAGACTTACAGTGTACATATGTACAATATAGTGTGTGTGTATTTGTTTGCACAGCAAATATGCTGGCTCATTTGCAGATTCACTGCCATTTATCTGCATTTATATGTATCCAAAGTCAAATTGCACAAAATTTGTCTGAAAGCGTTTTATTTTATTTTTTTTTAGCTGGTGTGGATGTCTGCATCTAACCATTGCACACGTAGGGTTGTGTGCTTTTGGAAAACCATAACTGATAGCCTGAAAGAATGAACTAGTGATGGGAATTCCGACTCTTTTCAAAGATTCGGCTGCTCTTTTGGCTCCCAAATGTCTCTTTATTTAGTATCACTCGGAGCCTTCTATTTTAGCCTAAATAAACAATTATGAATGGTTTGTGTGAATTTTTTTTGTTTTCATTAAAACCTTTATGCATTTTTTCTTTACAAAAAATGCACAGTTACTATTTAACATTTTAATCAAACCTTTAAATGAAGAACTGAACACAGAACCACAGCAAATTAATCAAACAAATGTTAAGACCGAAGTATTAACATTATGATACTTTAGACAAAAGTCTTTAGCACAAGTTGACATTCAGAAATGTTCATTTCTTAATTTAAGTCTCTATGTTGCTCTGTGTACCTGGCCTGTACCACTACACCCGCTGTAATCAGAGCGTCTGCCCCCCTTCTTTATTTCACAAATGGTATGATCCTAGTCTGTCTTTGCATGTGATTGGACTCATAGTGTGCCCATCAAAATAAAAGTCCTACCCCTGCCTGCATGGGTTCTCAGCAGAGCTGAGAAGGAGCAGGTGAAGATTCGGCTCTTCCTGGTGGGAGTCGGCTCTTCTCGTTTGTTACAAAGCATCGGTTCTTAGAGCCGGCTCATTCGCGAACAACACATCACTAGAATGACCACGCTTTGTGTTTTCTGACAATATAGAAATTATTTGGTTAATGTAGTCATTAATGATGCTTGATAATCAAAATAATTAATCAGCACATATGGACACTACAGTTAGATAAACATAATCCCAACACAGACAAAACAATAGAGAGTCTGTCAGAAACGTCACTGTTCTGTATGCTGGGATACATTAAAAATGGGTATCTGCAGCATGAAACTTAATCTGTCTTTATTAAAGCAAGGTGTGCCTTAATTCAACAACTTTAACTGTATTTCAGTTATTCATTACACGTAGTTTAGCCTGTTGGAAAAATTACTCTTTTTCTCCCAACAACTATATTTCTGTTCATTGCTGCCTGCCATAATGTTTCTGTTAATAATAGTGAATACTTTATTGATCCCCTTGGGGAAATTGTTGTTTGGACAGCTGCTAGACCTGTGTCAGTGCTGCTACAGGGTTTCGGTGTCTTGTCCAAGAACACCTCGACATGTAGCTTCGGGGGTACTGAGAATCGAACCGCTGATCCTTGGGTTAGAAGACGACTACTCTACCCACTGAGCTGTCATGCCGCCCTAATTTAATTTTATTTCTCCACTTGGAGATGCTTAAGCCAGAAATTCAAATTGCAGACATAGTTAGATCAAAAAGTAACACTTCAAACATTGTTATTTTGTGGACAGAATTATTTCGGGCTTATCCTAGCTCTAATTCTCACTTGTTTAAGAGAAACATCAGTGTGGTGCATCTGCAGTCCTTTACTTTAACATGTAAAATGTCTATACTGTAGACCTTCTGGAGGACCATTTGTATTGCCTCAAAGCAGGTCATCTGCAGGTTAATTACTCACTGAGCTGCTCAGAGGTACAGCCACTGTGAGTGTGCACCCAGTGTGTGTATGTACATAAATAATTACTTATACACAATAGTTACTCATGGCAGGAATGTGAAGCAGTGGTCCATACCATACTACCCTACTGGCATCATTAAATGCATAACATGTTTATATTTACTGGTAAGAAAAAGGTCGGAAATATCAAGACTGATAAAGTTTTTACGCTGTCCACAGTGGCAGGACATACTGTACACAGCACTGGATGACTGCAGTTGAAGAGGCTGTCTTTGTGTTTCTATTGTAAGCATTATATTTCCAGATGTAAATATCCAAGGCAGCATCTGCATAATAACAGAATCAACAATATTTATATGCTCAATGCAGCATCATTACAGTAATAATTCCTCTAAAAATTATAATGATAATAGTATATAATTTTAATTTATTTAAAAATATAATTTGCCAGACAAGTTGGTCAGGTGCCACTGACATGAGAGGCAGAGGGTGGAGGGGATGAGCTTGCAGAAGACTGGCACACAGAGGCAGAGGAGGAGAACAGAGCTAGCCAGCAGTAGTCCATATTATTTTACTACCTATTTACTACCCTTTCAATTTGTTTAATGTTTGACAACTTCTGGTGTTGAAATGTTACTGAAAGAAAGGCGTAGTGATCGTAGGGATCTACAGTCTAAAACAGAAACAGACGTCCTGTGCCGGAAAGGAAATTTCGAAGGAGAACATGGTGGCTGTAGCATTGCTCTCAGACAAGCCAGTATTTCCACCTGCATGTTTCGGAAATATCTGATGATGTATCACGGTCATCTTATGATGTAGTCTGGATTTTCAACTGAACCTTTATTCAACACAGATTGTGCATGTGTGAAATAAAAGCATTAGTGTTCAGAGAGCAGATGTGCTTTAGCACTTTAATCACAATGAACTGAAACAGTCAAACAGCCAATTACATGCAGACATCTTTAAATTATGTGAGCCTGAGCAAGACAGATGCCTTTTCTCGCTGCTCTTATCCACCAGAGAAGAGTAATGAGACTGCTGTGTGGATTGCATGACATATTCACAGGATGGAATATTCACTTAAGATGGGGTTTTTGGTATAATAGATTTATCTATTTTGCCAACAAATTAAACACGAACTGCTTGTATGAGAAGTCTGGATTGTAGACATTCATGGATTTTTAACAAATATAATGATCTACCCACTAAAATTAATAAAAAACCAAAAACTGGAGTTTAAGCTGTCAGCTGTCCTCTCCCTGCTTGGCTGAGTGCTTAATGTGATACAAGGGAAAGGCTTCTCTCAAAACAAACTTACTCACAGTAAGTCTTTCCCAGGGGTCAACAACAACAGCACTGGGGGGGTTACAGTTATATTATGTGTAGAAATAACAGATTGAAAGTAGCTGTTTGACAGTGGCCAATACTTGCTTGATTTTCTTTGGAAGACTTACCGTTTTTCTAATACAGGCAAGGCCTGATACCGCTACCCTCTCATGACTCTGACATAGAGTTTCCAAAGGAGGTGTCTCATCCTTGCCTTACAAAACCAACTGGTGACTCCTCATGCAGATTTTTTGCCCTGGACCTTGTTAGATTGTATGGACTATATGCAGTCAGCAAACATAGGCATAGACAGGGTCCAAGTTCAAAGAAGGCAGCTGGATGTACTATTAGCCAGAAATGGAATTTGAGCTACACAAAGAAACATTAATTGGCTATTTACAGCTGATAACATCTGCCAATGAGAGTTATCAGATATGCCGGTTAATTACATGGTTGCTGTAGCTAGTTTCACAAGGTTTTTTTAAACCTGGATCTGTCAGCCAACTCTGAGTGGGAAAATCTATAGACCTGTTCACAGTATTTACCAACACAACATGGCCAGCCACACACACTCACATTTTTTTTCTATATCCACTGTGTTGTGACATGTTTATACTCAAATCTAAATTACCCAACTCTGTCCCCACTGCTCCACCAGCTTTATTAAACAGACAAAACAGTTATTATACTGTTGTCCCCCTTTACACACATGCAGTACAGTACACACACACATACACACATAGCTAGTGTCAGAGAGAAAAAGGGGTAGAGGGAGGGTGAGATAATTGTGATTCATAGATAATGTTGAAAGATTTTTGAGAATGGATGGGGGAAGATACAGAGGATAAGTAGATAGTGGGTCAACTGGAATGAGAAACCAAGTCTTACACTGGGATCAGTTGAAGAGAAAATATACTGTGGTGTGATATTTAGGAATTGCATGGCTTTAATTAAGGCTCAACTTAAATGTCAGCATTTTGATCGACAACCTAGCTCCCAGTATTTAAAGCACAGCCTAAAAAAAAGAAAAAACAAATAACATGGTCACAGCATCTAGTGCCGTGCAGAGGTTTCTGTAGCACTTTGATATTAAAGAGGGCACCTGAGCAGAGCTCAAGCATTAAAAACGTGGCCATTACAGCAGTGCTGATGCCTGTCCATCAAACAAACATCATATTTTTTAGGTTTGATGCGATACATTGTTAAATAGAATTAATGGTGGATCAACAATTCTCAAAATTATAACTAAGACACCTCTGAAAAAACTGGTCATAGCTATACAAATGTGAATTATATTTGTGGTAGTCTAGGTAAGTAGTAGGTAAGTAGGGGATTCACACACACTACAGGCAGCTCAGCCAAAATCTCTCAAATAACACTGATTATACCAAACAAAAACAAATATGAATAGGCAGTAATTTCAGTAACAGTAACACAAAAATGCTGTGTAGCTGTGCTCACTGCACATGTTGCAAATAGAAAAGCAATAGAAAGTAGAGAGGAATAGAGATTAGACACTAGAGAGCAGCTGTGGCTGAAATAAATAGAGGCAGATATCAGAGTTGTGGAAAAGTTAATCCAGTGTTAATCCAGTATTAACACTGAATCCAAGCTAATGTTGTTGACAAACAAATCTTTGAGGGATTTACAATGCACAGATATTAAACTGAATTATGCAATAGTCACACGTTTGGAGTTAATTCCTATATCCAGAGAACTGTACAGTTAAACATGTCTCTCGAGTGTTGTGGTCATCATCAAATCTCAATACATGTGAAATCTGCTCACCACACACGCTAACATGAACTCTATACTTATTTTTCTCTTACCACCAAAACCACATCTGTTGCTGTTCTTTTTTATAGTTTTGCAGCTGTCTTATTGTAAGTTAGACTCAGATTTGTCCCCGGCTTTGTCTTTAAGTGTGGCCAGCTGGATCGTGACTGAAAGTAGACGACTGCACAAGACTGGTAATCTAGTTAAAGTGTTTGTTCATCAAACATCACTTTGACATAAGCCTTCTAATGTTGATTTACCACTCACAGTAGCTCATTGGCCTTTCCTTATTGTATGCACGCTGGCTTGAATGATTTCTTAAGGCGTAGGCAATGTTAGCTAACCATGGAGTAATGCAATTAAAAATGGTCTCCCCCCATGCCTTGCTCTGTTGTCTTTGTTTGCTGTCTTGTTTACTGCAAAACAAACAAAAACATTTGCTATTGTTTCTGACAGTGGACTTACTTTATGTGTTGTCTCCCTTTTGAGATAAATACACACTTGTGATGGCAGGCTATTGTAAGGAGCTCATGGTTACCAGCTAATTTGATTGATTAGCAGGGAAAGTCGATGAATATGAACTGACAATTGTTATTGCTCCAGCCCTTTCAGCAATGCTATTATGATGATTTCATAATCTTAAAGCAGCTTATGCAAACAATACCCCGAGGCATTTATTACACTTTAATAAAGCAGATGTGTATCTTATGTCCTTTATTCGTACAGATGTGAAGTGTTTTTAAGTTTGAACCCATGTTTTATTTCCAGAACATTATTATGAGTATGATTTATTATTATTATTATATTATTTTTAGCTCCATTATAGCTGATAACTATAATACAAAACAAAAAAGGAACACACACAGCAAAAACAATGATATACAATTATATGCTACAATGCATAGACAAGAGCTTGCAGCCAACTGTGTCAAATAACAAGAGCTGTTTATTGGTTAAATGTTAATGTATGCTGCAACTGATTTCTCCTCTTGTTTAAGCTATGAAGCAGAAAATAACCAGATATTTAGAAGTCATGTTTCTAACAGCATGTCCTACACAAAGAGATAGATACAAGGTTAAAGGGGATAAAAACAGGATGAAGATGACTAGAGCTAATGCAGTTGATTCACAATACTGGACATCACCTGATTACGTGTGCTTCCTCATTTTCTTTCCCAATCTAGTTGCATTAGCTAACATCTTTGCGCTTCATCTTCTTGGGATGCAGGTGCAGTTGTGTGTTAGACACAGCTGTCACCTGTGATCAGAGATGCTGTGCAGAAACACCTCAGAAATGTGACAGGCTTTACAGATGCCACTGTAAAACCGTGTTACTTTAAGACGTTTTACGGGAATAAAGCTCTAGTTTTAGAGCCAGAGGCAACTGTGTACGGCGAACAATGTGTTTTCATTTAAATTCCTGACATCTATTTGCGGTTGCTTATTAATACTATAGGCAGGTCTAGTAATTTCACCTTGGCATTCTCTCCTGTCAGCTGGCAGCAAGACGGTGTTTGTCCCCTTTACTGATGTAGGCGACTTCACCTTCACGTAAGCTTTGTGTTTAGACAGCGTCGTATGTGTTTTGATGTGGTCCCGAGTGTGATGTGAATTTGAATGGGATGTGTACAAAGACTCGGCTGTCGGGGAGAGAATGATGCATACTGACAGAGAGATGATTTAGGTCTGTTGCCAACCATTCCTTTTCAAGTCAGCTGTTGAATCACACGCACAGACCGATTCCTCTTTTTTGAGTGACTTGGTCAAATGATGGTCATTGTATTTTAATCGATGCTCCCCCCTCCAGGTTCAGTGCCACAGTGCTCATTTGCAGAATTGAGCTTTACTTTAACCTTTTTTGGAATTTCATTACAGGATTTTTTTTTTTCTCATTTGTTTTGGTCTCCACATAAGCTATTATCAATATGAGTGCATTTATACGCTAACACATAGAGATCTACAATGTTTGTGTATGTATCTCAGCTCCCTCTTTTTCATTGATGATTATTTTGGGGGTCCTTGCTTGAGCTCCAGCTCTTTGCAACACTCATGTTATTACATACAGGACATGTGAAGTATAAGCAGAGATACAGAGACATATACACAAAAGACAATTGTCTGAATTTCAAGGTCAAACTTGTAGACAGTGTCCTCTGCATTGTGGTGTCTAGAGTCTCTCAGGGTGTCTCATCAAACCATGACTTGAATAGATTTAAATGTAACATTGAGACTCACAAATGAATGATTTACGAATATCCCACCATGCAGGACTGGCTGGAATAATAAGAAAATGAAGTCACACAAATGTATTTAATGCATTTTACACTTCACTACAGGGAGTTTAAAATATACCTCTGATAAAGCCTCTTTCTTCTAAAACCATATGCACCATGTTAAATATGGCTAAATATGGTTAAATATACAGTCACAAAATCCTATATAATCATGGCATACAGTGTGTACAGTGGTTATATGTAATACAGACACAACCCAAAATGCATCCAGAACAGGTTAATGTCAATGTAAAAGTAGTGCCACCATAAGAAATGCTTGTTTCATACTTGTTTATGTGGGCAAAGTTAAGAATTATTTTGAAACAAGAAACTTATCTTTTGCCTAAGGTCATGAGCAGCATTTTAAACTGAGAACTGTCTCAATCTTTTTTCCCCAGTGCACCTGAGATCTGCAGCTTGCTTCAACAATTCACCATATCAGAGTCTGTGGCTGCTGCTGCTGTAGATGTGATAAGTCAGTCTAGCAAGAGAGTCTGGATGTTTCCACCCTGTTGGTTTCAGAGTACATTGTGAAACTGAGATGTGCTCAGTCTGCATACTGTCAGTAGGATTTCTGATCTGAATCCTCTAGTATTAGCCTATATGGAAATTATTACCATACACAGCTAGCATATGAGCTTGTAATCCAAACTTTGTGTGTATTTAGTAGAAAGTGAAAGACTGTTGACTTCCAGAACGATCTTTATAGATTTATAACAAACCACTACCTCTTTACATTTTATTGCTGTCCACGCAAACAGAGAAGAATCTAAAAACATCAGTAAAATGAAAATATCTTGTTTTCTCACATCTGTGTCCACGCTGAAATGCCTGAAATGCCTGAAATGCCAAAACAACAAGAGAGCAACTAAATCTGTTTCTGGAAGTCAGACCTCCATTAAGTTGATCCCTTAGTTTTTGTATTTGTGCACAGTCTGACAGTGGGACAAGTATGATGGCTCATACATGTTTCTGTCACGTCACCCTGAGCTGTTTTATAAGGTGTCATGGATGGATACTGATGTCGAAGGAGGTGGACATAACATTGTGACTAAAATGTGTAAATAAGGTTTAAGTGATTACCGACATACAGTATATGGCTTTTGCTGTACCTTGAGTACCTCAATGTTGAATAAGTGGATAATTCTGAACAACCTGTAGTGATTAAATAACTACTTCTGTACCAGATCCAATTGGCTGTGTTTTCATGTTATCATCTCCCCCTCCTGCTGATTTCCACCTGCTTTGAAGGATGTGCTTGGGGATTTTGCTTCCTCTGTTAACCACACTTGTTTCCTAAACAAGCTGCATGATTTATTTATCAGATTTATTTGCTGATCACAAGGCTATTGCAGTACAAATTAATTAAATACTGTATTCTTCATCAGTGGTATCAAATTTGGATGTGTTTAATAGATTGGGAAATTACTGCAGGTATCAATGAAAGCAACAAGTTGTTACATTACATTTGTATTTGCTGGACAGACTGCAGCCCAGTTGGTCTATGTTGCCACCATCAAATCACAAATAGAAATTCAGTGTTTTATTTTTTATAGCCACATGCCTTCTGAGGTCTTCCAGACTCTGTTACTTTTCAAAGATTTAGTAAAGTAGCTTAAGGGTGAGTTTGTTGGACAGCACATCCAAGCCAGAGGAATGTTTACTGAGAGAAAACCTTGTAGAGACATGTCTTACACTGATGTTATATATAATGTACTGCACTTTGTTTGTGTAATTTTTCCTTACTTAGTTATCCTCGAACTCAACTAATATTGGAAAACTTGTAGTCCTTGTATGAACCTTAATAAGACAATCATTGTGTTTTGCATCGGATCAGTTTTTCATAATGCCACATTATTTCTTTTGCAACAGGATTAGGTGTTAAGACGCATTATGTCTTGTCTGGTTTGTTTACAGAATAGGTCGAGCCTTTGCAGTTGTGAAGCACAAAGTCAGACACACACAGTTCCTCACCTGTGCTTGTGTGGATGTTTTTCTCTATGAACTTGATGCCCGAGGAGATGCGAGGAGAGGCACAGCACAGGATGTGTCAGCAATAATCAAACAGCACAATCAACTTTTTTTTTCAGTCATCCATTTGACATTGCACCACCAGTCTGCTTATACCAGGGCAGTGGCACAAGTTGCTGTAGCATTCTGTTGTGTTACAGTTGCTGTGCAACCACAGTTTGTGCAGGTACAGCCTCACAAAATAATGTTCAAATTATATGATTGAATGTTTCTCACTCTTATAATCATTGACAAATGTACTGCTTTTGTTGGTTTTGTGCAGAATGCACACAATGCTTCTGTAAAAAACTTCCTTAACTCCGTGATGTCCTCAGACTAGGACGACCTGGAGTTGACTGCTACTGTCAGCATGAGAGTGGATCAGCTGTTCTTCAACTGCAGTTCCTCATCAATGAGGTAAGACAGACTCCGTTACTACTTCTTAAATCTCAAAAAGTCTAACTACCACTTCAGTCCCACACAGGGTGACATAATCAGATAGAAAAACACATCTCTAAGAAACCATTGTAATGTACAGTGGCATTTTAGTGTCACGCTATAATTAAAAAGTATCAGTATTATGAAATTAAATTCTGAGACAAGTTTGTGTAACAATTATTTGTTTATGTGAAGAAACTGATATTACACAAGATTGCATGCAATCAAACACAGTACTTACAGCTCTGGAAAAAAAATTTAGAGACCACTGCAAAATTATCAGTTTCTCTGATTTTAAAGGCATATGTTTGAGTAAAACTAACATTTTTGTTTTATTCTATAAACTACTGACAACATAACCAAATACAAATATTGTCGTTTAGAGCATTTATTTGCAGAAAATGAAAAATGGTCAAAATATCAGAAAAAGTCCAGTGTTTTCAGACCTCAAATAATGCAAAAAAAATGTAATAATGTTTTAACTTAGGAAGTGTTCAGAAATTAATATTTGGTGGAATAACCCTGATTTGCAATCACAGCTTTCATGCAGTGGTCTCTTCATTTCTTCCAGAGATGTATAATGAGCTGTTTTAGATAAATGATCATCATGATCATAACTTGCTTTTAGGACACAGGATTCTTTCCACTCTGCTTTTAAACCATTAAACCATCCCTCGCTGTTTGCTTTTCTGCTGTCAGACCACAATTGTGTGGGCCGAGATATGGCTGTCTTCTGCGTCAAGTAGTTGATTTTAGGACTTAAACAGCAGCTTTGTCATTGTGTTGCAGTATGATGACACATTTTATTTACTAACAGATTACTGTAGGCGTGTTAGAGAAAGACGTTTTCCCATAGTAGCTGGAGAGCAGAAGCGGAGTCACATAGGTCTAGAACACAAAACTGTCTGTCTCTCTGGATTTCTCTTTCTAGTTTCTCTTTTATTCTCCTCTAATCTACACACGCTTCCTGCCTCTCTGCTTTTTTTTTCTGTACCCACTCTATTTCTTTATAAGCCCACTGGCTGTTTCATCCCACTTCTCTGTCACTCATTGGCCTACAGTACCTGTGACGTAAATGAGGCAAATGGAGGTGGATAGGCCAGAAGAACGATGTGCATATGATTACATGTTTGTGTGCCAGTGTTACAGTTTTGCTTGTGCATATTTGCTTGGCAGGATTTTATTAGATGCATGTGTGTGGTCTTATTGTGCTCTTGCACTGGCTACTGTCTTCCCATCATTTGACAGGGTGACTAATAGCAGTGCTGTATGTCAATGCCCTCTTTTGGATTCAGTGTGTGGGCTGTCAGCTGCCCTGCTAATGACTGACTTGGATATTCAGACTGGCCTCTTGACATTCACTGAGGTGTAATGACTTATTCCTATTAGATGTACAAACCCACAAAGAGGCTACTTCTTGCACATACCTGTGAATGAGGAGGTTTAGCATGTATTAAGAGTATCTTTCTTCTCTATGTCACGCAGAAGCAATGCAGTTCAGCACATCTAGTGTCAGACATTTTATTATGTAGTCATAAAGTCTAAGACCATGTCATTGTCATAAAGCTCACTCTTCCTATTTTATGAGAATTTATTTTCTGTGTTGGTGGGGGGTATGAAAAGCCTAATTTGTGTTTGTTTTCCTATTCTGAATTCATTATGCTTGATGAATAATACATCTAAAGAATCTGAGGGTTCAGTTGAAGGTGGATGTCAGATGAGGTTTGGGAACAGTGGGTGAGGGGAGATTCCTTTGGGAAAGAAAAGGTGAGAATTGTTTTTGGATTGAATCATACATCTCTGCACAAAAATACTTTTCTAGTCTCGTATTTAATATTAAATTAATTTCTTAATACAAATGTAGAAATGTCCAAAAAAGATAAATATTGTTCTGTAGATTTTGATTCTGTCAGCTTTTATATGAACAGTGATGTCAGACTGAAGTGATAACATTAGGATATGAGATCAAATTAATGAAGGGGACAAGAAATTGTATTTTCCTCATATGACAAGCAAAACATGTTATAAGTATCGATGTCCGATATTATCGGCCTACCGATATTATTGGCTGATATCGGCATTAAAATGTAATATCGGAAATGATCAGTATCGGTTTTTACTCTTTTAATGACACAACTTTTACATACCATGCACATATTATGCATCATAGTCTTCAGCTACTTCTCCCCTCTCTCTCAAAATGTCAAAATATGACAAATCCGAGGTATAATTTTTGAGATATTTTTGTTTGTTTGGCACACTTTGCAATAATGTTTAAGTATGCATGATAGGAGATATGTGATGTTA
>JAUBNQ010000013.1:16410097-16431686 GCA_032353495.1 Ctenopoma kingsleyae
CCAATTCACAACAAAGTTATCTCGAGGCACTTTACATTGCAAGGTTTAAGACCTTGCAAAATTTAAATAAATATAATACTGGTGTTTTGAACAGTTCCCTCTCTTTTGTTGTGTGTCTGTGCTCTTAAACTTTAATAGCATATTTCATCAACAGTACCCTCTGCTTTTGTCTGCCATAAAGCAGAGCTGTTCTCCATGTCTCTGACTGTTTCTTTATTTCTGAGTCATCTGTACATCCTCACCCTCTGTATGAAGGAAGAAGTGCCACACCCTCAGCTTTTTTCAGTTGAGACGCTGTCTCCCTCAGTCTCCCCCCTGCTTTGCAATATACAAATCTGTGTACACTTCTTTAGAGGAGTCTGTGTTTTTCAGGGAGTACTTAGCTCTTTGCTTTTTCCATCAGTGACAGCTCAGTCTCTGCTCTGCATCATTAAAGTTTAATGATAAACAATGGCCTCTACATGCTGACACTTTGTTTTGGAAACTTTTCTCCTCTTTCTTTCTTTGAGAAAACCATTGAGGCCTTTGGCTCTGGTGTAGTGATGGCAAAACAAGGTAAAACAATTCGTGTCTACTAGTCACACCTAGTGGTAAAAATAATTAAGAGTAGCCAAATCATAAACAACCATGTGCTGCAGCCACAGCAGGACATGGGACATGTCACATCTTGTGACTACTGAATCACTTCATTATACTTTATACTACTTTATACATATACTTTTCATAAATTGCACTTTAATTATTATAATCATTATAAATACTTCTTTGTTTGACTGTCTCTACTGGGTGCAGTATTCCAGTACATTGCCCAAGCATTTTCAATCTGGCTGTTCAATCTGGGTTGTCCACTGCAGTTATTTAAATATCCAGAGCACACATGTGCAGGGCACTGTTTCCATCTGCAGGGAAAGATAGCAGGTTACGGGTGTGGTGAATAGAGCAGAGATCCACTTCAGACTGCTCAGCATGTATGGAAGTCTTTTTGTATCTACTGAGTTATAGTGTTCAGGTTTGGCAAGTCTGTGTATAACAGATTAACAGTAAGTCTTTTGTTACAGCAAACACCAACCGTATACTTATGTTAAAATTATTGTTGCTTAACATGCATCATACATACCATGTATTATTAAAATAACCCCCCTAAAAATACTTAAGGTTGAATAATATTAACAATTCCCAGGTTCTTGGCCTCTTATTCCCCCATTGTCTTGTTACGATGTACCTACAACATGTACTGTATCTGTGTGTACTGTATAGGTATAGTATTATTATTAGTTAATTAGTCAGTTACAAATTTGGTTTAATTACAAACTAAGCTGCGGGCTCTAATCTAAAGCATTACCAAATAAACTTTTTGCTTTGTACCTTACCTCATAAGTAGAGGTCCCACTGTAGCACTACATGCTACAGCTTAAGTGGATACATTTTACAATTTCAACATATTTTCAACCTAGAGGGCTAGTTGGCTTACAATAATAACCCTGGTCTGTATGCAAGAAATACAGCTTGTAATGCATAGCCTTCATTCCAACCAGGTCCAGAAGTATTTGAACAGCGACACAATTTTTGCAATTTTGCAGCTATAAACTACAACAGCGGATTTAAAATTAAGAAATTTCGATGTCATGAAAATTCTACGTTAATTTAAGTGGTTTAAAGAGACACTGAAGTCTGAATTATACATTATTTGTACTATATATTTACATAAAATATAGTTGGTATATGATATCCATTAAGGTGATTTTTCAAACAAAATTCATTTTCTGTTCACAAGACTCCTCTGTCCCCTCCCAAATCGTGACAACATAAACCTCAATTTAGGATTATTATGTATTTGGTGACCACCATAAAAATGGTCATTAGGGGAGCTAATAGCACATTGTGGGTAGTAAGTTGATTTTAATATCACAAATAGTCAATAATTACTTTACTTTAGGTTAAATTATCTAATATAGCTTTGAACCATTAGCTGACGTCTCCTGTCGATGTGTCTGTGAATGTGTTTGTGTCTGGCTGTCACATAACCCTGACTTTGTGGGACAGAATTTCCAGTGCATGCTACCCTGCTTCTCGGTTCAACTTTAAACAGCCAAAATATCTTTATACCACTGAATATCTTTGACCATTTTTTTGTCTGCTTGTATTTTGAGCTAAGGTCTTTTGGGCTTTGTCTATTGAGATAACACTTTGGTAACACTGTTGGTTAAGTTTTCATAAACATGTGGATTTTCATGTTGTCAATTGACAGTGTTTTTGTGTCTAAAGAACACCAATGGGCAATATCTCATGTTTCCATTTCATATTTGTGCAAAATAACCTCTATAACACGTGTCACTCTTATTCATCTGTTAACATTTATTACTATTTACAAACAAATGGATATTTGCGGATTACACTGATGAGGAGGCTGTAGAAATGGAAGTACGCGCAGGAGAGAATGGGAATGAAAGTTGGTATAATCAGTGTAGTACATGTGCATAAATAAGAGCAAATGTAGTGAAATAGTGTAGTTGCAAGGGGTAGAGATGGTGAAGGTGTACAAGTACTTGGGGTCAGCTGTTTAAAGTATTGGGGATTGGTGTAGAGAAGTGAAAAAGAGTGTACAGGCAGGGTGGAGTGTCAGGAATGATCTGTGAAAGAAGGGGTATCTGCAAGAGTGAAAGGGAAGGTTTACAACATGGTAGTGAGACCAGCTATGTTGTATGGACTGAAGGCAGTGGCACTGACAAAACAGACAGGAGGCGGAGCTGGGGGTGGCAGAGCTAAAGATGCTGCATTTCTCCTCGTGAGTGATGAGGATTGACAGGATTAGAAATGAGTATATTAGAGGGACAGTGCAGATACGATGGTTGAGAGATAAAGTGAGGGAGGAAAAACTTATATAGTTTGGGCATGTTCAGAGGAGGGATGCAGCTTATATGGGGGGAAAATGCTGAAGATGGAGCTTCAAGACTGAAGGAAAAGAGGAAGGCCAAAAAAAGGAAGTTCATGGATGTGGTGAAGATGTGACAGAGGAAGATGCGGAGAACAGAGTGAGATGGAGACGGACGACGTGCTGTGTCGAACCCTAAAGGGTATACATTGGAAAGAAGAAGATCCTAATGTAACTGAAAAATGTGTGAGTAAAGGAGGGGGGAGAGGAAGATCTGACCTGAGAGAGAAGCATCCCTGCTCAAACGAGATGTAATCACTCTTTACAGACCAAGCTAAGAGGAAAGAGAAAGGAATTTAGGAGAATGAAAACCTGGCATGGTGTACTTTACTCAGGTAATTCACTGTAATGATGCTGTGCTTAGTATATTATATATATTCACACAGTGCATGTATCCTGAGCACAGCATGATTACAACATTGTACATGATTACAATGCATAATAATAGGTCTGTTGTTTATATAGAAGATTTAAGGTTCCTTGCTGTGTGTGTAATGCACACATGCTTTTCTCAATTTGTCTCATTTGTCATGTATTGATTCCACTAATGTGTAAGCACGGTGTTTTAACAACGTCGAATAAAAGTAGCTAAATGTACATTTTTGGTCAGTGAGACAGATTGTGAAAGCCACAATGGGAAAGGTTTTGTGGTTGTATTCTGCAACAGCAGTTTCGCTTCATTAGACAGGTTTGGTGCCCAGAGAGAGTCGGTAAACCATATTTTGCATATGCATCTAAGAAACAAGCCCAAAAAGTCATTTCACAGAAAAACTAGCTCATAATGATTAAACAAAGCAATCCATTTTTCCTTTCACGAATTATGTTATGCCAGTCAGGTCTTCAATGTGTCACACTCTAATAATTCTCACTCCATAAGAGATTGAGTTTCCCTTTGTATTAGGTAATTTGTGCGTACAAAGTACTAATAAAATTAAACATTATTTCATAATCTTTTATATAACTGCATATTAAAATTATAATGTTGAGTTGTCTTAAAATCCAAGTGCATGGCACACTATTTGGGAATCACTGCAGCAGAGAATTCTTTTCAGTTACTGAAGTCAAGCGGTGTGTACACTTTTTATATCCACTGTATAATAATAATAATAATAATAATAATAATAATAATAATGACAGTGGGGAGCATCTATAAAAATGTCTGTTAAACCTTAAAGCTGAAAGTCAAAACTTAAATAACATCTTGCTTGCTTCATTTTAAATCAGTAGTTGTCCTAAACAGATAGAAAATTACAAACATTGTATCACTGACGATGTATTGTGTGTATCAAAACACACAAATAAAGTATGACCTTAATTTTGTGTTAATAAATGCCACACACCACATATACTGTATTAACTGCTACAGTACTTCATATTTAAACTGAACTGCATGTGATCAGTACAGCTTAAGATATTTTATTTTTTCATATTTGTCTTTTTTTTCATATTTCTGTTTTTAATTTTTTATCTATCTGCAACAAACAAGCTCACATCGTGTATCAAATGACAACCAATCTGGTTTGAAATTTGGGTGAATCTGTATAGCATCTGCCTACTTTAATGAATATAACTGCATTACAACTGAGTATGATTAATATTCTGTGCTTTTATAGAAGGAGAAGAGGAAAGCCAAAAAAGGAAAGGAACACGAAGGACAGTATTTTATTTTTCCAGCAAAGTTTTATAAAACTGTGCCACCACAGTGTCAATACAAGTTACTTTTGATGAGTAGAAATCATAGCAGACTCACCATAATTGCTATTACAAGTCAAGGACTTTGTCTGAGTCACAGGGCATGTTTCCTCTCTACTGAAACTTTCCATCACAAAAGACCAATAAGCTTTCTCCACCAGACAGAGGAATCTCAATCTTGCTATAAAGTAACACATTATAAAACTCAACCAGGGGCACTTTAATGATGCAACATAGCCTTAAAGTATAACGGGCTGGAAGAATTTGTTAAATCCATGTACTAGCTGCAAATTGTTAAGGAAATAACTTGGACCCTATATAATAGCTGGTATTAAGATTAATCTTTGGTGATTAGTTCAGAAGTGGACAGCCAAGACACATTAACGTTTACACCTGTACAAACACTACAAGGCATCCAACAGACCACTTGTCTCGTGTCCAGTTTTTATTAACGCTGTGTCATTTCAGTTATAAAATTAAAAGCATTATCACATTTTGTCTGGACACATTCTGCCCAAATGAAGAATCTTGTTTTACTGGTACTCCAGCTGTGCACATTAGAGTTTTTCTCCAGTGTTTTTTTTATTGATGTCACCTGCACTGATGAAATATTTTCCAGTAATGCCATTGTTCAGGGATGCATGAGGAGAAATTAGACTTCACAGGTCTATTTAATAAAATGACTATAGTGACTAAGTGTATGTACCTTATACTATATCCATATCCTACAGAAAACAAATCAGATCTCAACTGCAAAAATTCATGTTAGAAAAAATCATGTTGGATATCCATACTGATAAAAAATGATCCTGACCAGGGTGTCACTGAGCTCCTGTACAGTCTGAGGTGCAACCTGGTGGTCTTGGATGGACCTAAACATGATGTCTCAGAGATGTTCTATTGGATTTTGGTCAGGCGAGCGTGGAGGCCAGTCAATGGTATCAGTTCCTTCATCCTCCAGGAACTGCCTGCATACTCTTGTTACATAAGGCTGGGCATTATCATGCACCAGGAGGACCCCAGGACCCACTGCACCAGCGGCTTCTCCAGACCATTTCACGTCTGTCACATGAGCTCAGAGTGAACCTGCTCTCATCTGTGAAAAGCACAGGGTGCCAGTGCTGGACCTGCCCAATCTGGTGTTCTCTGGCAAAGGCCAGTCAAGCTCCACGGTGCCAGGCAATGAGCACAGGGCCCACTAGAGGACATGGGGCCCTCAGGCCACCATCATGAAGTCTGTTTCTAATGGTTTGGTCAGAGACATTCACGCCAGTGGCCCGCTGGAGGTCACTTTGTAGGGCTGTCGCAGTACTCATCCTGTTCCTTCTTGCACAAAGGAGCAGATACCGGTCCTGCTGATGGGTTAAGGACCTTCGACGGCCCTGTCCAGCTCTCCTAGAGTAACTGCCTGTCAGGAATCTCCTCCATGCTCTTGAGACTGTGCTGGGAGACACAGCAAACGTTCTGGCAATGGCACGAATTGATGTGTCATCCTGAGTTAATGATGCATCAACTTAACATGGGACCATAGTTTGCCAGTTTCATGTTATAAACATCTCCTCTGTAATAGTGAACAAACACAGAAATTGTCTTCCACATCAACTTTGAGTTTTTATTATCTGTTAATTAACCATGTTTATACTATATACTGTATATACACATAATGTACTATACTACATATGGCACTTACTACAGGTAAATAAGTAGAACTACATGTAACTGATAGCCAAACTTAAAAATAAAATTAAAACATACTGTCACAAAGATGCTGGGTGTGTACTGTGTGTATTTTTATTAAAGCATGCTACTTCTGATGACTAAAAAAATATTCAGTGAATTTCCCTGATTAATCATATTACTTGCGCTGCTGCAAAACCTCAAGACATTATTGCTTTGCAAAATCATCAAATACTGCTGCTGTACAGAACATTTTGTGATGCACGTGTCATTGCCCACACAGTCACATAGGTGAAGGTCAAGAATAATGTTTCTCTTCAAAAGTGTTAAAAAAAAAACCCCTCTTTCAGTAGCTTTCCACCTGTCTTGTGGTGTGATGAGGTAGGAGTCCTAACCACTTGCTCTTAACAGCAGAGAAGTGAATCATGCTCTAAGTTAAAAGAAGAAGGGCATAATGAGTCATCTGTCAGAGGCTTCTATAGCTCTGTGTCTCTAGGCGTGGCTGTGATTCAGAAGGAAAACGGGTTGTCCACTAACCACAGGGTTGGCAGTTCAATCCCTGGCTCCTCCTGTCCATATGTTGAAGTATTCTTGGCACTGAACCTGTAAGTTGTCCGGATGTACTGTATATACTGTACATGTAACTGTAAGTCGCTTTGGATAAAATCATCTGTCAATCGATTAAATGTAAATGTAAATGGTACCTCTGGCAAATAGCACTTCCCACCCCCAGAGTCCCTTAAGAATAACGCATGATTCATTGGGAACTGTGAAGTGAATTGTTTGTGATAACTGTCAGCCAGTGTCTCGTGCCTGCCACCCCTCCCCAGCTGTCACGCTGTTGTCAAAAACTTGAACTTGAAGACTCAGTCCTAACAAAATACACATTACATGAAACATTTGACAGCTTCTGTAGTTTTCTGCATGATAAAAGAGCTTGGATTTATCCAATATGTTTGTTCTTTGACAATATACAATAGGTAGAAGTAGTTAAGTAGTTAACTTAAGTAGTTATATCGTGTCATGCGAGTTCCCAAGATTATGTCACCAATGTCAATTAATATCTACATCTGTTTACTTTATTAAGGGTATTTGCTGCTCAGCTGGTTTTATAGTAGCCGGTCAGTTGGCCAGAACTTTGGGCCCAAGAATTTGACTTGAGTCAAAACCATGCATTTGTCTGCCCCTTTTTTACCTTCTAGATCTGTATCCGTCATTGCTTACCTTGTTCTGTGTCCTTGTATCTTCTCATCCTTCCTTCCTTTTGAAGGTGAAAATGGAGGAAACTAATGTTTAAAAGGCTTCTTTAATGAACTTTTTCACATGGAAAATATCAACAGTGTAGAGTTTTACAGTAGGTTTTATTTCATTTGTTACTTTTTTGTCTAAGACTAAGGTTGATCACACAGCTTCCTTAAACAGAGAAATATATGAAGTCTGGTGACAGAAGACTGTATAAACCTGTTGCTCACTTCTGCCCCTCCTGCCAGTTTGAATATTGTCATCTCCCCAAGCCCCTAAATTCCTTATTGAATTGTCTGCAATCTCATTTGTCTTCTATCTAATAATCCTGCCTCTTGCTGGGTGGGTGGCTGTGTGGCTGGAGCCCAGTGATTTCCTCATCTTTGCAAGATAATGGGCATTTATACGAGTGACCGTGTGAGTTAATATTTTCTATTCCCTTGTTAAGGTGCTTACAAAATATGATACATGCTAATGCCGTAGACATAGTGGTTTAAACAGCCTCATAATATATTACTTGTATTTTTATATCAAGTGATATGTGTTGCAGGCAGTAAAAAGTATAAAGTCGTGGAACCAGTCACAGAATAAAAATAGTGTGTTCCAGGCCTAAAAAAAGTTTAGCACAATCTTAAATCCAAATGGGTGTATGCTTTAAATTCAGTGCAATTTTACAATGTGCTTACAAAGTATGGCCGTGATAGGTTGCCTGATCTCACCTGGACTGATGTCAGTTGCAGGTCTGGACTGTGTGAAGATATATTCAGCATTAAATAATTATGATTTTTGCCTATTCTATTTTAGCCTGCGGTGTGTATGTCTACAGGCTCCTGTGAAATGTAACTGAACACTAAAAAGGTTAATGCTTTTGACAGTTGCTTTAAAGGGATCTTAGAATGACTACTGTATTTATCACAGCTTAGAGCAAGCTTACAGGCTGAGTGCAAATGTTCTCTGAGAAGTGAGTGGCAACATAGATGGTGGGGGGCTAAATAATTTATATGCAATAATACCTATACATACTACATGGTGCTGCATTGTGGAGGGAAACAGAATTTCACTCTTGTTATGAGTGCTAAGTAAATACTTATTTATATAAGTAATTCAATTTACTTATAGCATTATGGCTATAGTGACATGATAGATAACATGTATAGCTCATATAAAAAAAATCAAATATCTTCTTGTGTCAACAAATGTTGCTTTTGAGCAGATTCTGTGGCCAGCTTGCTGTTAAAACTGTAAAAAGAGTAAATTAATGTAATTTCTACAAAATGTGTCCATGCTTTATTTTGGTTGTATTTTAGATGGTTGATTGTATTTTATATTAAAATAGCTTTTTGCTAAGTTCCTGAATTATTTTTCACACAAATAAGTGTGCATGAATAAAAACTACACTCCATGATCCTAGTCATGATGTTATTAACAAATTAAAATCAACATATCAACAAAAAAGAATTGTATATGATTACTTATACAGTTTATACTTAACTTATACAGTTTATACTTAACTTATACAGTTTATACTTATATTACCTTATAACTTATACAGTATGTACAAAAGTAAGAGAAAACCTAGTCATACCTTGTAGAAAGCCACTGGTAGTATGGCCCTTGAAACAAAGTAAGGCAGAGACTCTTTAGTGTCTTGTCATATTCTAACTCTCAGTTTTTCTTCTCCTTTGTCTCTTGTTCTCCAGGATCACATTTTGCCACCTTCCATTTCAGAGTAAATGGCTGTATGTGGGGACGGAGCGCGGAAACACACACATCGTTAACATTGAATCCTTCATTTTGTCTGGATACGTCATCATGTGGAACAAGGCCATAGAACTGTGAGTAAATGATGCTGCAAGTACTTGAACTTTAATTGCACACACAAAATATTAATGGGGATGTAACTAGGTCATATACCGTTATTATGTATGGATAGAAGTGAACACCACACAAATTTTATTGTTAGTGGTGTTGGTTTGGGTGAATATGTGGATGATATGTTACTGAACTATTCTCATGCTAAATGTTGTAGCTCTATAGCTGTTGTAATATCAAACTGTCATGGCATGAACTACCCTAGCAATTCGATTGTCCTCAGGAAAGCCACATGAAGCTATGGTCATTATTAAGATACATTTGTAAAACGTAAACCAAAGAAATCTTGATAGTGAATTAACTTTCCTATACTTTTGTTAAAATACATTTTAATATTGGCAGTAAACATTAACAATAGAGGCTAAATAATACCTGATATTACTTTGGTACTGCCATTAAGCATTTTTTTAATTTGTTGACATGTACTTCTGGCTGTTGCAAGTGTTCACTGAGCAGTTGACGCGTACCACACATTGACAGTTGACAAAAAGCATCACCAAGGGCACAAATGGTGCTCATTTGCATTGTTTGCCCATTTGTTTTTCTTGGTTTAACCCACCTACGCGCTGTTCTTGTGGTGTTACCCTGACAAGTCCCCTGCTGCAGTGTCAGTCACAAGTCATTCTCGTACCAAACCATCTTGTTGCCTCATGACAGCCAAAACTATAGTGAGCAGTCACAACACTGAAGGGTATGTGTGGGAGGGCATATCTGCCAATCAAATCCCGGAGGCTGAGACAACGGTTGGGATTTTACCAGAATTTTTGGTTTGTTGATCCCTTGTAAGAAGGACTCAAGTTTTTTTTTTTTATATTGCGTATGAGAATGTTTGTTTCTTAAAGATCTAAAAAAAAAAAAAAAAATCTATGTAGAAGAAATTGTTGTGATGATTGCAAAAACGTGCATCTGGTTGCGGACAAAGGTGGCATTTGACAGAAAGTAGTTGATTTAAGCTTGAAGATTAGGTGATAAAACTGAGTGGTTAGGGTGAGGGAAAGCCTTTGATTGAGACAATAAGAACCAGAAACATCATAAAAACAGTAACTTCTGAAAAAACATGATAACATTTGGGCGAAGAAAAGATAATAAGAAAATAAAGATTAATCAATCGATTAACTGATTTTAAGCTTGACTAGTCATTACCAGTGAATAGCCAATTAGTCTGGTTGTGTGTACTAAAGGCCAAACTATAGGCCAGAATCTACATAGGCACATCAGATTATTAAAAAAATTGGAAATCAAAATTGGTCATTCAACACTAAACATAATCAAAAACAGCACTTCACCTATTAATGCTTAGTAGGTTAAGGTACTGTTGTTTTTCAGTAACATTTTTCTAGTAACTAAATTAATATGAGACATATCTATTTGATTCAGCCACACATTTGTGTGACAACTATCAGTCGCATCGTACATTGGATCATCAGCAATTCACAGATTAAGAACTGAAATCTGAAATCTAATAATTAATAATCTAATAAATATTTACCTTCCAGTGGATTCTTTTTATTTCCAGTCATTATGTGTCTATGTACAAACACAGAGTGGGATGCCCTCTGTACTGGCTTCAGAAAACGTTCACCTACCACTATGGTACAAAAAAGTGACTGTGGCATGCACTAAGAAAACTAAATACTATTTGGATTAGGTATGATCACATATCAAACAAAGATGGCATATACGCAGTACAAAAGTGCATAGAGTGAGGAGAGTGCACAACCATCTCAACAATAAGCTTTTGTTCTGTGGCATATTATGTTCTGTTTGAGTATACAGTGTAATGTATTCTGTTTCCTCATCATCAGCATTCTGTACCTTTCTAAAGTGGAGTTCATGAGAAGTTGAGCTAGTAGAGAATTAATCTTCTCTCATCAACACACAGAGCGACTGGGGAGTTTTATAGTTTGGCTGAGGAGGTTTTCTGCTAAACATGAATAGTGATGAGGGGGGATTTTATGATTTTCCTGCGGTGGAACATTGAATGAGCAAGGGAGAACTCATCCACTCTTTTCACTGTGTGCAAACAGCAAAATGTTACTCATACTTGATGTGTGTGCTTATACTTGTGTGCATTTGTGTCATTGTGGTGTTTGTTTGTGTGATAGCCATTTAGAGATGCATTCATTTAGTACAAACCAAAGTATTCTCTCATGGAAAGTGTCTGTTATAGCAACATTTCAACTGGGGATGCCGTTCCCAAATAGGAGAACCAGGATGCCATTGAAATTCAAATGGGTTTGCAACATATTTATGCACAATTTCATCTTTAGGAGATTCATTCCAAAATGAGATATAAAAAATGAGATGCGAGTACAAAGGAAAACACAGCAGCAGTTCATAGCTCAGCAGTGTTTATGCCTGGCGTCATGTCAGCTGTAATTAATATTGGCATGTATGGATATTTTTTCTTTTTAAAGTCTGAAACATAGATAATGAGTTTCAGCATCCTCCTTGTCCCATATTTTTTTCTTATATCAAGTATTCTTAAAATACAGAAAAAAGATGACAGTACATGGCAACAGCAAGCCTCCTAAATAATAGTACTAAATTGCAAATACATTTTGAGAAGAATTGCAACATTTTGGGGCCTCATTTTCCTCAAACAAGACACTGTTCAAACGCAAGTCTGAACTCCCTAGACATCTTTTTAATTTAAGTGACCTCTGGTGTTGACGTGTACAGCCGCAGCCAGGAGCAATGAGGCAAGATGTGGAAGACAGGTGGAATACGGTTATTATTGGAAGAAATGTTTAAAAGTAGCAATTATTTCAGTTGGGGCATAACCATTCATAGGAAAAAAAAAAATAAAGAAAACATGCAGGACAGAACCAATGCCTTTTTTGGCATTTTGTAATTGTCAGTGAAGAGAGAAAAGAAACATGGCGTAAGAGAGGGTATGACATGCAACAAAGGTCACCAGCTTGACTGTGGTTATGTGATATGGGCTGTAACCATTTGGCTACACACGTATTCCATCAGTTGATTTTAAATATGTAAATTAATTGTAAATACATATGCAAAGTGAAAAGTGAATTAACAAAGAGTAAATATCTTAGAGAAATTGTTCAGGAGCCAATACAACTAATACGCACCTATAACCCCACAACTACCATGTCTCCTGTTTTGTTTTGTTTTTTAATCCCGTTCCTGTTTTAACCCTAATCTATCCTCTTTATACTTTTCTTGTTATTGGTTTTTCTTGGAGTTGTTTCGATTTCCTTGCAGTTTAAGTGTACACAAAAGCAAATGCTTTAAGTGTAAATGTCTATGTTGTAATTTGAATATGGTGTAGAGAATCTGGTGAAACATAGATGCAATAAAGTATTAAAACAATGTAATGGTTTTAGGTACTGTAGATGTGTATGAGATATCACAATATGCTATGTAAGGTTGAATGATTTTATGTAATACTAGACTGCATAATGGTCCACTGTATAACTGAACGACCTGTCAGACATTCAGTCTGCCACTGACTTGCTATTTTCTGCCCTACCTCCCTCTTTTTTTAATCTGTCGTGTGGATTGTTTACTCTTTCCTAACAGTGATAGGTTACCATGACTCCACTGGTCCTGCTGGAGCTCAAGGTTTCTTTGCTTTTGTATGTGCAATATCAACAGCCTTCGTAGTCATGACTGCAACCAGTCAAAGACACATTTCCTGAACATACAGTATTAATTAATTTACTTATGTTAAGTCTATATTTTATTCATCCAGTTTCCAATTCCAGTAAATAAAACAGATGTTTTCATTAATCTATTTACTTTTAGTGCTGTCATTTATGTTCAGTGCATGCTTGACTCTATCCCAGCTTTTACTGGTCAAAAGACAGAGAAACTAGCCTGGCCTGAGCCACAATAGACAGGCTTGTTTAACAGCTGATGGTTTTTGGCTTTGTCTTTTACATGATTTGGTAACAAAACTGCTTGACTGTGACTGCTGCAGCAGAGGCTCCGAGGGATGGGTGGGGAATATAAAATCAACTTAATAATAAAGTCATTAAGTGTATCTCATCATGATTTGGGAGGAGCCAGAAGGGCCGAAGAATTGCTGAATGTCAAAATTTTAAAATCTTAGCTGAAAAAAAACTGATATATACAAACACAATTAAATAAATTTAGTTGGAAAAGTTATTTGTGTGGATATCAAATACCATCAAACCTCAAAGACTGGCCTTGTCAGCTCGACGACAAACTTTAACAGAAGTGACTAAGTAAGTCAGTAACATGACTCAATAAATAAAATAACTTTGTTTCCACAGTGTCAAGGCTTCTTTGAGCCAAGGATATCAACCTTAATGCTATGACCATTTTCTCTCCAACAATTTAGTAACTTACTTTTATATTAGTGCTTTTCAAAATAACTGTTGTCCATCATACTGTGTGTGGGTGTGGTATTGTCTACATACAATCACAGACCTGGGGTCAAACATTAGTATGTGGGTTACATCAGAAAGTGGATGCCAGCTTAGTATAATATTTGTTCTGGATGGCTGGTGTCGCAAGATTAGCTTTTGGCATTCACCCATTGTCACACTTCACTGATTGGACAGGTATTGTGTATAACGGATGTTTTGCTGATACTTTGGCGTATTACTACTTAAACTGCTGAATAGAAGTGTATTAAGAGCTTGTTGTGGTTTTCTGTTTTTATCACCCTCCAGCAGCAGGCATAACTAAACAGCCCCATCTGAATGTGTCAGTCACACTTTACCTCAGCGTCCCAGATCAGCCACTATGTTAAATGTGTGGCTTCTTGTGTGAAGTTCACTGGTGACCAGGTGGCTCTTGTTGGGCTGTTGAGCTCTAGGATTCACTGGTCAAAAGGCAGTAAAATGAATTAATTCTTCTGCTGCAAAAGTATTATCAATAAGTATTATCAATGTATTATGTTGAATGACCCAAAACAAAATAATATCACATTTGATGATCTGGGGATGCTTTAGCAATGGGAGTGTGGGTGATCTGCATTGTGTGCAAGGCATCCTTAATGCCATTCCTTATGGGCAACATTTGATGAGGATAACTTCATTTTGTAGCAATATAATGACACCAAGCATCCCTCCCGGTTGTGTCAGAATTATTTGGAGAAGAAAGTAGCTGCTGGAATACTGTCTGTGATGACTTGGCCAGTTCAATCACCCGATCTGACCTATCAAGCTTGTGTTGGAGAAGCTGGACTGAAAATTTCAGAAAACTGCCCAACCAGCTCAGGAGACTTATGGGAACTGCTGCCGAAGGCATGGGAGATTATCATACCTGAATATCTGCAAAAACTGATCAGTAGAATCGCACAGATTTGTCAGACAGTTATTGCTGCAAAGATAAAATAAAGTTGAACATGCACATTATTCTATGTTCAAATATGCTTAAAAATGCTTAAAATGAATTGTTCATTTTAGGGGGATATGTGATCCATTTACAACTATTTGATTGACTAAAAGCAACAACAACCAAAAAACCAACCAACAAAAAAGTGTGAAGGAGTTTTTCCTGCCAGTGTACTTAATTACCTCCCACCAAGAACATGTTATGTCTGTAACCGTAACACATAGAAATGGCTGTGACTGCACACGGTAGCAATAATTGGCCTTGCTTTAAACGAAGAATTAGAACAGACTTGACTTTTAATAAAAAAAGGTGGGGGGACTGCTGAGTTTCAAGAGTGCAGTGAAGTGGAGCTCTTTGTGCAGTTTCTAATGGTCTCTGTGTGTTGCCTAATTTCTTAATATGCCACATTGATATTTCAAATGAAATGAAAAATGAAAAGTCTACTACAGGTTGTAATTTTTGCATCACCACAGATGCAAAAAAAAAAAAAAAATTAACTAACAACCTGCTAGGGTCTGTACTTGATGATAAATTAACATCTATGTAGTTTTTTTAATGTTAACAGCTTGTGAATGAATTTAGTATGATAAGTGTTTGGTTAATGTTAATAATGAGAAATTAAAAGCAATATGAATGCCATAAATGGGTAGCTTTTCATCCATATACTGCCTGTAAATGTGACCTCTATTAGTGGACAATATGCTTATGCTTATCCTTATGCTTATTAATTTTCAGTTGTGGAGTAAAACTGAAAAATGTGTCAGTACCTGCACGTCCTCTCCATGCAAGAATTAAGAGTCATCTCCTTCTTATCTTTTCGTCTCGTCACAGATCGACTAAAACTCATCCAGGACCTGTGGTTCATTTGAGCGACAGCCCAAAGGATGAAGGCAAGGTGAGTAGGCACATAAAATAAACGCCGCCTTGTTTTCCTGAAGCACCAGTTCTAGCATACAGGTTCTCTCACGAATTTCTGTTCCCCAATCTCTCTCTGCTTTTCCTGTATTTTCATCCTTTCTTTCTGTTTTTATCTTCTGTCTTTTTTCTAATTGCTTTCATCTCACTTTCTCTGCCTGACTTTCTTCCGGGAGCACTGAAAGAAAAACTTTTTTTTATAGCACCTCTCCCATTGTTGCTCTCAAGCCTTTATTCTCTGCCGCACAGTTTTTCACTTATACACATGAAAGAAAAGAGGTGTTATGGACTTGCAGGTAATGTCTTTTGACTTTTTCAGGGTCAAGCTGCAGTCAAATTGGCAGGAAAAGTGGCAGGTGGAGGTTGCTGTGAAAGAGAGGTCATTGAGAAGCATATTGATTTTCCCAATAGATTTTGCTGCCTCTTGGTCAAACCAGACTTGACAATCTGTGAAGCCATAAAAATGAGACTTGTAGCTGCTGTCACAAACTACAGTCACTCACTGCATGAAGAGACAATTTAAAAAATAACTGAAAGAGCAGAAAGCTGCCACGGACAGGATGCAAATAAGGATTCCCATATCGTGTTTTTTTTTTCTCAGAGCCTGTGTAAATTGTGCTCTGTATTTACTTAAAGCTGTAATAAGTGAATAGAGTAAATACTACCTTCATAACATGTGATTAGGAATATAAATCTGGCAGTAGATAACAGACATTAAAATTTAGAAAAGAATTTACTATTAAAACTTTGTACTTCACTAGAAACCATAGACTAGTAATGATAAATACTATTGCAAATAGTGTAGTTGATTTTTTTTTACTTATCTTTGCCTTATTAGATCCTTACTAGAGACATGATCCTAAAAAATGTCTGATCATACTTGAACAATATTGGGATACTGTAAAAAATGGTTGTATTGCAGTGTTATAAAAAGGTTTTTCTCACACTTGTTTTTGCATCGATGATCACTCGCAGTTTTAAAATCCATTAATGGTAACCAGTGTTGAGTACAGCAGTATAGCAGTTTTACATTAGGGCAACAAATAGAAACAACTGACAATGAAGAACATTTTCCAAGGACACACTCTACAGACCGGCATGTTAATAACAACATTGAGTGCATTATAATCAGTTTACCCAAATTCATACAGTACTACAATATGGGAAATAGTGCTCCATGTTGAAAGTGTTAATAGGTGATCTTTACTAACAGGGTAATCTTTACTAGACTTAGAGTTGCAATGTTAGAGGTCAGTTAGAGGTCATTGATTGCCGATAATTAATCTTTAATTAATCTAAACTACTTTTAAAATTCAAAATTGATTTTTAAGCACAAATGCTAAACACGGTTTCAGCTCCTCAGATGCAAGAATCTACTGCTTGTTGTAGTCATATTTGGTGTCATAGTAAATTTGAAAATCTTGAGTTTTCGATATTTTGGATATTGTTATTTTTCACAACTTTCTTGTGTTATAGATGAAATGACTATTAATCAATAAAAAAATTGTCGGATTAATTAGTAGAGAATAATTATTTATTGCAAACCTAATACACTTTTTTGCAGCAGACAAAAGCACAAAGAAAAAGCATTAATTATGGCTGTAGAACAGTTACTGTAGGTGTCCTAGTAAGTCATGGAAGTGAGTCAGCTTTCACAATACCAAGACCTTGGAAATGACTCACCTTAGTTGAATATAGCTATTTTTAGTGTTAAAGTATGCATAAATTATGCTAATGACATTTCAGTACATGAAAAAAAAAAAATCTAATTCAGTATTGTATATTCAAATGCAGTTTCTGCTTACTGCAGTATTCTCTGGTTTTACTGTCCACCACTATAAAGAGATCAGTGATTTACTGTATTTATGGTAAACCTCTGAGCTTAAACAGTGTATGTTTTTTATTCACGCTTTAACAGGGCTCTTTTATTATATCTGTAAGTTTACATTTGTGATTTTTGGTGGTACTAATGTAAGGCTTTAGGGCTGCAGAATTCATGAGCGGCACTTTATCTTTTCACCACACCTGCCGTCTCCTTTTTAGATTTTTAGATGTCACAGAGTCTTTCCCCTTGGCAGGAGGTCTGTTTCCTTCATTCTGTCTCAAAGGCCATGCTCCTCCAATATCACTCTTGATCTCGCTCTCTCTGATCTGTGATCAGATTGTGTTGCCTTTCCTATCTCCTTCAGTGCTGTGTGTGAGTGTCTGAGTGTGTTTGTGAGGTTGTATTTTTTTGTTAGTGCATGTGGGAGCTCTGTGTTTACTAGTGCCAACTGTATGAAGAAGAAGAAAAAAAAATCAAACTAATACTTAAAGTGGGACAGTTGTTTAGCATGGAACTGGAAAGACATCCATACGCTCAGTGATATACTTTACTATTAGAAATCATATCTGCCAAACCCAGCATAAAACTTAGGAGCAGGATAGATATGAAACTTCATCAGAAACAACTGGATGAGGAGGAATAGAAAGTATTATTTTGGGGGGGTCATGGGAAAATGGCTTCCTTACAATACAGCAAAGCGTGTAGTTACATAAATTAGGTTAGAATTTTTGGTCTATTCGCTGGTCTAATCTTTCATCACTTCTTTATTTTCCATTTTTTGTCACTGCCTTCTGTAGCTTCTTATAGGGTTTGAGAGCGGAACAATTGTGCAGTGGGACCTCCGGGCCAAGAAGGCTGACTTCAGAATCTACTACGATGAGGTGAGCTCCACTATGCAGTTCTGTTTTGTTTTTAAAAAGGCACCTCATTTTATTTGCACCATGTCACTATGACATTAAAGGGGGCATTTTCTGAAACTTCTGTTGTTTTCTAAGGTTTATAATATGCATAAATTTTTACTTTGCTTCCAGCTTTTTCTGTGACAATGCCTTGTTGTAGTAGCAGGAAGTAAGAAACATACAATAATTTCCCAAAGCTGAGAGTGGCAAATAAAACATTTAGTTCATGCATGGTGTGCATGATTAAAGTTAATGTGTACAAACCACCCATGATACCTAAGACATGACACATATTTTCTGTCTTTTTTTGTCACAGTTTTTGTCTCTAAACTGTGAAAGTGTTTGTTTTTTGTTTTGCAACTTTATAGGTTAGAGAACACATTTTTGTTATTCTGAATGCATGAATTAATTATTTTTTAATTTCTTCCCTTCAGTTATTCTGTTGAAAAAGAAAAATTAGCTTTTGTCTGCCAATATTTTGAATCTAAAGGAAATGTAGTACAATTTTCACATTTGATTAACATCACTTTTTCTTATTTTCAACAAGACAGCTTTGTCATTAAGTATTATATTTCACTGCCTGCACCTGCCAACCAATTACTGCTGTTTGAATAAGAAGCTGTAATTGGAGAACCCAGGAAGCTGAAACAGGTGAAGGCTACAGCATCTGCTGTCATTTACCCTGCACAGTGTAGCACAAAAGAAGAGAGTGTCTTTGGTGTATAAGATGTTTGGTTTGTGTTGTAGTTAGGTGCCATTTGACGTTTGTGTGTATTAGTAAAGTAAAAATATATAGGAATAAAATTATTATAAATTTGTAAATAATATGTTAAACACGCACATATGCATTGCAATGTTTATTTCATTTGGGAATTTCTGTAACGTTCACATATACACATACATGTGCACACGCACTTAACACGCACATTTTCACAAAGTGGAAGTGAGCCTTTGAATCCGCTGTCATCTCTTAGCTTCTGTCCTGTCTCCTGTGAAGAGTCACAACCTGCTCACATTCATTAAGATGGTCTCGTGTGCGTCACCTCAAGCAAAATATGGCATCTCTTCAGTCAAATACAAAAAAAACACACCACGCCATAATTACGGCTACTTTTAGTAGTACAGTAGTGATTTAATTGAAAAGCTCTATATTTATGTTTGTGTTATTAAATATGAATTGCATTGTACAGTATATTACAAACCATAAATAAGCAGTTTTGGTAGCTCTGTTTGAAGACTTCAAGCGTACAGATGAAGAAATATTAATGTATAAGGATGTAGGGGTAAGACCATCTTCTGAGCTATTAGTTTTACTAGCTTCGACAGTAGAATGCAGACTGCAAGTTGCCCGCATCCCCTAGGATGGTGACCTCTGTACTTTCGACATGAGTATCTGTGAATCAGTGACGTGCAGTCAGGGGAGGCAGGTGAGGCACTGCGTGTCATCATGACAAGTAAAATACTAACAATGATAAGAGAAAATCAATTTGTCCATTTGACTGTTCTATACATTTGTTTTCTGTATGATTTCAACATTTTTATGGTCAAAATCACTGAATTTACCATAGACACAACGGTTCCCCGGATGCACGTAGCTGTGTGCTCTTCTTACGCAGAGGGCAGGGGTGTGTCACCAACAAGTCTGTAATGGTAAACTCAGTTAAATTTGTTCAGAGAAACTGGAAGATTACATCTCAAAACTAAAAGATTTTTCTAAACTGGATTTGTAGTCGAAACAGGAGGTTTTGGGCAGAGGAAGACCAACTCTGATCTGCTTCAAACAAGTAAGAGAAAGTTAACCCGCGCTTTAAAAGCTTTACCTATTGAAATATAACCTTCTATTTTGGGTTCATATATTTGTACATCGGACTCCAGAGGAGTCAGTGCCTCACCAGTTATGAACCTCACTGCACGTCAGTGCTGTGAATGATGTTTGGAAGCAGTTCTCCTGAATAATACACACACACACACACACACACACACACATGCATGCACTCACACATATACTCAAGTTATGTACACAAATATAGTGGCAAAGATAATTTTGGTCAAATGAGACTTGTTTTTGCACATTCAAAATGCTAAGTAAAATGATCTAGCATTACTAGCATGATGAACTACAGTGTAAGGTTGACTGCGTTCATATCACCTAGAGCACGAAGTCCAGCAAAAACAGAAGCCATGTGTTAATATTAAACTGTTGGAACTCTGTCTCCAAATGCTAATGGGTGCACATGTGGTTTCCGCTCCTGTAGTGTGCTGCAGTGAGGGTGAAAATCATCTCAGTTGTGTCTAGTTTCCTGTGACATATCTCTCAATGACCTCCCCAACTGTGGTCTGAGTCATCCCTTGTTGGGAACATGTTCATGACAGCGGTGGGTGTTGCTGTGAAAAGACATTGATAGAACACTGAAATGACAGACTGAGGAGCTCATCCAATAAGCATGCTTAAAAGGCAGCCACATTATGTTTTGTTTTTAAATTCTTGTTTGCACTGTATACATAATTACATAGCACATGATATCTATATAGGTGATTATTCTAACTAAATTCATACACCTATGCTCAGAGCCTCTCCTTTGTTGTTTTGATGTGAACGTGATACTTTTTCACTTGAATAGCTGAAGTGTCTTAGCTAGCACATCACTACACAGCACAGGATTGTATGTCTGTATTCGGATATTAAAAACTAGCATAGTATAAATCAACAATCCTGTCAGAGCCCCATAGGCACATTCTCATTTTGTGCTACATGCAGTATAAACCATGCAGGTGGTCCCTTATGGTTTCTTTACCACACAAAGCTGTCATCTTTTATAGAAGCATGCAAAAGAATAATGTCAGGTGCATTTATTATTTGAAACTAAATTTAAGCAGTGTAACGTGTGTTATGTGTTTGTAAAATATCCACTTCCTCTATGTCATTGGTACAGGCCATCCACTCAGTGAGCTGGCATCATGAAGGGAAGCAGTTCATGTGCAGTCACTCAGACGGCAGCCTGACACTGTGGAACCTCAGAAACACTACCAAGCCATTCCAAGTCACCTTCCCTCATGGTGAGATACACAACCATAAAATACTATTGTTTCATAAAACAAAAAAAATATGTATATACGTATACACTACCAATCAAAAGTTTGGACACATACAGAAATGACTATGTTTTTGAAATAGAAGCAGATTTTTTAACATCAAATTCTAATCTG
>JAUBNQ010000013.1:16431786-16448407 GCA_032353495.1 Ctenopoma kingsleyae
ACAGAGGCCTATAATCATCAAACATTAGTATTGTCTTCCAATAGCACATTATGTTTGCTAATGGAGGTTTATTAAATAAAGAGGATAACTGATCATTATAAAACCATTTTACAATGATGGTAACACAGCTGAAGACATGTATATTTTCATGGAAAAGATGGTAAAGCCTATTTGTGTCCAAACTTTTGACTGGTAGTGTACTTTAATATTACCAAGTTGGGAAAACTGGGTTACTGGGATGTTGCCTAATACTGCAGACAGAAATGGAACAATACAGAATATGAGGATAAACCTTTCAGCTATAGGACATGTGGGCAGGAAAGATCTCCAGCCTCTTGTTTATTCTAGTTCTGAGATATGAAATAGCAAACACAGTATAAGTATAGTTAAAACTCACAAACTTCTTCAGCTTAGACAATTAGAGTGTAAGTTTTCTTAGACACAAAGCAGATACTTTATGTTGATAAGCCTTTAAGAGCTGTGAATAAAGGAGTTAATTAACAAGCCGCTTTACCTGTGAGCCTCATTTAAATCAAGCTCAAGCATCAGTGAAGGAAATCTGAAAATCAAAATCACTGTAATGTGTCATGTGCGTCATTGCTAGTTTAAAATATTTAGCTGTCACAGCAGAAAACTTCACACCAAGTATACTTCTATGTAATACTTCTATGTACTCTTTCTCTCTCTACTTCTTGTGTTTCGTTCCTACTTTGGTGTGGTTTGCATGCTGACAGGGCATGCCAACCTCAGATTTGATCTCTGGTGACAAATAGTTCCTCTCTGTGGGTTGTGGTCTCAGACAAAATGTCCTACTGTACAGAATGAGAGTGATAGGAAGGGGAAGGAATATGGCAGACAGAGTTGAAAATGGATTGAGGTGAACTGGAAAAAGAAGAAGAGTAAACAGAAAACATGTCCTCCCCTGGTAACGAAATGCACCCTCTGTTCTAGTAAGAAATCCATGAATTTATTCGGTCAGGACACTGCAGGTCAAGCATCATGCTGTGACGCTGATCACATCTGTAATTTAAATGCCTGCCTTCTCACATTCACTTTGCATCTCTTTTCTTGCTTTTTGTCTCATGTTTTCGTTGATGGACTCTGCTGTGACTGATTGGATTGTGTGTTGTGTTTAGAGGTTATGCTGGAAGCTAGAAGGAGAGTGGACAGTATTGTTTTAACCTGATTTAATGGATATGCATTTAGTGAGGTTTGTTTACCATGTCCATGTTTTCCAGCATTTCGAAAGAACAAATAACTTAACCATGGTAATCATTTTTATAAACTGGTCATTTTCATGTTAACAATAATCAGTATTGTAACATAACAGTCAAGGTTTTAGTTTAATTGCGTCCCTGAGAGTAAATGAAACAGTTTCTTTTAATGGTTACACAAATTAATGAATTAAAATGTACATGTTTCATTTATTAATCCTATTGTACACATTCCTGGCAGTCTAAGGCATTATTACATAGACTACAAAATTAGTCCAAAGATACTTGCATATTAAATGGTAAATGGTCTGCACTTATATAGCACTTTTCTACCTATACTGGTACTCAAAGCACTTTGCATTGCTTCTCATTCACGCATTCACACACACAAGCATACACACTCACACACCGATGGCAGAGGTGCTATACAGCTGACCTGCCAGACCGGGGGCAACATGGGGTTCAGTATCTTGCCCAAGGACACTTCAACATATGACTACAACTGGCAAGTGACTGCTCTACCTCCAGAGCCATAATAATAATAGCTTTTTTAAATGTATTTTTTTGGGGTAGTTTCACTGTGAAATCTTTGCTTTACAGCAACAGCCAGATCACATCACACAGTTACACACATTCACAAGCTGCCAGTACAGCCACAGTCTGTCCTGCCTGCATGTCAGGTGTAGTTAAGGGCCTTTGTTAATGAAGGACTTGTTGCACCTAGATTTAATCATACCGTTCACTCATTGAACCAGAGACCATCCAATAACAAGCTTGTTTCTCATACTGTTGACTTCATAAGTATTTACACAAAACCATGATTGAACAATGTATGTAAGGCCTATGTGCTGATGTTTTTCCTTTCTGAAATGTATTTGACAACTGCACAGCCCTTGCTGTAGTTTTCTAATGCCGGCCTTTTAGTGAAAAATAATGTTCGATTTATTTCTACATCCTGTTTGAGTTGAGAAGTTAGTTAGGTGAAGCTGTCAAAGCAGTACACATGTAGCATAGATGCATGATGCACTTTTATTTCATCTTTTGTTGCTAGAGGATCTAACATGATGTCTGTATTTCGAATTATATTGGATTTTTCCTCATTTGTTCACAAAGTGCTGGGCTTTTGTTCAGACTACTGTGCCTATGAGGTAAAACGCAGGGTTCCATCGCCTTCCAGCTAAGAGACTTCCTATTAATATCAAAGGTAGAATCATTTCTTTATGTGATGCGGAATCAAAACATCCCTCTTTAATGGGCAAAAATTGATAATTCTTTGTTGTTCCCTGAAAAGACGTGGCAGCACTGTAATAGGAAAGTGAAGTATGAGTGGGACATTGAATTCTTATGTTGGAACTGCTGTATGTCATGGTCAGTTTTGTAATGATTACAGCTGTGGAGTACGGTGTTGTGAACATGGAGTGGTGCATTGTTCCACTGAATATTGCAGCTCTTAAGGTAGTTATGCTCACAGGAATGAAAAGCTACAAATGGGAAGAATAATTAGCAGTTGTATACAATATATACTGCTTTGTTGATTTTCAGCAGGTGATGTTTTGCCATTTTCTACCGTTGAAGCTATGATTCAGTAAATTAAATTTTCGCACATAAAAGACACTGACTTTAATCTAATGTTGCATAAAAAGTAAGCTGATCAGACTTCTCATGTGCTATAAAGTTGTCTTATTGTCCATTTGTGGCTGTTTTCTCAAATCCAGGAAAGATACAGAAGGATGGAAGGAAGGAATCATGTAAACCCATACTCAAAGTGGAGTACAAGACCTCAAGGAACAGGTGTGTGCTTGTTTAGAAAACACCTACAGTTCATTCTGATTTAATTTAGTCTTTCATTGTGTAGTGAATTAACAAGGAGGTTGTTTTTGGTACCCCACTTGGTGATAATCATAAGCCACTAACAGAAGCAAAAAGTAGTTGTGTTTTTAGCAAAACATAATTTTATGATTGTAACCTCTTAAAATGTGCTCTTGGGGTGAATGAAATCTGAACTCATGGCATTTAAATGAAAACAGCAAACCAGTTTACAGCTTTCTTTTTGTTATGATTTACTACCTAAGCTCTTGATGTATCAGCAATAAGATAATGGAACACTTCTACGGACATCTATGGAGTTATATTTAATTCATTTTCAGTCCACTTCACTGTGGATTAGCTTTATTTCATCCTAAATATGTATTTAAACATTGTTACATAAACTATATTATTATAACATATTGTAATACAAACCCAATTTAAATGCAATTATTAAAAAAAACATTTAAAACTTGTATTGCAAAAATTACATTTACCGTTTGTTGTCTTTGTAAATTTACAATCAAAAACATGTTTCAGATGATGTGCAAATCACTGCACATTTACATTTTACAACTTTTATGGAAATTTGTTTATAGTTAACTCTCACATCATCCTCCTTCCTGCAGTTAAATTATATTCTACTTATGCATGTGCATGCATACATTTTAAAGTCAAAGCATTTATACAGACAATAACAAACCCATCCTAAAGTCACATTCTCCCTCTTCAACAGTGAGCCTTTTGTTATCTTCTCTGGGGGTCTTTCGTATGACAAGGCAGGACGGCGACCAACATTAACCATCATGCACGGCAAGGCCATCACTGTGTTGGAAATGGACTATCCTATTGTAGAGTTCATGGCGCTCTGCGAGACTCCTTACAACAACGGTAAGAACATACAAAGATGGGTCAAAACATATCTTCTGGATTCAGCTCATTCAACTAAAACGTCACATGTGCATGTACTTTTATGATTTCTGACCATTGTGTGGGAGAAAATATTTTTATTTTTTAAGATATGCCCAAAAATATTCTGATTAAAAATTTGATTCAGAAATGTTTTATGTTGTTCAGCATGTGGCACATTTTCACTATTGCAGGATTAAAGATTCTGGGAATGACTTCAAGACAGTAGACAGTGTTGTCAAACACTCTGGATTAGTCACAATTTATTTTTTATTCTTGTTTAGTCTTCTTGGATCTGTCACTCACTTGGATTCAATAAATTATACAAAACAGATTTAAATTGTAATTACATAGTAATAGTAATTAAACATAACTTACGTTTAATTATTTGGTTATTTAAGATATTCCTAGAAGATTTTGTCTAGCACTCTTTAAGTGTCATAAAGAGTGCTGTAAATAAATTAATTATTATCCTAAAAACACACTATTTAAATGTCTGGTCATACTGAAAAATATGGATCACATTCATTTTGGATTTATATCTCACAGAGGTCCAGGAGCCTTATGCAGTCGTGGTGCTATTGGAGAAGGACTTAATTGTGGTGGATCTAACACAGAGCAAGTACGATCTTCTTATGTCTATTATAAACACAACTAGTGTTTGTGTTTATAGTGTTTCAAAATGTATACCGTTCTCCAACAAGCAAAAGCAAAATGAAGGGGTTAACGAACTAACCAGTGTCAAATCAATTGTGGCAGAATGAGAGCTCCAGTAGTTTAAAAAAAAAAAACATGCCATTCAGTTTTGACAGATTAACACCTTAGGCTATGGCCTTGGAATAGCAGCTAAACACTAAGGTATAAATGACTTTAGTAAAGTAATTAGGTTACCTTATTAAAGCTTTTAGATATAGATATGTCCTGATAAAGTCTAATGAAGTTTTGTCCAAATTGTCTGTATTGTGAGGTCAATCATTTGCTGCTAAGTGTATTTCAATTGTCCTTTAATTGTCCTTTATCTAATAAATTAGTCAGTGGTTTGCTCACAGAGGATGTAGATTTGATAGATGATACTCAGTACGAATCTTCACAACAAGATTCATAGAGTTCACTGTTCATGTTTTTGGTAGTACAGACACATTTTAATGCAGGCACAAAGCAGTGCTATTTTACATCGCCTACAGTCACATGATGATGTAGTAAAATAGTATGTGAATCCAGTGAACCTTTTCAGCAGATTGCACTGAATAAAAAAAAAACTTAATTCACAGTTATCTTGCTTTCGTTTCATGATGTCTTCAGTTTTCTTTTTTGTTCATTCTGCCACAGAACTATAAGCTATACTACATATGCCTGTGTCTTGCAGTTTCCCTGTCTTTGAGAACCCTTACCCAATGGACATCCATGAGTCTCCAGTTACCTGCACGGCCTATTTTGCAGACTGTCCCCCCGATATCATCCCCATCCTCTATTCTATAGGAGCCAAACACAAGAAGACTGGCTACAGTCAAAAGGTAGAAAAGGAGGGAATAGTCTTGTTTTGGTAGATAATTTTCAATTCGATTTTTGAGCATGTTGTGTTTGATTATTTTTTCGTTATGTAATCAAAGTAACTTACCTTTACACTGTTGGCAGATATAGTACTATAAAACATAAGTGTGAAGCTGCTTGTAGACTGCTTATAAACACTACTTTGACAGTTTAAACATAACTAAACAAATAAATAAATACAGATTTTTCAAAGTAACCAAAAAACTGAGAATTGAATGCTGTTCAGAATGTATCAAGAAAAGTCAGACTTCCAAAATAATTACTGCTGAACTTGAAGTAAATTATGGGTTTTCATTAACATGTGTGTCATTTTAAACAGTACCCTTTTGTATTTGAGAATGACAGCATGTGTTTTTGAAAACTGAAGCAAAACTCCTTAATATGACTGTTGTGTGTTATGGGGAAAAAAAAGAAATCCTACCTACTGGGTCCAGTGGGAGAAAAACAATAGATGATGTGACTGGCATTTAAAAATAATCAACACTCTGTCTGCAACTATGTCAGGAGTGGCCAGTCAGTGGAGGAACATGGACATTAGGCTCGCACACCTACCCAGAGATCATCATCACAGGGTAAGTAATTACAAATATAAAATATAAATATGAAGTACGCAGGTATTGCCAGTCACAGTTAAAATTACATCTACTGTATATTTGTGTCCTCACTTACAACAGTAGGAGAGGACCAGATGACTCTGATTTATGATTTCTGTTTATAGTGCTTTTTCAAGTGTGCTTTGCATAAACGCCAACTCCAGTCTGCTGCAGTGTATAGTAAAGGGTTGACAGAGATATTAACCTGTTCTGAAGCATGCACACTGGGTTGTGTCTGCTTCTGGGCAACACTCACAGATATCTGCAGCAGTCTAACCACATGAGGTCAACATGGATATATTTTCTCTTTAATACACAGTATGAAAAACCTACAATATACATGCTTACATTCTTGGCTCAAGTATTTGTATTGTCCCAGAGGAGACTACTTTTACTTTTCAGCTATCAGAAACAACAATGAGAGCTAAGCTGACCATTCCTGCAAAGTGTAACATTTAAAAATAGTAATATTCACTGCTGCATCTTAAGATAATTTCTATGATAGCTACGATGCTTATTACAGTTCTCAAATTTGTGTCAAGAAGCAAAAGGAATGTTTGTCTTGATCCACTCTTAGAGTAATGACATTACATTACACTAAATCATCAGACCAAAAAAATATTCTTTCTCTTTGGTCAGACATGCAGACGGATCAATTAAGTTTTGGGATGCATCTGCAAGTAAGTCCACGCTTAATTTATTTTTCATCGTCTCTGAGCTATATTGAAGTGAAACAGTGTTGTACACAAAAGCAGACTCTAATAATTTAAAAAAATCTGAAATTTATTGCATTGTTAGATTAGCGTATGCCTTATCTAGCCTGTTAACTATATGTGATGAAAAGATATTTAATCTCAATATAGTGGTAGATTTGAGTTTATATGTTGGTATTCACACATTTCATTATTCCTTAATGCTATAGGAGAACATTTATTTCTCATCCTTAAAGTTAACCTTTAAGGCTATCCACCCACTTTACAGAACTCCACTATCGTCCAAAACCATTACAAATATATAAAGTGTACTTCCCATTGCCCTGGACGCCATACTGTATTTCTTCATTGTGTAGGATTTTATTGTCCATTTTTACAGTATTAAGAATATTTTTCTAACCAGTCACACTACAGATGTTGTACAAGATGAAGACCTCCAAAGTATTTGAGAAGCCAAGGCTAGGTGATGGCCGGGCCGCCGAGTTGGTAGAGGAAGACCCTTTTGCTGTTCAGATGGTCAGCTGGTGTCCTCATAGTCGTATCTTCTGTGTGGTTGGCATCTCAGCCCACATCATCCTGTATCGATTCAGCAAATATGATGCCAACACCCAGATAGTGGTAAGGGGAAGTGAAAATAAAAATAAAGGAATGCTATCCTTGTGATTTTAGTGTGTTTTATACACATAGTTACAGGTTTAAATACAGTTATTGTGGCTATTATAGTTGTGATGGATATTAAAATAGAGAAGTACTATTGACTGATCCATATTTCTGTACCTGTGTCCTCCCCAGTCACTAGAGGTTCGCCTGCAGTGTGAGTCCGAGGATGTTATCACGCCTTCAGAGAATGAAAACAATCCCTGCTTCTCAGAGCCTGGCTCTCACTCACCCCAACCCCATCACCAACACGCAGCTAGCCCTGGCAGTGGAACATCAGAGGGCATCAAAGACAGCGCCCCCTGTCTCAAGTAAGAAACACCACTTTCAACAGCATTTTCATGCAATACAAGCAAGTACAAGTAAATATTAAAGTATTTTGTCAGTTCATCACTCTGCATTATATGTATACAGAGGTGGGTAGAGTAGGAGAGTAGTGTTGATTCTAAATAATATTACTCAAGTATAAGTAAAAAGTAGTCATCCAAAACATTTCTCAAGTAAGAATAAAAAAGTACTTGGTGAAAAGACTGCTCAAGTAGTGTGTAACTGTTTGATTGTAATGTCTGATATATTTTTTAAAAAATGATGTAATCAGACAGACAAAAATATAAAATGATTCTAGTATTTAGAAAATAAATAAAAATAAACAGAGTAAAAATAAATAACAATAATAATAATAATAATCTTTACAAAATAACAAATTAAGGCACAAGAAACACAAATGTCCAAATCTTACAATAAAATACCTACAGTACTGTGACATTTCTCATGTGTTTTTTCATTCACTGTCTGCTACGTCACATAGCACATAGACGATGTGTGAAGATATCTGGAAGTTGAGTGGCAACAGGATTTCTTTGTTCGATGAGTAGTGAAATGTTTCAACCTAAGTAGTTTCAACCTACCAAAAAAGAAATCCAGTTGCCATGAGTTTGAATTATTGTGAAATATTGATTATAATTTCATTTGACGTGTGTGGATTAGATTTTAATCTCTGATCTGAATTCATACAAACATTTCACCAGGTCTGCTTTGACAGTGAGATCACTATTTTGGATTTACCCTTTGTTTAAAAGAACATTTTTAACAATACAGAAAAAGGCAATAATATTTCGTGAAAACTCTTTCAACTGGTGTAAATGACATCAACACACTGTATGATCAATATGTAACTTGATAATTTAGGTGATCACTTTTATTTAGTAATTTCCTATTAAATGGAAGTTTTATTTTGTACATCCACTTGATGCTAAAAAGTAAACAAGGGAGAAACGGTGAAGGAGAAAAAACAAGGTGTTAAGTTAGACAAAACTCTGCTTATATTTAGCTTGTTGTGATTTAAATACAGTCCTACATGGTTTTAATTTGTTCTCTAGATTCTTTACTTTACTTTACTTTACTTGACGCTTTTATCCAAAGCAACTTACAAGGAGAAGACACCAGCAAATCCCATTCGGTTTCCATAAATTCTGAGTCACAAAACTAAGAGCCCTAATAAGGCCTAACTTGTCAAGAAAAAAGAACATGCTGGGGATTGTTAAGTGCTAGACTTTTTTTTTTTTTTTGAACGAAGATTCGCTTCATTCGTGAATGTCACAACTCTAGACGACAAAGGAAAAAAAAAGTAAAGAGTCAAATGTTGTCCACTAGAGCAGAGTAAGAGTAGCGTTAAATCTTCACAAATCTACTCAAGTAAAAGTAAAAAGTATGGTGCAGTAAAACTACTCTTAGAAGTACATTTTTTTCAAAATCTTACTTAAGTAAATGTAACGGAGTAACTTGTTACTACCCACCTCTGTATGTATACATACCACTCTAACCTCTCTGGTACTGTATGTCTGTTTCAGAGTGAAGGATCGAGTTGTTCGGGTTCCCCCTGGCTACCAGGCAGAGCTGGTCATCCAGCTGCTGTGGATAGATGGAGAACCTCCACAACAGATCACCAGCCTGGACATCAACTCTGCGTATGGCCTGTAAGTCACCAGATGCATGACAGGCAGTCTGTCGGCTGGTTTCCATCTGAAGACTATTGTCTATTGACTACTGGATGTCTCTGTAGAGTAGGATAGATATTTTTTATCAGTTAGACATAGTTTTAATTAGTAAGGGTTTTTTAACGTACTTATAGTTGACTTGTGTAATGTTTTTAAAAATTTAGAAGTTGTAATATATGTAGTATTGAAAAGAACTTTGATGACTTCCTGAACTCAGTGCTTTAGGAGCGCTTAATTGGTTTTGCTGTGAATAGAAGCCCTTTTGGCAGAATTCAATGAAATCAAAGCTCTTGTTAGAAAGGTCCTTATGGGTCAAGGCAGGACCATCACTTGCCTCTCTCCTCTAAAGCTATTGCCAGCTTGAATGGGTGAATTAGTTGCAAAAAAACATTTATTTTGTTTTATGCTTTTTGCTCACCCCCTCACACATTCCTGTCAGATCACACACACGCATTTAGACAGGCATAAAAGGAAAAAATATTATTTTTCTCTTTACTTTATCTAATATACAATGTACTTGAATCAGACTATCAACTATTATTGCTACAAACTAAAAAGATACACACATGGTACCCGGGTGTTTTTGTTCACCACAATTTTTGTTGATCTTCAAGCTTTGATCTATGAAAATTGTGATTTCATGATAATTTCATCTTTACGGTTTGTGTTGTAAGGCTCAAATTGTATAAATAAATAATATAATATGTGTATGTAATGCGTAATTGCTGTCTTGAAATAGATGCTAACATAGAGTACATGGAAGATAACACTGAAAAAAATTTGAATGTATTTTTCTCCCTTTTTTTCCTCATTTATTGTGAATATTGTCTATTTCTGGTCACTGCCGATCAACAGGAACATTACTGCCAATAAGCTTCTCTTGATCGGTTAAACTAATGCTCTAGAGCAGACAGGCGTAGCAGGTGGTAATAGGGTTATGGGAAATATTAATATTAATATTCAAGAACAACAGCACTAGCAATGTGAGATAAATACACGCTTTTCTTATCAGTAATTGCACCAAAATGTCACAGTTAATTTGTGTTTGATAGTGCTGCATGTAGCACCCTATGAATGACCTGGTTACATCGATCTGCCAACAGTGTAAATGTCTTTCTCTTTTGTGTAAATGCAAATGTCTGTGTATATGTGTCTGTACATGTGCACCTGCCTACTTGCCACCTTGTTTGTGTGTGTCCAGTTTGGCGTTTGGGAACTGCAATGGCCTAGCAGTGGTGGACTACTTGCAGAAAACCATTCTGTTGTGTATGTCGACACTGGATCTGTATGGAGCTGCAGACCCCTACCAGCGCCTTACCCGCTCCCCCCGCAGGAACAGACAATCCACCTCAGGTAGCACGCACATAACGTCTCCGGGATGCCGGCACACACACGCACATAGACAAATACTCACTGTGCATCCAGTCAGTAAGATGCCAATAATGTAGTCATTACATTCACACTACTGCGTCTTACTGTCTCATCTATTTTCTATTCTCCTGTCTGCTCTCTTTCCGTCTACGTTCCTGTTCCTTTTCCTTCTGTAGCTCTTCTTTCTAAGGTTGCGCTGATCTGTCAGGCAAATCTGACCTGTCTTGCACGAATAACCTGAAATCAGTAATCCATCTGGTTTATTTACATTTTCTGTTTAAATGATCAACTACTCTTAAGCCTTTAACTCAGTGAAAGATGTTGAACAGTAATGAAGCTGAAATTGCCCACACGTGTACCTGTGTTCAAGAGTACTTTTTTGCTGTTTTCTGCTAAATGATATCCACTTGATATCAGAGCGAACAATATTTAGCTTTTTACTCCACTACATTAAATTTGCCACCTATAGAAACATGCTTACATATTACATAAATATTATTTTAAATGCAAAAATTGAATGAGCTTTACAATATGATTCATTGACAGTTAAAATGAACTTTACCTGCATCACCTATATCATTAAATACAAGTCATTCCTGCATCAAACATCAAGTTCAATCTAAACATAAATGTAATTGATTCCGTATTCAAAAGCCTGAATCAGTCCAACTCTGTTTCTTTCATTTCTTTGCCCTTTGTCTGTCACACAATAACTTACTGAGACAAAAACACTCATTCATCTCAGTATGCCTGTCACAGTTCTGCACTATGATATGAAGTGCATGTTAACAGGCTGCGTGTCATTCCACGTTGGCATTATTATGCATGTTGTCATTGGATTTCTCTGTCCTGTTTTCAGTCCTGCTTGAGCATAGATATGTAGTCAAAAGCCACAGTGGTCTTGTTGTACTTCCTGACCCCTGCTTCCCTCTTTGGTGACGGTTTCTTTCTAACACAGTGTAAAGATATTCAAGCCCCCTACACAGGCACGAATGTGTAAAACAGAAAAGTGACACATTTCTTATCTGAGCTCAAATTATTTTCTTTGAGGGCACAGCAGCTCCAGTGGTTTAATATTTTAGTTGTCTAAGGTCCTTTAAGCAGTTTAAAGTATTGAGTTTTTTTATTACGTAATTCCCACAAGTGTAGCTGAAAGTACTTTGCAGGTATTTCAGGATATGTGTGAAGGGGAATATCAGGTTAGATGGAAGGATGACTTTGGGCCTCAGAGCCACTTCTTTTCATTTGCTGTTGCATAAGTGCTTTTATTGACTACCACAGCACTTATTGTTCCCAACTTACTCTTTTGTAAAACTCTTTCTGTGTTGGTCAATAAAATCAATTTTGAGATGGAAGCAAAAATAAAAATGGGCAAATATGCCCTTTTTCTTTACACCCGGTGGCACTGTTATGATTATTGACCGCTTGCTATGGACTTAATCTACTGAAAGCAAGACTTTCAAAACAGTCAGGGGCCAAGGTAAAGGCACAGCACTTGCTAAACTGTCTTTAAGCTATTGACCTTCTCTTATTGAAATATTACAGCTTTTCACTATGTAGTTTTCTGTCCTTCTCACATCAACACATTTAGCTGTTATCACCACACATATATATGTGTGTTTATTATATATATGTCTATATATATATATAAATGTAGTGTATTCATTTCATAAAACGATACTTGCTTATGATGCTTAATTATTCAGGTGTATTTATCTTGTTCTAGTGTAATATAAAGTATTATTAATACCAGTGAGACCATGATAGGACAATAGGCAAATGCATATAAACAAAATTATATGTAAACCACTGTGATTTATCAGGTGATTTTGATGCTAGAAATCGATTGTTCCCTGCTAACACAGTAGTTAACTTCTTGTTTAAATTACCTGTCACGTCAGAATTTATTGGACAAGTGGGTATATCTTGTCTGTCCTCCCCTGACACTAACTCGATTGCTGCTTGCTCTCACTTTCTTTTCCACTCTTAAGCCCGTGTGTTCTTCTCTCTCCCCCTTCCTTCCTTTTTTTCTCCCCTACTTTCCCTTGGTCCCAAAATTTCTTAACTTCATCCCTTCTCCATGGATCCTTCCTCCTTTACTTACTTTCTTTTTCGTCTCTTACTCGCCACTTATACATCTCCCTGCCACCTTTATGCTTTTACCTTCTTTTTTGTCCTCTCTTATCTCTCCTCCCCATTCCACCTACGCTCATCACGCTTTACTCCTGCCCTCCATCCTTTTCCACCATTCCTTCCCTCTTGTCCTCCTCCTCCTACCTTTTGGTGACTGTGGCTGCTGGTGTGGGCATGTGGGCCTGCCTGACAGAGTTTTGCATGCGCGGCCTGTCTAACTTTTATTCAGATTCAAAGAAAAGGATCCGTACATCCTATCAGAGTAAGTCGGGCCTTCCTAAAGGCTGGGGGACTCTGTATGTGCGTGTTTATGTTTGTGTGAGGGAGGGATGCGGGTGTGTGGGGTGGAGCAACAAAGTTGGTAGAGACAGTTGCCATAGAGATAGGAAAGGGATGATGGGTCAAAGCAAAGAGATGACTGGAATGAAAGTGGTTGTTTCTGGTCTTACAGGATATCTGTATTTTTATATATAAAACAGAACCAACCCATTCCAGTCATGTCCAGCATTATGTCCTCTGCAGAAATAGAGTCACTCCATTGAAACTGTTAAGGAAGGACAGTTATAAATAATATATGATCCATGTGATGTATATTTGATCTGAACCAGTTAGCGGGGTGAATGGAGCCTTGTTCATTCCCTGGGCCTAGTGAAACTATAGTGTGTATTTTTAGATAGTGAAGTTATTCTTAAATTTATTCTTCACTGAAGGTTTAATCAGAGTTACTTTTAATGCTTTAATTGTAAGACTAATATAAATGACTGGAGGAAACTCTGCATTAAGAAGAGTTGGTGGAAAGAAATTATTAAATTAATCAATATTTTTTGAACTGTGACGGTTCAGTGTGGCTATTAATAAAGCCATAATGAACATGACTTAAACACCCCGCATTTGCAGTCAGACTTAAAGTGACATGAAGTAGAAATTGCAGCATTGTGATGCTTTTTAAGAAAGGAGTGGGTGTGAGTTTTCATTTTTGCTTGTGCATGGTGCATGTCAGATTTGATGTTTGTTCTGTTGTGTATTTTGATTGTATATGCTGTACTGTATATGAGATTTGCACTAAGTGCCTTAGATGCATAACTATGCATGTTGATATTTTAATGCAATTTAAAATTCAACATATTAGTTTATCTATATAGATATGTATTGAACAGACTGTAGTGCAGGTCACATCAGGATTCAACCACTCTGCTCCTGGAAGACAAACTGGATACTATGCAACATTCACAAAGGAAAGACAAAGAGCATATTTTTAATATTATTAATGATCTTGATCTCCATAATATCAAAAAAATCATGAATGACAATAAAAAATAACATACTGAGAAACAATCTGTAGCTTATCAGAGATGATAAACCAACGTTTGCTGATAAACTGTACTGTAAAATCTTTTGGGGCTCTGTGTGGCTGACACCAACCAAGTTGATTTTCGTTGAGTCTGTTTGGCTGACAAGATTGAAATAATCTTACAGACTGTGTGTATTCTATTTCTCCTTCCTCTTGGCTGGCATTGGCTGCTGCAGGCCTTACTGAACTCTCTGACAACCAGCAATCCATTGACATGGAGAGAAGCAAGTCACCCACTTCAGGTAACACACACACACACGTGTACACGCTCGCTCGAGCCATTACAAAGTCCGTCGTCCCTAGAAATGTCTTTACTGGGATGCCACTGTCTTTGAACGTTACACCTGCAGTTTGATGCAGCCTGTGGACATCACCCATCACCAGCGTCTTCACATGATGAGCATGGCACCTTGTGCAACATGCAAGAATTGCTGTGAGCACTGATATAGTGCATTTTGTTACAATTTCCAACTGATTATTCCATTGTTGTGTGATGATTGTGTTTTTTCACAAAGGTAAGAAAAAGAAAAGACTGTTCTTCCTCTTTATGCCTCTTTGACTTTCATGGATGTTTGAACTATTATTGGATTGAGTGGTAGGTTTTGCTAGTGAAGGACCTGGAATAGCCTAACAGTGCCGAATATTCTGTCTCATGTTCAAACAGAAATATAAAGAAAGCAAAGGATATGGATGGCTGAAGAGAGCAGAACCAGTTACATGTTTACCTTAAGCTAATGTTGACAGCAGTGGTACAGTTCATAACAGCTGACAATAACCTGCATCATTTTATAAAATCAAGGCTGAACCACTGTATCTGACTGAGATCAGACAGTCCTCAAAGATGTTTAAATATGTATCCATTCATAATATATTAAAAATCTCCTGCTGTCACTTAAATATGTACTGGCGTGTCAGTGTATACTGTAGCAGTGCTTGACTTGCATTAGATGCTACAGGATGTATAATGAAGTAGACATGCTTCCTTAGAGGGGGATAGCATCATGAAGCATATAATGTAAATGTCCTTTGTGGTTAAAATCATTATCTTGTAGCTTCAGGTGTCAGAATCACCCTTTGGAGATGTGATGGTAGATAGAAAATAGAACGCAAGAGATAAGCTTGAAGTATGAGAGGACAGTGTCTTGTGATCATAGATGAGAAGATAATTTATGAGGTCACTGGGCACACAGTAATGGTTAGATGCACTAGATGAGAGTTTAAACTATGAGATTGTTTATAGTATGTTAAGATCTGTGTGGTTGTCAACAGGGCAGATGAGTTTGTTTGTGATTGCACAGAGAGAAGCAGGGACGCGTACTGTGAGGAGAAGGAGACAGAACATTTCCCAGCAGGCGTTTCTTTTCTTTTTTTTTTTGCGTCTGTCGTGGGAAACCTCTTTATCTCAGCAAATTCAGATCTTAAAGGTCAAATGGAGCAAATGTAAGTCTGTGCTTGAAAAAGTGCCAAGCAGACATGCTGTGTCCTCGATGCTGTATCTGCTTTATGAGTCTTTAGTTTCCAAACTATTTATTTTAAACTACATTTACTGGTGATGTTTCAGTTTAGTTAGAAGTAGCATTTCATTTTTATAATAGAGTTGTAGAAATTTGTGAAAAAAGCCGTAGACTGGTGTTCTTCCTACATGAAATATGTGAGGTTTTATGTAGTTAAATTAGCCATCAACAGGAGGATAATTTGAAACTTTTAAACTCCCAGACTTGTGCGATGCTAAGAGGAAATATCTTTTTGAACTAAGCAGAGGTGCAATGAAACAGTGTTTTCTCACAAACTTGTAGGCCACAGCTGGTCTTTTAGAATAAGATGTCTAGTCATAAATTAATTTATCCTTAGGGGTTTCTCAATGCTGGGTCATGACAGTAATGCCGCTGTGTGCAATTAGCCTGATGTGTTTTTTACAGAGAATAAAAGCTTTGGGGATTTTTTAATGCTAATGCACTTTGTATGCCCCTGAAAAAAATAATTTGACACGGTTCAGGCCACCCAAACCACTGCAGCTGCAGTATAAATCTCGGACCTTACAGGTGGTGAGCCCACATGGACACATTTTGTTTTATCTTTGGACTGTGCCCACACGAGCCTCGTGGGTCTTTGAATGATTCATATTCAGGCCCCTCATCTCCCACAGTAAAAAAGGGACACACAAATATTCTCTTCTTAATAACCTGGCAGTACCTGGAGAGAGGCGTGTGTGAGCTCTTCCGTGAAGTCAAGGCGCTCAGAGGTGAAGTATCACGTCCACCTGTAGATTTGTTACAGAAGTACCCAAGAAGTAGACCCTGGGAAGACCTAGAACACACTGGAGGGT
>JAUBNQ010000013.1:16448507-16464138 GCA_032353495.1 Ctenopoma kingsleyae
ATCACGTCCACCTGTAGATTTGTTACAGAAGTACCCAAGAAGTAGACCCTGGGAAGACCTAGAACACACTGGAGGGTTTATGTATTCTACTCTATGTATGTTGTAGCCTGGGAACATCTCAGTTTTAAGCCAGGAAGAGATAATGGAATATATGTGACTGGCATGAAGCATGTCTGGGTTGCTTTGCTTATCTACCTGTTACCTTACTCATATAGTTAGGTAAGAATACAGTAGATGGATATTTCTGCTGGTTGTGCTACAGAAAGGTTACTGGTTAACTGGTTGGCGGTGCTGTTTTTTCTGTGTGTGCAGTTAACTTTAAAGCCTGGTTAAAGGCTAAACAGTGTGACTTAACAGTGACTTGAGATTACTCTGTAAAATTATGATTTTTCCATTTAAAATATTACAATTCTCTGTGACCGAGAACTGTGCTACAAGTAGAACTTCTATACTTGCACACATGATAAAAGATGTCCACATTTTGTGTTTAGACGCAGGTGAGTATTAATTCACCAGCTGTTTGTTGATGTTGTTTAGGATTGTTAATAAAGAAAAGCACCAAGATTTCATCCATCCACAGTGTCTGGAAAAAAGAAATAGTTTATGTAAGTCTTTTTTTAAAAAGCTGCCCTCTGTCTGTTTTCACATATGTACTCTCCAGTCTTGCCTTTGAGCATCTTAGAGAGAGAGAGCACGCAATTACAATAACAACCAGGACACAATGTTCTTTCAGTATTGTGATATGGACTGGATCGTGGTCATTCTGTCCCAGTACAGGCCTAGCATTTTGTAATTAGAGAGATGGAAGAAAGGGAGAATTATGGAGACATGGAAAGGCAAAGATAGAATATGAAGATGAACATTAGTGAGAAGAGCAGTTTCATTACAATCAAGATGGAAATGTTAAGGATGATTAATATGCAGCGTGGCCTAACTTGAAAGACAGTTTGATTCTTTTTCCATTGTGTTTTTTCTTAATCATTTCTTTCTCAGCTTAATGCAAAACTAAAATACTTTACAAGTGGTTATGGCTGTAGACGTCTGAGGCCACACAGCTATGCTCTGTTTGACAGGCGAAATTTTTTCCTCCCAATGAATATCAACTTCCACCCTTCTCTACAGCCATTATAGGCTGTCTTCCTGTCTCTGGCACATCAGTTGTACTGTCTGTTCAAGACCATATGAAGACTGTGGACAGCTTAAGGAAGACAACCATTGTCCTGATTCACCCTGTGTGTCAATAACTGCAGGCTTCTCTCTCACCTCTTCTACAAACATCTTGGCCTCTCTTTTCTCCTGACCTATCTTTCCTATCTTCCTTTTGTTATTTGGCCCAGTAATTGGCCCATCTCCTGCCTTAAAGCTGTCTCCCTCCACGTCTTTCCCATTGTCGTCTTTTTATCTCCTCGGGTCTGTTGTTTTGATTTGGGGTTACACGTGATATTTTCCTTTTTAGGAAATGTTTTTAGTTGTATGCCACATGTGGCTGTAGCAGAGCTCACTTGTCTCGTCGTGAGATGGACTAACAAGCTGAGATGCCAGTGACTGGTGTCTGACCTGGCAGGATATATTTAGCATTGGGCACATCAGGGGAGAAAAGGAGGAGGTGATAGCTGAAACTTAACAGTGTGCTCAACTAATGCCACCTCCTCAGCACCATGCAGCTCACAGTGGTTTAATAAAATTAAAATAAATATACCAACAGGTTTTTCACTTTCTGTAACTACAGTATATATATTTAACACAAAGTCATGAGTCCAAAATGACATAGTCCTCATCATGACTCATTGTGATCATGTTAATGATAATTAATCATTGAACCAGTTTTGATTTACCGTTTAATACATTGACAATGACAAGCATAAATGCTCACACATTGTCAGTTATTTGTACTACTGTAAATGCATCATTAAGCATTTACAGTAAACGTTGCATATTTTGTGAATAAAGGAAAAATAACTATTGTGTTTCACAAGTATATGCTGTATGTCACAAATATATTTCTAAGATTGGTTCATGTTTTGAGACAAAGCTGGGCATTATTTTTTTGCATTGATAGTGATTATGCTGTGTCTTTTTTAATACAATTATTAACTTGTGAATTACAGCTGTAATTGTGGTACACTTTGTTTAAAACAATTACTACAGCTACCTTATGTCCAGCTATACCACACTTTCAAATTTAAGCTTTGCAGTCATTATTTGCTCTGTAGTGTTACATCGTTTGAGTCTATTCCTAGTGCAGTTTAAACTTATGTGCTTCAGGTGCTACTTTTCTAAGAGTAGTTGGGTAGTCAGCAATGACGCACAAAGCTCTTTTCACCTCAGTGACTGTATGTGCTTTGGATGAGGGTAGAAAAAGAGAATTGGTGCGAGCAGGTAGTTGTTACCAAGGGGCTTCAACTGTGTGCCCCGATTATGTCACCACATCTAATAGTCCTGGTACATTGCAGTGTGTTAACTTTAGCTGTGTGGAAAACAGAGTTAAACTTGTGAAAAACTAGTTAATTGTGCTCAAAAGCACATCCAAACCTAAGCATTTGATGCGGTCTTCTGTAGACCAGTTAAATGCACATTTCACATTATGTTTAAATTATTGTGCTGAGTTGTTAGCAGTGGTTTTCCCGTTGGAATCCATTTGAAAGGTGTGCATAGTTCTGGTTCAAGTATTGAGACTCCTAGATCAAACATTCTCATGTTTCTTATCTGGTATGGATAAGCAAATATTGTTGCTACAGTAATTCTATATATGGAGTCTACACCGGTCATGTCGTACCAGCAGCCTGTCAGCACTGTTTATCCTCTGTCAGTGTTGTCACTGCTTCTAATCAGTCATGTTTCTGCAGTCAGGAGCATTTTAGTCACTGCCCCAGGTGCTGGGCAACAAACATGAGCACTAGAAATAGAGAAAAAAAAATTCTTATAATAAATATTGACTGATATTTCAGCCAGCGACAGAAGCATCATGTGCACATTGACAGTGAACATGAAATTGCATATATTTTTAAATTATGTTATTATCCATTTGAAATACATGTACTAAAATGGTGAGGACAAACTTGCTTAAACTTAGAAGTGGTGCAAGTGTATGCTTTAAAACATGCTTTGAAACATTTAACAGGTCCTCCAGGCCACAGTGACATGTGTAATGAAGCTGGATTAACTAGCTGGCTGTATGGAGCCTGTGTAGATGGAGAATTTAGCTGAAACAGCTAAAATTGAAAAAGAAAGATGGATGCCTGACTTGGAGGTTATAAACACGTGTCTAGTAGTTGTGTTGTTGTTAGAAATAGTGTCAGGCATAGTTAAGTAGTTGTTGCTGTAATAATTCTAGTGGTAGTGCTGCTGTTTGTTATACTAATGGTTATGCTTATGAAAAGTTATACGTTTCACATTGCTGGTGGTATGATGTTGTCCTTAACCTTCTGATTAATCTTTTTTTCACAACCTCACAGCTATTTCCCTTCCTGATACCTTCACATCTCTTTTCTCCCAACTTCACTCATTGTGTTTGTCTCTCCTTTGTTGCCCTGAAAAGTTTGTATCTGTTCTGTTGGATCTCCTATTCCAGTTCATTACCCGACCTCCCTTCACAATGACCCACGCATCCTGCCAGAGCCTGTTGCCAGTCTGAGAGCCAGCCACTGCAGTCCAGTCTTTTACTTACTGGACAATGGTAAGAGGAGGGATGTCTCACAGATCTCAGCGTCTTTATGGACATCTGCTTGTGATTTTCATTTACTGCAGTAATGCAACATGGGAGGGATATGGGCTAATTGGGTTGTTTTTGAACAGGTGATTGGCTTAATGTTGCACCTTGCATGCTAACTCTGCTTCCACACTGTGAGCAACACTATCAGCAAGACACCAGAAGCCAATTCTTTTCTTACACCACTGCAGAAGCAGGGAGGTTTAGGTAATTAATATAACATTGGTGGCTTTAAAAAAGCATTTTATGGTAGGAAGTGATCATTGCAGATTTTCAACGTGCTTGTTTTCCCAGGCTTTTTGGAAAAACAGATTTTTGTAGCTTGTGTAAAATGGTAAAGGAGTTAATTGCAGTCATTTATAAGCCATCATTTGGGTTGATAGAAAATTTATATGCAAATAACACTACCAGCATGATATGAAATTATAAAAACAATAATACAGCAGGGTGCACACATTGTGGGTGGGAAGAAGGTTTTTGCTGTACTGACTCCTGGTTGGTTAGCAGTTAGCAGTGACAAGAGCTGCTGTGTATCCAGTCTCAGATGTTGCAAAAAAAAAATCACACAAAGCACTGTGAATATTAAATTAATATGAAACATCTACTTTATTGTAGGTACGGTTTGCTACCCAAATACCATGACTGGTCACAGCTGAATAACAAATCAACCAAGTTGCTTGCAGTGTAAAATATCTGCAGGGGCTGTGTTCCTAGGTGTAGACGCCGCTGCTTTGTCAATGTGTCCCATGCTTTTGTGCAAGTGACCGCTGGTATTGAGTTATCTCTTTGTCATAGCTGCTGGACAGTAGACGTTGCAATGTTTGTTGTTTGTGCCACATCTGGGCTTTGACCTTGGATCCTTCACCATTCAGCAGCACTGTAGGGCAGGCGGGCTTGAGAAGAGGAAGGAGTTGTATTCCTGCGGGGTACATCTCCTTCTCATTCATCAGTGCCTTTACTTCTTAATTCTCTGTAATGTGAGTCATTGTGTCTTGTATCTTTGTTGTTAAAAACATGCTACTTTACCAGACTGTGGTGCTCTCTTAGTGTGTTTCTGACTATGTGTCAGTAGATCCAAAATCTCATTTTGTTGTCCTATGCTAACATTCATCGCTTGTCTCTAACTAACTGCATGATGGCAACTTATGTGGCTGGCTGTGGCACTTATAAAAATGACTTTAGCTTGCTTTGTACATTTAGCAGTGTTGTGGCATGATGTCCAACACTGGCCCCATTTGGGATATCATCACTCTATACAATATGTTAGTATAATTTGATCGAATAGCAAATTCTAACTCAGGACAAATCAAAACTCACATTTTTTTACTTCAGAACTCAGCAGTGGCTTCTTCAAAAGAGTTTTCATTAACTTTCTAGTGTCTATAGCATTTTCTGTAAAGAAAATGAAATATTTTGCCTACCATGGGCTTGTGTTGAGGAGAAAACGAGCGGAGTGGAGCATCGCATTCTGTGGAAAAGTCGGCTGAAACATTGCTTTTGCCTCAGGCAAATGATTTCTCTTTCCGGTAAGTAATATCTATGGGGTCACAAAGACACCTTTTAAGATGGCAACCATTGCTGAATTACCAGTAAAACATGTCTTCCTAATTTTGCCATAGTTTTGCATAAGGAACCCTTATGCATATAAATCTTATAGTAACGTACAGAGTGCTGAGGTCACAAATAGGGCTAGTACAACATAAACAATTGTCCTGCTTTAATATTGTCATGTCAACGACAAGATACCAAATGCGCAGTAAAAGGTACTCCGGCCTTGAAAAGAATGTGCATAAATTATAGCAATAACAACATTAATTAGACTTGGTGAAACTATCGTATTTTGACACAAAAACCAATGGTTCATGCATCAGTTGTACATCCAGTTTTTGGTTGGGTATTCATCATATAATACAATGAACAATAAAAAGATAAATTCCACGTATTTGTTTTAATAAAGATACATTTTATGGAGTGTTAATGCAGCCATTGAGCTGTTAAACTGAGTAACCATGCATGTGTATCAGGTCTGTTATGAGAACATTTTCTCTGTTATTGTATTCCTGACATTGCACATTTTATATGGTTGCAGAATCTGGTTCCCATGGTTTATGAGGACATACAAACGCATACACACACACACACAGCTCATCTACTGTCTCATTAGCAACACTAATCTGAAAGTCTTTACGTGTCCTGGAAACCATAGAAAAATGTATTTACTGAATAATTTAATTAAAATACCATAGTACCTTAAATATGTATTTTCCTCAAAATTGCATTTGATACTGAGCTGCCTACAGATAAACTGTATACACAGGATATTTGCTAGATGAAAAACAAAAAGGTCTACCCTTTCCTCTAGTAGACCCCTCATCCTCTGCTGCTCTGTGGCAGGATTGACAGTGTTTTGTTTCAAAAGAATCATGATTGATTTCTTTGATGCATTTTCCAAATCTGCAGTAATATTAAAATGATGTGAAGTATGCAAATTCACGGTCATGCTGTTTTTCTCATGGTCACAAAATTTATCAGGCGTCACATAAACACCATCCTGTGTCTTCCACGTATCAAGTGAATCATTCAGCACAAAGAAACAATAAAATATTGCCTTCTTTATGAGGGGGAAACTGGCTCACAGCATCTCAGCTTTGACCTTTGCAGTTCTCTGTTTACTGCAAAATGCTTGCAAAATGTTCAAACAAGTTATTTTGTTCCCTCCAGTGTCTTACTGTGATTTTTGTATTGACGCCCTGCAGTGCCACCATGTTTGTTTGTGACAACAGGCCTCAGAAAATCTGATTGTACAGAGACATTTAAATAGAACACATATTTATGCTAAACAGCCATTCAGTAAAGACCTTGGTCAAGGTTAGTCAGAGTTTAGAAATGTCTGCTGAGACTCAACTTTGATATCCAGAATAAATTCAGATGTGTTCTTTATGCCTTGTTGCAGCTCAACAAGACAACAGTCATTAGTTATAAGACATACTAAGCAAAAGAGATGAAATAAATATAAAGATAAATTAAAAAGAAGAAACCTACTCCAAGTACTTTACAGTTTACTTCACTTGACGTTACTGAGCTCGTAGAAAATGCTGGGACACTGGCCTGGGACAACAATGGAGCATGCATTTAAAAATATGCCTGCTGTGTGCAACTGCACCAATTTGCATGTTCTGGTTCTTTGTTCATTTGACTAAATTCCATTTTGTTTGGTTTGAGTTTTTGGCACTTTTTTCATTCTTTGACTAGATTACACCTATTTTTTTTTTTTTCAGTTTAATTTTTTTCTTTTTTTTTCTTTGAAAGGATTAACTGGTGCTTTGTTTCCTATTCTTTTGTTTCAGTAAAGGGGCCCGGCAGAAAGTTAAGTCTGCCAACAGATCTTAAGACTGATCTTGGTACGGTAGGCGAAAGCCAGCAGTTTTCATTTGATTTCTTTTAAGTCATTTACTTTCTGCGTTTGTCACTTTTTCTAGGCTTTTATGTTGCTTTAGTATTTTTTAATTCTCTCTCAAACCTTCTTCTTCTTTCAGTTTCCTTTTCACTCTCTCTTTCTGTTCAACCAGCCCATGAGACTGTCGGCCTGAAGTGTTCGTCCATTTAGCCCCTTTAATGTATTTTGATTTAAATCTTCTGTGTTTGTTTCTTCTACATTTTGCAAGTGTTTATAAAGGTGATTTGTAACTCATGTCATATTTAAATTTGAGGCTTTATTGCTTTACCATGATTGGACCATCTTCTGATTTTACACAACCTTTCGTCCATTGACAGTCTTTCTCTACAGTGAATGGATCACTCACAACTGTTCTCATTTTAACTGGGTCATTATTCTCTTAAGCAGTCTTCTTTTCATTACAACTGGACCATCTGCATTACAGATACTGAGCCCCCCACCATGCATCTCACAATCTCAGGTTTCTCTTTGCTCTGCTTCTGCAGTGTCACACATGCTGTCCCTTCCAAACACTTTTGCTTTTTTAACACAAAATGTGCCGGTGCTTACTTATTCCTGTCACTTGCTTCACTCTATAATCTTTCTTTCTCTGACAGGTTTAAAAATTTGAAAAGAACAAACTTAATCTTGGTTACCTTATGTTTAACTCCTGTGAGGCCCAAACTTGGACCTGAAGTGTCATTTGGATATACTTTGTAAATAATTGAAACATACACTCAGTTATACAATTGTTAATTATTAAATATCTTAATAATAGCAACAATATCATCTTTTTAATGGTTGTAGGTTACAACAACAAGTCTATCTCTAACAGTCTGTTAGAGCACTACTTTGTGTATATGTGTGTGTTTGTCTGCTGTGTCTGTATATGTGTATTTGTGCACACTTGTATGTGCAGCAGTCTGTGTGTTGGAGATGTGTATGTGTGTGAGCATTGAGTTTGATTCTTATTGCTATATAGTTTCTTGCACAACATTTCTCTGCAAATTATGTTTTGCTTGAACTCTGTCTGAAATAACGAAACATTAAGGCAGATACACATTGGTGCTGTCACGTTGCTCTCGCATTGGTTAGCCCAATTTTACCTGGAGTTTTCAATTCCTGCACTGCCTCAGTCCGTCCTGCTGTGAAACTGAGAGAGTGTTGCACACGGACTGGGTGGCACCCCGGAGCTTTTCATCTTCACTTTGAAATTGAGTCATTTGTACATCTACCAGCTGAACAAGAGACTAGATTTGATATGACAGACGTATGATCAGTGCCAAACACGAAGAGGAGTGGAACAAGTTGACACTGTCCAATGTGTTTACTAATTAGCACTGTGCTATCTATGCTCTTGTTTAATGAGAGGAGAGTAAAGGTGATCAAAAAAGAAAGCCCCGTTCACACAACCATGTTAATCCCAAAGCATTTAAACTTTATATTACCACAGGGATGTCATTAAAGACAAGATCACTATTTATTTACACATCTCACCTGTGAGGATGAGCAATCAGATGCTGGTATCATGAAGCTGTTAATTATGGCTGTCTTGGCAGCATTTTGTTGTGTTTTCGAAACAGTGGGCAACAAAGAAACATGGAATTCACACAGACAACAAAGTCCTGCTTTACTTCTCTTTGTCTCATTAATAAGGTTTGGCTCCAAACAAACTTTTTTGCTCACGCACACTCACAGTGTGCATTAAGCAGGGACAAAGCTTGGAACAAGTCCCCAAGGGGAGGATGTGTAGAGCTACAGTTCCAGAAAGTAACAAGTGTTTCCTGTCAGCACCATCAGTTGCCGATTGTGTAGCCCAAACAACTTAATTCAAGTACTAATGTGCATTAGAATCAAAAAGCAGTTTTTCTTTTAATTATTCTTTTCTGTTTCTTTGATCTTTAATGTTGTAGCCAGTAATGTAGTAAAGCTCCTGGCCCTTAAAAGATACAGTTTCTGCCAAAAACAAGATTTTCTAACACTTCACAAAGAAGAAAGAAAACAATGTGGAGATGAAATTAGCCTGTTTCTTTTTGATTTTCATATCTCTTTCCTTGCACAGCCTGGATGAAACTGCACTTGCTTTTGCACCAGCAACTCTATCTCCTCCCTGCTCATACTTACTTCAAAACAGTCACTCACTCTTGCTTTCCCTTCCTCACTCACTCCCATATCTCTTGATGACATATCTCTGATTTTCAACATCGGCATTGCAGAAATATCCATCTTCATAGGTCATGTAGTATAATACTGATTTGAATGATTAACAGCCAAATCTACCAGTCGGGTGAGAAAACTCATTTCCCTTGATACAGCAAAAATATTCTAATTCTAAATATGTATAGTTCTCTCCCCTCATTGGCAGATGTCTTCCTTATTTTTAATATGTTAAGATTTAGCTGCTCATTATTAGACTAAATGACTGAAAATGGATATTGCAGTTAGTGGGTTAGAATATGCTTTAAAGTTTCATTATTTCCCTCTTTGTATTGTTTGCTAATGCTTTGCCGTTGTTACAGATCATGTCAATGGACATTGCACTAGCCCCACCTCCCAGCCCTGCTCGGCGGGGAAGCCTCGCATCCCGATGGGTCCTGAGGGGCCACGGCTTACCCGCAGAGGCCCTGGCCGACCACCCTTCCGCAAGGCCCAGTCTGCTGCTTGCATGGAGATCTCTTTGCCTATGTCCCACACTGAAGGTGTGTGCTTGTCTTCCCAACTCCCATCCCTAAACCTCTATAACATACCCTCCCTCCCAACAAGTGCATGTCATCCTCTCACTCTGGGGTAAGTGGAATAAAGCCTGATTCATAGTTAACACAAGGCAAGCGTATGCTAATGCAAGTTAGCAGCATAAAAATTAAAATGACGCTGTAGTTACTTGGGGGTAAATTAATGGACTGAACTGTTAGCAGATCTGTTTGATATAAACATTTTATGACTGACTGTTGGCTAAAACCCCCCCCCCAAGCATAGATTCTCCAATTATAGCTTAGCACTGTGCCAAGTCGCTGCAGGTATCTCGAGTGCAGGTTTTCTCTCATGTTGAAGTGGTGGACACGCTGTATCACGTAGTACAGTATGCACAATACCCAAAGAACCCAATCTTTTTTAGTCTGTAGCCAACATATATCTGTAATTTAAGATGAAATTGTTAGCATAGCCAAGTAATTTGTTTATCACCTACAGTAAGTGTAATTGTTCATTTGACAGTGTTTAGCTACTGTAAATGTGGTACTCCTGCAGCTTGCATTAGCATCACCTCTCAACATTTGTAGAGAGATTTTGCTTCTTTTGAATGCAAGAAACGACCCTTGCATTGTGTCCCTTTATAAATTTGCTTGTGTTAACCATGTGCCAGGCCTAAAGGTTGGTGCAAATGTAAGCCCTTTAACCAACTGACTTTACGTCTTCAGTGCCTTTGTTTTTTACTCTTCTTCATGCAGCTGGTTCCTGTTTAATTTAAAATGGAGCACTGATATGTCAGCAGTGAATCTCAGTATCTTTCTGTACAGTCACAGTATGATGAAGTAAAGTTTGGGACTTTTTAAGTATATATAAATATATATGTAATTTCTTCATATAGCAAGGACCAGAACATCCACTTGTTTCAAATATTTGAAATTGATATTTCAGTATGCACACAGATAAAAGCGGTGAATAAGTAGTACGAGACAACCATTCAAGGATGATTTGCACTCTGACATTTTGACATTCTCAATGACAGATCTGACATTTATTTTCTTTCATCTGAACTCCTTTTATTCACACTCTGACTTGCTCTAAAAATGGATTGGCCTAGTAGGGTTCATATCCCCATGATCAGTGTGAAGATCTGTGTGTGTATGTTTGTGTGTGTGTACTGTATATGCTCCTTTGTGAGTATAGGTATGTTTGTCTGTGTTTGTGTTTGTAGTTTGTAGATATCTTAATACTTTTATAGCTACTGTATTTCTACACTATCAGCTCTGAATTTGTCCAACATCATATGGAGACCTTAATAAATCTTACATTAATAAAATGCCTTCTTTATTTTGAACTTTTAATACACTGGCCCGTTGTATAAGTTTTGGTTAGTATTCAAAAAAGCACACAGTTGATAATTTTTGGTATTGAAGACACAATGATATCCTGCTGTTAAAAACAATTAACTGCGAAAACCAAACAAACATTACACATAAGTGCTATCAAGTGAAGACTTAAAATGACACTCTCGGCAGTATAATTTTAGGATACTGACATCAGAACTGACAGAAAAATGGCCTCCATTAGGCGTACAACAACATGTAATTACACAGTATGTACAAAATGTTGCACTTAGTCTGTCACTGCCAGGTTACAGACATCAAGACACCAATGCAGGAGATGCATTGACTTTGAATAAACAACATTCCCCCACTCAGAAATGAGACAAACACATTTCATCTTAATAGGACTCCTGACCTTGTCCTGTAGTGTTGCACATTTTGTTTGCCTCTCCTGCACTCGGAACTAGACATTTTCATTAGGTGGAAGAAACATCAGCAGGTTCGTTTGCGAGTTGAACATCAGTCTTTACAATCGTTTCGATTTTTGGGAGATATTCTGAAGATATTATAAATAAAGGTGAGGATAGAAGACACTGGCGACTTAGGAATTTAGGAACTGAGCCATAAAACCTAAAAATCGTGATGATAGGCCACTGTTCTAATTGAACGTGCAGATGGTTATAATATGCTTTGCCACCCAACTCAGCACATATGTCATTATTCTCTGTGAATAACTACAAATGGGAACAAATTCCCATGCTAGTGAGTCGAAGTCGTCATGATCATCATATTATAGACATCGCTATCTTGAACACAATGTTGGTAAATCATGCATTGGTTGCATGTATAGTGCTGATGCATCAGATATGAACTTGTGCCCCTAAGGGAAGTACACTTCTGGGAAGCTGAACCACTCACTTGTGGTCAACTGTGTATTTACTTTTAGTCAGGGCTCTGTCAGATTAACAGAAAGCCATGTCACCACAGGCTGATCTTTCCACAGGGGACTCAACACTGTCACATTTTTAACCAAAATGTGTGACTGTACAGTGACTGTAGACACAATACCATTGCTTGCACATTTCTCCACACATCTGTGCTGTGCTCTAAAATTATTAGGGATTTTAATTTGGACCAACACATATCTGTTCCAACTTTGTTCACCATACGGGGTTTTAACAAACATGCTGGTGCTAAATGTTGATGCTAAATAATAAAGAGGGTAGGTGCAGAGCTTTTTGTTGAGTCACAGTTGAACTTTATACTCGAATTCTGCAGTAACATTCACACTGCCATTTTCATCTACCTCATTATGCAACGCTGACCTGGAGGGAGGCAGTATTTCATTAGCATAAGTTGAATGTTTTATTAAAGCCACTGTTGGGGCTACAGCTGCACTGTCACCAGTGCTGACGTTGGTAGAAATTGTTTTTTTCCACTGTTAATTTAATGCACGTAATTTATATAAGTAATTTAACATGGAAAATGTATACTAACATCACATTATGATTATACTAAACTGCTGTGGAAGTTTAAGGTCCTGTAAACTTCACAGTAAATACTAACCATCTGCTACATGGTTTTGTAATCTATCAATTTATTTGTATGCGTCTTGCTGCCATTATGTGGCCATTTTACCATCAGTTGAAACACATAATTGTGACAACGTGGATATGTTAGCTGAATACTGTCCTCAAACTTTATTATCTTGCTGCATTGTTACACTATACACTGTGCTCAGACTTTCACTGGATCAAGATTTCAGAAAAATCATTGTCAGATTCAACAAAAAAAGAATGCTAATGTATTATTTTTTTTCTTGATAGAGCTCCACAGCTCTTGTCTGGCGTGTCAAAAGCGTGTCATTTTCTGTCTCTGCCTCTCCTCTGTACCTGAGTGGTAAACTGTGTCTTCCTGCTCACATTGTGCTGAAATGGATTAAGAAATGTGGATCTAGCTTTAATTGTTCTACAGCAGTCTTCAGTGTGAAGAATTCGACATGTATGACAAGATGGTCCGTTTGTGTTATTTCTGTACAGAATGTACAGAAATCAGAATGGGGTAGTGTAGAGATCAAAACCTGATGTTTTCTGTGTACTTTACCACAGCTTTTTTTTGTACACACCCCATGAAGGCCATGACATTTTATCTGGCTCTATGAAACCCTCCAACATTTTAAAGGCATCTTTGGGTATTCAGTCTGCTCAGTCAGTTGGATATCATTGGCTAAATGTTTTCCAATCTGGACACAAGCTTTTTTTTGTGCCCCCCTCTGACCAAAATATCAACTACACAAGAGATTACACAGTCTTGGTGTGAAGTTGCCTGAGCGCATTCATACTGTGACATGTCATGCACCTTAGAACAATACTGAAGATATTGTATGATACTGTTTAAGTCCTTAGAAACCACAGACATGATGGAATACAGTATGTATGTATTGCTGTGTTTTGATTTTCCTGGATTAGATTTATGATGTTCTTATGCAGTATTATTTAGTTTCTGGACTGTATAACTCAATAAAACACCGTAATAAGAAGGAAATACAATGGAAAATGCAGAATAGCCATAGATAGCTTTAATGTGAACAGTTGCTTTCCTCAACAGACTGTTGCATATTTTCTGAATGTTGCCTATGTTTGGCACTGTTGTTTATCAGTTGCAATGGGTTACCACAGTGAGGAGCCAGCAGGATCATTGGAATAATTAAAGGTCAACAAGCAGTGCAAGAGATGAGGCCGATGTTAATGAGGCCTGCATGCCAGGAGAGGAGACAGAGGGGGGAAATGGCAGGGGAAGCCAGACTCAATGCACAGTAAACATTTCCATATCTCCCATCTCCTTTAGGCTGCACATCTATGAAATATTAAAGATACAGTTGTGTGAAACCAGACATGGGAATAAAGTTCGTATAAGCTAAATTAAAGTTTAAGTAAAGTATAAACCCACAAACCTACATATAGCATCCGATAATGCACACGCGTCACAGCTAAAAGAGATTGTAGCAACAATATAAACACCTCTGCCTAATTTGCAGATGGTCCTTCACATCCAGTCAAGACAACCAGCTAGTGCATGGGCACGTTTGTAGGTCCCCTGTGAGATCTGGAAACAAGGCATTAGCAGCAGATTCTTCAAGTCCTCTGAGTTGTGAGGTGGAGCCAGTCTGGCTCAAACCTGCTCTAGTAATCTTTCTTTGGTTTTGGGTGATGATCCCACTTTATGCAACCCATAACTATTGGCTATTGTTACAGACACTCGTGTCTTTACACCGGCCTGTTCCTCCCGCATCCAACACACTGATTTAAGTACTAACCAATTTCTCCCATCTGATAAAATATATTCCAGGTATAGACATTGACTGTTTTTACATGGTCATCGATATATGTGTCATAATCTTCTACGTTCTTAATGTTTTGGCAGTCTGTCAGTGTATTTTACCGCACTATAGCATAGAGCTGAAATGACTCAGTAACTACTTGGTCAGATGCTAAAGAGCCTTTTTAAAAGAAACTCAAGTCGCACCCACACACACCAACGTGTACATCAATGCTGAACGCAAGATAAAATCAAATCAAATGGCGAAGCCACAGACCTGCTTTTTTATGGCTTGAAGTCCATTATGAATCTCTTTAAATAATGCATTAATAATTGTAATGAGCTCAAAGATTCCTTAATTCACAATTAAGTACAAAATTATATATTTTTAAATCAGTCATATACAACTATTTCTTAATTTTTAGTACAGCAAACGTGGCACAAAGCCATATATGACAATAGGAGTTATGGATAGTCTCCATGTGTTTGTCCTTGTTTCTCTAAAGTGTCTTTGGGTGGATGTGCATACACCACTGTATAAATCTGGTGCTTTTGTCTGTCTCACTGCTTCAGATTGTCTGTCTTCCCTTATCACCTCCCTGATACTGCCTCACCTGCCTCTAGCTCCCTGTAAGGGTCCCCCAGGGGTCCCCGTGTCCTGTCAGAGTACCACTGTGCCTGACTTTCATTAGCCAGCACCCCACAGGCTCTGTCACACAGCGTAAACACACCCCAGTGACACACAGCGAAAAACAAACTGCCGCTACCCAGACTCACAGCAAAAGGCTATTGTGTCTCTGTGACTGCCGGCAGCATTGTAAAATAATGTTGTCACAGTACCAAAATCTACAAATATCTACATACTGTATACAGAACAGCTCCTTTTTGACCAAACTGGATTTCATGTAGGGTTAGGAGTGTTTAGTGGAGAAGAAGTTGTTGAAAAAGGGTTAAGAGCAAAGATGAGTTTCAAGTTAAAGTTGTGTGCTGTCCACAGCTGTGGTTGAGTGGTCTCTTTTTCAGCCTCTGTATATATTTCCAGCAGTCTTTACACACTCAGTTGCATCTTTCTTTTTTTCCCCTTTCTTTCATTCTCTGGTATTGCTGTTCATCTGTCCGTCCTGTTTTTTTGGCTGGTTG
>JAUBNQ010000013.1:16482022-16497585 GCA_032353495.1 Ctenopoma kingsleyae
TCTATCTATCTATCTATCTATCTATCTATCTATCTATCTATCTATCTATCTATCTATCTATCTATCTATCTATCTCTTCTGATCCTAACTTTTTTCTTCTTTTTTTTTCAGACAAGGGACGAACTTTGACTGACCTGTCACACAGCTACAGAGCAATCCTTCACATCATATACATTGCCAAAAAAGTTAATTACACAACTATGAATATCAGCTTTTGTCATATTTAAAATAAATGTATTTCTTTCTTAATGACAGTGATGTTTACTGTTTTCTCATATATTTATACATATACTCAAATCCATTGTAAAAGCCCCATATACACTTTAAACCTCATTTTATATTGTAAAGCAATGGTTGACGTGGTGTGAGACTAGAGGAGACAGTGAAGCATGGCATCTAAACGTATGCTGCACTCATCAAGCACAGACTGGACCTGAACTCATGGAGGTGTAGTGACCACCCCTAAACACTAGGTGTCACTCATATGCAGTCTTAACGTTTGCATGTCAGAGAAGAAACGTTGTAATGGACACGTTTGAAGAGGTAAATATTATTAGCAGCTGTAAGTAAATGATAAACTTTAATAAGCTATAACTCGAACTAAAGTAATGGTTAAGTTGCTGGAGGGAGAGCTGTACGTAGAGAGTGTTTTGTGCAGTTTGGGATAATGTTACGAGCTCAGGTAACTCAGATACATCAGCTGGTAAATACTGATGTACAATTAATTTTAGTGGCTAATGATTAGCGAAGATGTCTAAGAAGTGCTCGTTGACTTGTAGGATACGGTGAAGGTGCCGTTTGAGAGGAAACATGTAGATGCTGTGCTGTGTGCTCCTGCCTCGGTCAAAGATGTTCACACCGCCGTCATACTGACACACGGTGCCGGCGGAGACATGAACTTCACACATCTGGTTTCTCTGGCACATGCTCTGGCATCAAATGGCTTTGTCTGTCTCCGTTTCACATGCAAAGGTTTAAACTTGGCTTATAGAGTGAGGGCCTACCGTGCTGTGTGGGTAAGCTTTTCAATCATTTATTCATCATTAAAAAAAGCAGTGGTGCTGTAATGTTACGATTTTGCATTAATAAGTTGCTTCAAACTTGTTTTTCCGTTAGGACTATTTGAGCTCGCTACAGAAGTTTACCATACAACATGTATTTGTTGGAGGTAAGTATCCAAAGTTCACTTCCAGTATGTCACTCATCCTGAGCATGTTTCATACATATTATTGGGTGTAATAAAATCATGCAGTACACACACACTTATGACTGAAACACAGACAACAAACAGAATATAGTCAACAGTTGAATCATGGATATTTGCTCATATTGGATAAAAACAGGTTGAGTTTCTTGGCTCTTAAACACTGTGTGACCTGTCCACAGGCAGGTCGATGGGGTGCCGTGCTGCTGCAGCTTTAGCCAGACAGCTGGTCGATCACACAGAGGAGTCACTGCGTGGTGTCATCTGCTTGTCTTTCCCCCTGCACCCACCTGGACAGACACACGCCCATCGGCAGCGCAGCGAAGATCTCAGGGGGCTGCCTGAGCACATGTCTGTACTGTTTGTGTCAGGCACTGAGGACAACATGTGTGACAAGGTGACAGGTGGTTGGCCTAACTGTAATCACACAATTATATATTTTAACTTTACACTGTGTATTGGTGTATTCATATTTCTATACACTCAGTTGTTATATAATATATGCTTTGGTGAAGTGATCTGTTAATGACATGAGGCACAGCAGTCATTTTGCTTCTTGTCCTTGTGTAGGTTCTTTTTGCTGAGATGGTGAAGGAATTGAAAGCTGAAGTTGAAGTTTTCTGGCTACAGGGAGGAAGCCACGGGCTGACAGTGAGGGGGAGGTCAGAAGATTCTGTGCTGCATGAAGTAAACTTACAAGTCATTACCTGGATCGGTAAACAAGGAGCATAGATTAAATAATGTCAGATGTCTTCATTTTGTTTTGCTCTGTTTGTTAAATAAAATAAATTTATTTACACTACGAGTAAAAATCGTACCATTCTTTTTTTGTGACATTTTATATATTTAAAGCCACCAAATTCACATTTAATGTATGAAAAGATACATTTTTACACTTACTTGTGTGGCTGATAGTGAGATCCTAGCCTCTGTATATCATCTAATTCAGCAGAGAACTTCAAATCAGTCAGATCACTTCATAAATATTTGACTTAACAGAGCAAACTATAAGGTTAAAGTGGAACCTGTAAAAATGGTGACTGTAGTATTGTTCAGGTGTTTAAAAGCAGCTTGGTTACCATGGAGTCACTTTCCAGGTTTGCCGTTGACTTCCGCGTTGGTCGCTGTCCCTTTAATACGACGTGTGACGTGGTTGTGTAGTCGAAAACAATTGGCTGGTTGACTTCCGCGTTTTGTTTTGTTTTTTTTAAAGCAGGCAAGCATCGGAAGCATGGCAGGAGAACCGTGGAACAGGGTAAACATCCCCTTTCCCAGTGCTGTTTCCAGTGTCCGTATACATTTCAGCGCAACGACAGGTATGATGCTAACAAGCTAAATGTCTCACTCTGCTACGTCATATGCGGTGGAAAACTAAGCGCCACTGACTTTGCATGTATGTCACTGGCAACCCACGTGGAAAGACATGGATCCACCTTGATGTGAACGTGAAATGACGATGGGTGTTTAGATGTCGCTCTTTTGCAGATGCAAACGTTAAAGCCCTGTTGGTGGAAAACGAGAAAGTCCTTAAGCTAATCCAAAGTGAGCTTCTGCAAACGGAGATAAGAGTTCTGTACGAGCTGCTGTACATCCTAAATAACAGCTACAGAGGAAACAAGACGTTCAAGTCCTTAAAACAGGTGAGGGGAACAAGTTCCAGTATTTTGTTGAACCAAAAATAAACAATTATCATGTCCTATAAGCTGTGTGGTACGTATGCTTGTCACAGGTTGAACAATGCATAAACCGACTGAAGAACATGAAGCTCAGTGTTGCTCTTCAGGAGCTGACTGATCTGTGTCCCACCAGAATTCAAAGGTGAGTTGTTCTGGTTCAGTGAAATGTCCTGTTTTTACTATTTGATGTCAACATGTAGGTGTGACATTCATCAATACCAAGCCTCAGGCTGCTGACGTGTGAAAGTTATTTGACACAGTTCAATCAAACGCACATGTAGCTGTTGCACAACTTTTAAAATATGACTATGATGTTGGGAAATGTTATGTAAGCTCCAGACATCTGTAGTAGGTTGGATTTAGATTCAAGTCCGTTCAGAATCCAAAAAGATTATAATAATGTGCAAACATCATTTTAAATATGTTGATGTTATAAAAATAATAATAATTGTGGTTTTGTTTATTTTTTGTTTTTGTTTTTTAAAGAGGACTAAGCATCAAAATTGGTGAGTGTGATGTTCCCAGTCAACCCATGCTGGAGTGGCTCTGTCTCAAGTTGCTGGGAGCCGCCCAGCTCATGAGCTGCACACTGAGTCGCTGCAACAGAGCTTTTATGTATCCTTTCTGCATGCCATGCTGTTAGAAAACCTTTATTCCTGACTGATCTGAAGAACTCGTATGTGTTTGCAAATACCGATCTCTTTGCTTGAAGCCGTCGGTCCTCTTGGTGTGAACGCATGAGTTTTCTCTTAACAGACGTATGTTTCAGACTCACAAAGCAGCAGATGAAGTGGGAGGAGTTTGTTATTTTGAATATGGTGATAACCAGCATGCTCAGTCGTCTGTGGTGAGTGCCTTTTGTCAATTGCTACATGTGCAAAATATAACCAGTTGCAAAAATAATGTTTACATTGTACCAGCTAACTTTATATGTTGGCTTAAAGTTGTATACTGTGTGTTTGTTTGCCTTCTTTGATCTAAAACCTACCTGTCTTTGTGCTGCATTAGGGTGATTTTCCGTGCGGTCCTGGTCAGTCTGTCCACTCTTTACCGGCAGCTCCTGGAGTTGCTGAGGGAAGTAGCCAATGCCCAGCCCATGCCCTTCCTCAAAGACTTGGCCCTGCCAGCAGAAATGACTCAGTTTTTGCATTCCTCTGATGCATTTGTACTGATCAAACAAGCAAAGTGTGATTCTCCTGCTAGAGGCTTCAATAAAGGAAAGCAGCATAGGAAGAAATCCTTTGTTAAAGTCAAGAACCAGGGACAATCATGGAAAATTAAAGAAGACCTGGGTGTTGCTGTTGAAAGAGGTGTTGTACTTTTAGATGACACAGCCCTTGTATTATCAGTTCACTCATGTTTATGTACTGGGAATATAATTTTAAAATTGAATCCAGTCTCACCCATTAGATTTACTTTAACCTTTTGATGTGAAATTAATTGATATCAGTATGAGTAAATAAATAAGTGCTTTAGTTGTGTGAAATAATATTTTAATCTGACATGTTGGAATCCAACCAATATTATTACAACTGTAATACTTTAAATTCCAGATACAGTTCTTGATGCTGACATGAAACCTTTTCTCAAAGTTTTGAAGGACTTTACAGAGGTATGTGAGCAAAACAGGAATATATATATTATTATTTATTTGTCAAGTTCAGTCACTCATATTCTTTTGATTGCATTGGCACCCAAGGGTAAATCCTTCCCACGGGAAACCAACAAAGCTGACAAGAGGAAACAAAAGTTCAAGAAACAAATGAGAGATGCGACAACTTTCACAGACATGGCAACACATCTAGAAGAAATGATCTTATGGTGTAAATCCGAAGGGATGGAAAAGGAGAAACACCTCTTAACCTTCCTCCGTTTGAAGTGCCAGAAAATGAAGTCTCTAGAGGCAGCAGGTTACAAGTAAGAGTACACAACAGAAAGTTTTAGGTGAACTATTCATCTTGGTGTTCTGTGACACAGTTGTCATATTAAATGTAAATTTTTCTACCTTTTATATTTCCTCAGTGTCCAGAAGAAGTTGCGAACCTTCAGACAGGAAGCTCACTGGGCTTCGACACTTCAAGGATCAGTGCCAAGAAGCTTCAGTTTCTCTGCTGCAGTGAGGAGAAATGCTCATCTGAGAATCCGTTTTCACTCACTTAGAAGTCGATTCAAGTCTTCAATAGTCAAAGCTGGTGTAAAAAAGAAAGACCCGAAGAAGCGTCGAAAGAGTGAGCTGCCAAAGTCTGGACTGTCGGATCATGGTCAAAGAAGAAAGACTAAATATGAGGCATCCCCTCAGACCATTGACTATGACAGTCATGATGACATAGATGATATATTTTCTTCTATAGGTTTGTGACGCTTGGGAATTAGTCTCATCCAAGGCGGTAAATGACTGTATCCAGCTTCTCAGTATGTACATTGAAACATTTTTCTCTGATTTGAAGATCAAGTGGATGATATTGGATTTGTTAAGGTGAATGATGGTTTATCTTCATCTCAATGTCAAGTGCTAAATAATTCATTACAGAGCATATTACTATACTTCAGATAGCATAGAAAAAGTTTTGTTTTACTAACCAGTAGTGGTTTGGAGTTACACCTCTGACTATCCAAAGTGGCGCAGCAGGGATGTATGCTGACTAAAAGACCTCAATTATTAGAGGTAAACACAAAAAACCTACTGTTGATTTGGTCAGGCTTGAAATTAATGTTAGGTGTATGGAAATGCTGAGGGTGTAGTTTGCATTTTCTTAAGAACAGGATAGGCAGTTTTGTGAAAACAACTATTTAGCTATATTATTAATCCCTTCCCTGTTACTTGAATGTTGCCAGGGGTCAATTTGGCTTCAGAGAGAACAACTTCTATTGGCAGTGGCCTTTAACTGGCTACTTCACAGACTACACTCAGATAAAAAAAGATTATTTTAAAGATCTCTGCTTGTATAACTAAACTATGCAATCAAGATGATTTTCTTATTTTTATATTATGCAAGTTTCAAGTGCAGTAGATATGTTTGCACATCACTTCTGTAATACATCTGCATTTACCTATAAAGGTTAATTGAACTGGTCCAGACAGACAAACTGGTTTTAGAGAGAGTCTGGATTTAAAGATTTTAATAATAATTCGGATGAGAAATTATCCTGCTACCTAATACTTATGCACAAGGAAATACACTTATATTAATGAACCGTGGAATAGCCAATTTCAAGTTGTACATAATATGGAAAATGCCAGATTTCACCTCTGCATGAAGGTTTTAAAATTAAGGGATGTTGAAAATACTGAGCACCTTGTCAAGGTTCTCTGCATGTTTCTGGCTCCATCTAGTGGAGTTGATAATTATTGCTTTTATCAGACGATCAATTACTCAATTGTTCTGTAGATTTGATTTTGTGCCCCGTTAGTGTATTAATAGGCAGAATGGCTTCAGCAATTGGCCCTCAATATCTAGAAGCTGTGAAGGCACAAGTGCCACCATGTCGAAACCATGCCGGTGTCTGGCACTCTGTTGAAGCTAAAGGGTTTCGTTGCAGCCTGTATTTTTGCTCCCCATCATTTTATCCTCCTCCGCCAAAGAAGACTCACATCTTCACAAATACAGAAGGGTCGTTTTTCCTCCTCACTGAGCCTCACTGGTTTGAGTTATGGTCTGCAGTTTCCCGAGTCCTGCACTTTTCTGGGTTTCATTTAAAGCAGTTAGTCATGGTCAACTTCTGTGCTTCCTTGCAGTGAGGGAAATGAGCACAGGCCTTGAAGCCTTGAAGATCTGTATTTTGCATACAGAGGCACAAAGGAATTCAAACCAAACTTTTTTTTTTCTCTTCTCGATGTTAGAGTGGCTGTGCCTCGTGCTATCAGTGTCCAGATTTTAAGACTTGAACAGAGGTACAGTGTGATGGGTACAAATATGTCAGCACTAGCCTCATTTGAGGAAATAAAAAGTAAAGAAAACCAATTGCTTTAGTTAACTTTAAACTTGCAATTCTTTTACCAGTAGAAGTGAAAGAACAATGTATGAATTTATGTACTAAAATAAGTGTCCCTGGCTGAAAAAATACTCAGTAAATTATTAAAAATGCTGGTCTAGTTCAGTGCTTGGACTATACCATATTTGTTAGAATAGTTGGTTCTCCAGGGGATCTGCAGATACATCAAGTTAATGCCGTGCTGGCATAATGTGACCTAAAACATGAGCAAAAATATAAAGGTCTATACTCCCAATATGCAGTTCAATTTATTTTCCTCCATTCTTAATAGCAGCAGGAGGAGAGAGAGCACATAAACATTTGTATGGCATAGGACGAAGAGATTCTCAACGTGTATTATATCAATCACCCCGTTATATCCACAGAGACACAAAAAGCAAAGGGGGGGAGCCATACTGAAAAGCTGGTGAATCACACACTTGTCATATCATTTATTACTCAGCTTGTTTCCCAGTAGTGCAATGATCTAAAGCATAAAATTGTAACCAAGGCCATAAACAAAAGTGGGAAACAAGTAGAGAAAAAGGGTAAGGTCCTAACGGAGGCCAGATGGGGACAGTGAGTATATAATAAACAGCTCATCCATAAGTGTCTCTGTTTCAGTGAGGTAGAAATTAATTCCAGTACATTTAATTTGGTCAATATTATGATTATGTCAAGAAATTGTTTATAGAAATAATTGTTATCAAATGAAACCAGGTTGTTCTCCTCCATGTATTACATGTTTCATAGGATGTCTTAATGTTATTTTTTATATAGTTTTATGACTATAAAAACTGAGCACAAAGCACCCTTCATCAGTGCCATGCACTATAGGGCTGAGACCTGAAACATATTGCAAATATGTGCACAATCCCCCTGCTGCAACTAAGATAGAAAGATGATAAAGGGAAAAAAAGCATATTGAATGTGCAGACCTTTATATTATTTTTCATGTTTGAGGCCTATGGTACATGCCCTTGTTAACAAAATCTGTTGGGAGAGCACAGTTTCTACTCAACTCTACAAATGTGACCTAAAAAAGCCCCAGTTGTACCATTACCATCCATCCATTTGTTTTCTATACTCTCTTATTCTCATTCAGGGTCACAGAGTGTACTTCAGCAGCAATAAAACTTGCATTACCTGTAGTGTTACACACTGTAGACTACATGAGCTTTTCTAAGCTTCCTTTTATATTTGTTTTACTTCATCTAGGTCAGTATTATTTTTGGCTTTTTGGTTTTCTGTAATTAAAAAAAACAAATTATTTGCCTTGTTGTTGATGTCTACATTAATGAGGAGCATAATGTGAAGCAAAATAAAAATCAGAAATAAACCATAATTTATGCGTCACAGGTGTGTGCCTCCAAGAACCTGTCAACTTTGCAGTTTCCATGCATGTCTGTCCAGTCTCTAATCAGCTCAAACATGTATCCAAGTGGGCCAGATATTAAAAAATTACCACCAGGTGTCCCCGCGATATGGCGTACACCAAAATGTGACTTAGTGAAGTTACATTGACCATCCATAAGTCTATTTGGATGATATTGTTAACATTATTTTTTGTCATATTTCCTGTTATGCCAATTTTTTCATATTAAATAATTCTCACAATTTATATTTTAAAAACCAAATTATGAATTCATCATAAAGAAATCATTAGGCTAATCAATAGTAAAATGCATCAGCCTGATAATGCATCCTATTATATAAAATAAAAGTCTGCATGAAATGCGGTCAAAGTGACATTAGTCAATGACTGCCTGGAACTATGTGTAAAAAATCTGAAACTATCAAAAATGTTAGGAATATTTAATTTATTTAGTTTAGTTGTGTAAGTAGCTAAATCAGTGTTGACAGAAACTATGAAAATTGTCAGCAAAAATGTTAAAAGTAAAAGAATCACAGTGATGAATAAAATTGCAAATAGGGTTTGCAAGCTTTTACCAAAAGCACATACAACGACCATGTACCTGGCATTAATCAAAACAATAGTTTTTGGGGGGTTTTTTTCCCACGACTTTATTGGAACATTAAACAGACAGACATACAAACATACAAATAAACAGGCTAGTGAAATGGTGCAAGATAGCTAATAATATTAATACAAATTGCAAAGGCAAAATACATTAAACCAATAAAAATTATTCAATAAAAAATTAGATAAAAAAAACATATTAAAAAAAACAAACAAACTAATTATAAGGGGAAGTAGAAAATAGATTATCATAATATTTTATAGTATGTATGCTCTTTTTGTTTGTCATCAGTCTTAAAGAATTAAGGTATATATTTAGCTCAATCAAAAACAGATTTGTATTTTGAAGAAACTCAGAGAATTTTGCCTTGTGTATATGAAATTTGCCCATCAGAAGTGAAAGATTTAAAATATGACATACTACTTGATTTTTGTTTTCAAATTTTGTGATAATATCTTTAGCCCCAATTATTATAACATGGCCTGTTTGATTTGAAATAAACTTCTCTAGGTCTCTCCAACATACAGATGAAGAAGGACTATTACAAAACAAATGTAGTACAGTCTCTGATTCAGTTTTAAAAAAGTTACATTTCTCATCTATGTCAGCAAATCTAGACAATCTTATGTTACATGGATAAAAATTATGTAAGATCTTAAAGTGCAGTTCTCTTATCTTGTTTGAAATACAGTATTGAAAGTGGCACAGCCATGCTTTTCTCCAATTTATACTGTCTAACTGAGAATTCCAAAAGAATTTTCCTTTTGGTGTAACTTTATTATGACTTTGTATTTCTCTCCATATATGCTATTTGTACATTTTCTGTCTAAAATATTTCCAATATTTAAACTAGTTCCTGTATATAAACTTTGTAATATCCCAAATGACATTTCATTAATTCAAACAGTCCTTTGGGTATGGCTTTTGTTATGGAAATGAATTATTATATTTTATAGGGAAGGATTTTATTTTCAGAAAGTCTTCATATTCTAACAAAATCTAAAATCTCTAATCCTCCTTCTGCTCTTTCTAAACTAAGAACTTCTTTTTAAAGGTGATGAAATTTGTTTTTCCATATGAATTCAACAAAAAGGTTATTGATTTAATCGAAACAATAGTTAGTTTGAATGACTGGGTGGGTGATGGCGTCACATCCGGTCATGTGTAGTCCAACATCCGGAAGGTGGGGCTTTGTTACAGGAGCGGTTTGTATTTGGAGAACCAATGCCTCGGTGTGCTCTATTAATGCAGTCAGCAAGGTAGCATCACTCAAGGGCAGTAACGCGAATCCTGCTTCGGTAAGTCTTCAGAAATGTCCTAATGGGGTGGAAAAACTACTAATAATTACACAGCCGTTATAGAGTAAAAACATATTTTGATTAAAGAAGGACGAGCGACGCAAAGGGTTGACCGCATAACATAAAATGCGTGCAAATAAACTGTTTAATTGCTCTTGAATCTAAGTCTCTACATGTTATTCTTTTAATGTGTCGTTTATGCATACGTTAAGCGGCCAACGTTATTACACAGTGCTAACATAAGATGTCTTAATCACTGGTAAGTTAGAGTTAGGCTAGCTACCACTTATCGTCTAGCCTTAGTTACTGATGTGAATATTTGCATTAGCGTTATTTGTGGGCCACTCGGTCAGTTTTCCTAATTTTTAAGCAAGTTTTTTTTTAAGTAAGTGCCTTTATTCATTTAACATGCAGGTATCATACGTTGTTTAGCAATAACAGGCAGTCGTGTAACCAAAGTCCGGGTTTATGAGCTTTGTGTTGATGGTCAGCTGCCGCTAGCTCTAAACGCTACTGTCCGCTTTCCTTATGCGTTTCAGTGCTATTTTGTTATTTGACGGTGTTTAAGACTTTGTCACGCGTTATTGGTCGTTAAAGTTAATTGCTGTAATTTCTGTTACAACAGAGAAAGGTTTATGCTGAAAGTTGACACACCCAGGCTGTCTCATGGTGTCTTCAGTTAGCTAACGTTGGTGTAATCCTCAGTGTCAGCAACATCCATAATAACAGTGTACACGCATATTACAGTTTTTACATTACAGCCATGTCTCTGTTGATTCTTTTTAACACCTGTATTACAAACTCTCTCTGTGTCTAATCTATTTACTAAATAAAACAGTAACTTCTGTTAGTCCATAGACCTGTTGACTCCTTCATTTTACTATGTGATCACTGTGACTTGTAATACAAGAAAGGGCAAATAGCATAGAAACATACAACATACATACTGAACAAACATAGAACCTGTCCGTGAGGAACAACAACCCACAGGTGACCATCAAGGACTAATGACTTGAGGACTCCACAGGGTTTATAAACCTGCTACTCCTACCAGTCAGTCAGACTTGAGAAAGCCCTCTGGAATGGAGGGTGAAACGTTGTCAAGGAACTAAAACTAGTCCAAAACCTTTTTGGGATAACCATGACCTGGATGACTGAGAATCTTCACAGATAAACAGTGGAGGTGATTTAGCCAACTGCCATTGGAGATTGTTTACATGTATACATTTACATGTATTTTGTGTTGGTGATTATTGAAGCTCCATTTTGCAGATGGCTGCGCTGTTTTCAACAAATATCTCAGCCCTTTTATGTTTTGAAAAAGATCGAGGAGGAAGATGATAGTAGTAGGATTAGGATAGTAAAGTGACAAGTACTTCATCATCCTACTTCATATGTCTTAGGGGTGAAATAGGCCTAGATTAAACAACCTAAAAATACTTCGCTAAAATTTGCTGTTAAATGATGATCTTTTCTCCATAGTTTTTCTTTATTGAATAAATAAACAATTTTTTTGTTTCAGGGTGGGTTAGGGTTGTGCTCCACTCTAGATTTATTCAGTTATTTATGCAATACATGCAGTGAAAGAGTAATTGATCAGTCAGTCTGTGTTTTTGGCTTTCATCCAAGGGGCTATATGTTAACATTATGCATAATTAGTCCACTTTGTTGTTGACAGGTTTCACTGTACTCCGACATTAGCTTTGATAAATGTTGCACAAGGCTGCCCCTTTCTCTCTGCACTTGTTGAGATTCAAGATTCAAAAAGTTCAGTTCAGTTCAAAAGGAAAGAACCATAACCAAGAGATCAACACCAGCACAAATACTAAATACACATATACAAGATACACAATGGATAAAAATAGGTCATTATCAGACCAGACACCAACAGGCTTAAGTCTCTAATGACAATTAAAAACAGTCTTAAAAAACAGCTCAGCACTGAATCAGTTTCATCCCATCATTTCCTTCCTTCTTTAGGCTGGTAATTCACTTGAGAAGAATCACTATCTGGCTTTTCTCAGAACTCAGAGGGGCTTTTCTGATAACAAATAACTTGCTCAATGTATTGTACAGATAATAGTCTATGTTTATCAGATAGTGAATCAATGAAAACCAAATATATAATGAAGCTGCAGTATATTAGAATAGCAACTGAAACTGTTTTATATGTGCTTGGATTACTTCTTCTTACCTATTATCTTACTGTCTAGTATTATGTGGTTTTGAAGATTGAAACCAACCAACCTGCTTGGTAACCACAGTGCTGATCTAGATTTTGCTTTTTAAAATGTACACTGCACTGTAAAGACAGGACAACAAACAAGCAAACAAACGTTAGTTAACTTCACTTCAGTTCTCAAGTTGTAGCTTTGCAAGCTTTTAAAATTAGATTACCATTATTGTGTCTTAGAGGCAGATGTCAAAATAATTAAATTATTTTTAATTTTGATCCAAAACTTAAATACCCATGTAAACCTTATAATGGACTCTAATATGTAACAGAAACCCTAAATTACTCTACCTTACTAAATTGTCATTGTTATGTTACGCCTTTACACTTAACAGTCTACACTCAACAAGTAGATGGTGGAAAAGCCTTGGTGAATGTTGTCAGTTTGAGTGAGATCATACTTTCTGACAAAGACAGTATTGGTGAAAATAGCTTGTGTGTAAAGTCTCACAAATTTTGTTTCTGAAAATCTGTCATTGTGTATCCATAGTTTAAATTTGTTGGATGGTTACATCTGTGAGTCAGGTTCAAGTCAGCCAGTGATCAGGTGCTGCTGAGTATCACAGTTAACAGGTTTGGAATGGCACAAAGTCAACCCCTTGTAAACAACTCGTGAACTCAACTAAATGCTGATTCAAGCACAATCACAACACATTCAGGGAAACTAATTTAGGATTTGTATGGCAGACTTGTAGAACTCTGTCTGCTGATGCAAATGTTTTTGTTTAGAAGATTATAGAATACAATAGGTATATATTTTGTATGAATCTAATATTCAAGTATTTTGTGTTTCCCTCACCATAACATAATCATTTATTTCACAAACTGCCATTTCAAACTTTTCAGGGAAAAGCCTGAAAAAAACATTTTGGCTATCACAGGAAGTAAAAACTCTCAGGTAAAATGAGCTCTAACAAAATAATGTACATTAGCAACATTTTACTCAAATAATGCAGATAACAAAACAGTTGAAATGTGTGTAATTCTGGCAAAGATACAGCTTTCTGTAGAGTTGTAGACTTGAATCAAGAAGTGACATCAAAGGTCGTGAAAGAGGTAAAAGAGGCTGAACTGGCCCTACATTCCTCATCTCCCACTGTCACAACTGTCTGGATGTATATCCCTGTCAAACGGTGATTTTCTTATTGCTAAGTCCTGTGGTTTCTTCCATTTGCTGAAACGTATAGGAATATGTCATTCCTGCTAGGCTGTATTTTTCTTGTTGGCCCATGGAGCTCCATCTGCTTTTCTGATCAGTTTTTCATTTTCAGCTGACGTTCCACAATGACCTGGGTTCTTGTAGTGTAATAGCACAAATGTCAAATAACTATCTCTTCATTATCTTGTCAACAGAGGTGGAGGGCAGGGCTATAAAGACTGATATAAGGGCTTATTTGCTGGACTTGTAAAGTGAGTGATTATGTGCAGTAGATGGTGTTAAAGATAAGTGCATACCAAACTACAATCATGTGTGTTTTCTGTCAGCAGGGAGGAAGGGAGGCTTCATGTGCCAGTTAATTGTTATATGAACCATAGAGAGGAATGAAATATTGGTTAGTTGTGGGAGAAAAAAATGATGGGAATTCCCAACTTCTTTCCAAAATCTTTGACACAGACATTACACATTTTTTCACTTACAGGGCAAGTAATTACTTTAAGGGTAGAGTGAAATCCACCATCAAACCAGCTGATTTTACAGACACGCATACACGTACATGCAACTGCTATGTTGACCAATTATTAAAAGTAGTTCATCCAGTTTCCTACAAGTAAGGGGAACAAAATATGCTTATATTTGTTTGCAGAACTTTTGTTGGTGATAATTCAACTTCATTCAATGTATAATTCCCCTTTAGTTCACGGCTGGCATCCAGTACCCGCAGGCCTGCACTTTATTTACACTTTAGGGGAAGCTACACATGTGTGTTATACTTGTTCCCTTTAAATTGTTACTGTGCATTACTTGCATGGACTTGAGTTCATCTGTAGCTAAGTGACTAGACGTAGTTTAGAATTATACTTGTTTACATACAGTCCCAAAGCTATAGACTTCATATCAGGACCAAAGGAATTTCACCTTACACCACAAGTTATTTTGTCATGTATACCTGCAAGTCTTTAGTTTGCCACAGAATTGTCAAAATAGTGGAGGCTGAGATATGTTATGGGGTTGCTTTGCAAGTGTGAAACTACTTTTTTTAAGGTGCAAAAAAAAAAAAATCAGTGATTTGTCTGTTTGCTTGAACCCATATTTATCTGACGAAAGTACACAGAAAAGGTCACATCATATCTGCTGAAAATCAGCAACAACCAGAGGCTCAGTCTTTGCAAACAAACTTTGAGCTGTCAGACTGCATAGCATGAGAAACCACCATGTTACCATGATGAATATAGCCACATGGGTTTGAGGGTGGCAAACTGTGTAAAGTGTCACTTTACTGTTGTCACTTTAAACAGTCTGTTGCCGCATTCAAAAATGCACCAAAACTGCGAAAGGTGTAAAAACCAGCATCTCTGGGTGACTTGCATATGTGTGAAGGTACCATTGACATGGAGGTATATATTGATATTTTAGAGCAACATATGCTGTCATCAACTCAACATATGTTTCCAGGAAAGCAGTGGATATTACTTAAAGACGATGCCGGGCCTATTCCCTGCCTGCTTAAACAGCAAAGCTTCATAGACACAGAATGCATCTGCTTGAAGTCTGGATCTCTGTTGAAAATATTATGGCGCATCATAAAGAGGAAAATCAGACAATGGTGACCTCAGACCATTGATCAGACCATATCTTGTATCCAACAAGGTTAGATACAATATTCTGCTTGCAGAGCTGCAGTATTTGTATGCTCTTTTGTCAAATGATTAAGTGTAATAACATGGAAAGGTGATGTAACACATGCCCCTGTTCCAGCTTTTTGTGTGTTGCAGACATCAAACTCAGAATTTGCTGATAATTACAAAATATAATTAAGTTAGTCAATGAAAACACTAAAAATCTTTGTACTTTTGTCAGATAAATAAAGGCTCAAGTGGATTAGTTTTAATTAGTTTTTATTGTACATTAGAAAAGTCCAAACCTTTCTGGAGATTTATGAGAGCCCTGTCTCGGTTATAGGTCATCATACTTCCAACAGCGTAATAAGTCAAAACATACATGGAAGAATGGGTAGGAATAAAACACTGGACTACTCT
>JAUBNQ010000013.1:16497685-16513813 GCA_032353495.1 Ctenopoma kingsleyae
TGAAGTGGCATGGTATCAATCCTGGCTAAGCTACAATTTGAAAAGAAGTTGATGTAGAAGTCTCATTAGGCCTTCTATGAAACCCTGAATCATTTTGGTAAAAAATACTAAGGTAATGACAAAATGGATGTTTGGATGAAGGATATGTGTGTTACAGGCTTTTCATTCACAGTGTCATTGTGTCATGTTGTATTTGCTCTACAGCATGTTGTGGGATGTTTGATGTGTCATTGTCATTGACTGTAAGGGTATCAGTGAGGACTGCAACATTTGCACACTGATGACAATTTCCACATGAACAGGAAAAGAAAATGGGTTTAGAAAAGTGATGCATTTGGGAAAAAAAAGCCAACTCAGTGTTGCTGAAGTAAGAAGGATTGTAACACAGAGAGGATTTAGCTGTTGGTGCTGTCAAAGGCTCCTCTGTGCATTCCCCTGACCAAAAGTTGTTAGTATGCATTGTGAGGTGCTTTTTGGTGCTACATCTTTTCTAAGTGGGCCAAACCATTTCCTGATCTCTGACAGTGATCATTATTCCTGCCATGATTTAACTAAGTATATTTCTATGGTACCTCTGCTGTGATTTGCTCTTTTGCAAATTTAGGATCTTCAGTACTAGTTGCTGTGACAACAGAAGACACATTCTTACACATGTCTAAGACTGTTGTTGGCCAGTTGCAAAGTTATATTTGCATATTTTTCAAACAAATTTTAATTAATAGGCAGGTACTTTTTCACACCTTTGTATGTTTAGTGACTCTTCTGGAATATGTTATTTGGGTAACAGCAAGCTATAATTATTACCGGTCAGAGAGGTGGCTATTCATAATCCAAGGGATCAGCACTCTCTTAAAATTTGCTGGAGTAAAGGAAGATTTTTAGTCCTGAAGTGGAACGTGGACATGACACAGCAGGAGGTTTTGGTTTTCAGTTGGGATATTAGTGAAGTAATGTTGCATTGATGGTAGCAGAATTATCAAGAGAGGATCTGTTTAGATATAAAAGGAGATGGTGGTGTAGGAGTTGTGCAACAAGGTTGAATATCACAACATTTTTATGAGGAATTTCACCACAATATTCCCTCTTCAAATGAGATCACATCCTGTAACGTTATTTAGGTATTCACATAGCATCAGCACTAACAGCAGTCAAACCTCGTTACACTTCTAAGATCCGTGGAATTTGTTGGATTGTTTTGGGGCCAGAAAAGCTGTTTCTCTTTTAGATTTTTCTACAACTACTGCTCAGATAGCTTATATTTCCACACTCAGATTAACTTATTCTTATATTTTTGCACCAGCTACACTCCACGCTTCTGCATATTTAATAGAGGGTTCAGAGACAGATCAAACCTAAACAGAGCTGCACTTCTCACAGTATGAGGAGATCAAGCAAAAAACTGTATTTTGGTGTCTTCAGATCAGGTCATGGAATGATAAAATAATATGTAATTGATGTCAATTGATTTTGATTAGTGTCTTATCAATCAAGTACAAGCAGCCTAGAAAATACCATGGATGAGAGGTCATCATGAATGATTTTATTTAGAAAATTCACTATTTGCAAGTCCAATTAGCATCCACATGGGTCCTTTGACTCTGCTGTAATATTTTATCAGTATCTGTTTGAGTCCTGACAAACTGTGGCGCATCCCTGTGTTAAGACGAGCAAGGAAAAAAACACTGGCCCATTTTCCAAAGGGAATCCTAATGAATTCCTGTAGCCCACACTGAACTGGTGTCATGTATATTTCAGGAGCTTAGCAACCAGAGAGGTTTGTTGGACTATATCCTTCCTCCAAACCCAGTAGCCTCTGAAAAGGACTGACTGAAAGCAGATTTCAGTTCCATTTCTGGATCAGACCTAAATGTGAATCCATCTTTTGCCAGTGCTCTCCATTTTAACCCTGTATGCAACTTGTGTTGAACTGCATCTGGTGGAAAGTGTCAGGGCCCCAGCCCTGATGTCTGGACTTCCCCTGGAAAGTCTGCACTAGGCAATTTCATGTAATAAGGTTTTTTGTCTTCAGTTCATTGACTGTGATTGCTTTATTTATAGCATTGGAATCTGTGTGTACAGTACATGCGCACAAGGAAGTGGGTTACAAGTGAATAATTTAAATAGTGACCCCTATGCACAAGTGCTGAGTTTGGTATTGGATTTTTTAGAAGGTGTGCCACTGTGTGTTTATGTTAGACTGAATATCCTTCCTATGCACTCTGTCACTTGCGTGGTTACTGATAACAAAGACAGGAAGAGCACGGGCCAGACTTCCTGATCATGGAGAGTGGAACTGTGATCCTACATTGAAAGATTCCACAGCTGTCACTCTATAGCTACTGCATGCTGGTGTGTAGCTCGGTTTGACACAGATCATGTGTTCTGATTTCAGGCAGTGCAAGGAAATGTTGCAGCAAATGTTCACATGCACCATTGCAAATTAATGTAGAAATCATTTCTCTCTGTTTTCACACTACAGTTCTTGCATGAAACTACAACTATGGTTCCACAGGTGTCTGTGGGGCCTGAAATTTCTCTATATTTATAGTGAAATTCATGTGAAAATTACCAAAGTTTTGAGGTATGAGGTTTTGTCTGTTTTCTTTCCTGTCAGCCATGTCTGTTGAACTCATCTCGTATGAGCTAAAACAAAATGTTTACTGTTGGGGAGGAGCAGATTATGAATAATGCTATGAATCATCTACATGCTCCCATGGTGTGGCATCCAAAGTAGGCAAAGAAAAAGAAGTGTTTACCTCCCATGACAACAAGAGTATTGAGTTAGACTCAGAGGCTTTCAGTATACCACGTCTAACAGTGGTTACCACAAGTCTGGCTCCATTGGATCTCTTTCAATTCAAGGTGACACAAGTATGTATTTATATATAATCTGACACTGATACTCAACTGTGCTTTTGACTGTACATAGCTGGTAACAAGGTGAGTATGTGGATGGGTGTTGGTTGCAGTGGTTGCTGATTATTTATAGATTCAGCAGGGGTGGAGACTGGATGACAACAATGAGTGGCAACATCTAAAGCGGGGGATTTGTTAAATGGTTTACTGATGAAAACAACAGGGAGTGAGGAGTTTAGGCCTTGTTCACACAGAGTTTCACTCTGTAAACTATGTGAATAAAACAACACCATTCTCATTCATCTGGATGGGGGGATTGAAACCCCTGTGGTGCCTGTCTCCACAATATCAACTTTTATTCCTGGTTGTGATACATCTTGCCAACAGGTGACTAGTAAAGACAGATTGATGAGGTGTTGACTTGTCACCTGATGACACCTGTGCACATGTGACAGTCATCAGACAGTCACTTCCTCTCTGTCCAAAGGCTGCGCAATTAAAGACATGGTAGTCAGACTGCACTGGGTTGGAAATTGTATCCAACAGAGATGGAGGGTATTGTGAAGTCAGACGAAAGTAATTAACTATGAGCTTTAACTTTCCTTCTGAGGGCAGGGCTATTATAGAGCAGATAGATGACCAGCAATGTCTGTCTTCTTTTGAACGAACCTAGCACATGATGCCCCATTTTAATGCATTTCTAAATACCATCTAGCAGTAGAGACTTCATTACTTATGATCAACGGCAATGACCTTTTGATGGCGAACTTTATAAAGTTCTCGGATTCATGAGTAGGCAATTTGGCACTTTTATGGGAAGGGTGGGGGTTAGGATTTAAGATTTGTTGGAGCAAAGCCTAGTGCCTTGGCACAGCAAGTTACTGTCATAGTGAAATCTGTTAAGTAGCAACTGCCATCTGTCTCTGCACTCGCCCCCACACTTCTCTTGTACAGTATGGCTGTTATTTACTATCGTGACTGATACTGTATGTTTCCGCTTTTGTCATTCGCAGGTTGTCTCAGAGAGTCTTCAGGTGCAGAAGGACGTGTGTGTGTGTGAGTGTGTGTGTGTGTGTGTGTGTGCTTGTGTGCATGAGTGTGTGGAAGAGACACAAAGAAGAACCCAGAGATGGCTACCAGTAAAAGTAAAAATCAGAGTTCCCTGGCGCTGCACAAAGTGATAATGGTGGGAAGTGGAGGTGTGGGGAAGTCGGCCCTGACCTTGCAGTTCATGTATGATGAGGTGAGTCAACACACCTGAAAAACTGTCAATGGGTTGACGGTGACCAGAGCAGACAGAGAAGCAGGGTTTTTTGTGTGAATAGTTCACTTTTTATTGTTCATCCGGGTTCCTAAACTTGTTCTTCATCACTGGCTAAATTAGTGATTGGTCACTGAAGTCTGCACTTCTCTAAAAACTTTCAATGTAAAGTTCTTCATTTGTTCACCAACATAAAGGTAACAGTAGGGCTTCTATCTCTCACATAAAAGTAGGAACATGGTTATAGGAAGAATTGTGGCTTGTACATCACAGAAGTGCTGAAAAATGTTAACACAGGGATTATTGGGGAAAAAAGGACTCTTGAATTTCTTTGATTTCTACTGTTTACTGTAACAACTGCACACAATTAAAGGCTCAGACTGTGACTGCTTGGTTCTTGCACCAAGCAGCACAACAGCAGCAATTTCTAGTCATCTCTGATGTCCATGACATGGCTCAGATATGCTTACATTTTAAACAATGTAGCTGTTTCCGCCAACTGCAAACAGTAACTGCTTCGCTACTGACTTCATGCATGTGAATGTTACTTCTCTTTTAAATCATCTTCTGAACTTCAAAACCTCTAAAGAAGTTGATCTTCTCATCTCCAGTTTGTGGAGGACTATGAGCCCACCAAGGCGGACAGCTACAGGAAGAAGGTGGTTTTAGATGGGGAGGAAGTCCAGATTGACATCCTGGACACAGCAGGCCAGGAGGACTACGCTGCCATCAGGGACAATTATTTTCGCAGCGGGGAGGGCTTCTTGCTCGTCTTCTCCATTACAGAGCACGAGTCCTTTGCTGCAACTGTTGAGTTCAGGTACTTACTTGTAGACTTCAATAGTGACACAAAGCAGTCAGTGAAAAATGGAATTCGTTTGCTTCTTTTGCTTCTAATCACAGCCCAAGAAATGTCATGACTATCTGCCAGGTCTTCAATTAATAATACAAGTCCAGAAAAGATTATTTAGGAGCTCTGCATTTAGAAAATAAAACCTGCACCACAACGTTACTTTAATGTAGTCCTGTACTATGTTATAATATTTAGAGAGAGAGAGAGTGGGAGGATGGCTTTTCTAAGAATTATACAGTTTCTCTTCACCTTTCGCATGAACAAAATACCGAAGCTCAAATGCAGTTTTTTGTCAACAGCACTGTAGAATCATGTACATCTGCAGAATGTTACTGAACTAGAAATAAAGAGACTATTGTAGCGATCGATCCCAGTTCGGCTCACTTCAGTAACTGGGAATCATTAATCAATCATAAATGTTCTGTGCTGACAGGGAGCAGATTTTGCGAGTCAAGGCGGAAGAGGACAAGATCCCTCTCCTGCTAGTAGGGAACAAGTCAGACCTGGAGGAGCGCCGGCAGGTATCTGTGGAGGAGGCCCGAGGGAAGGCTGAAGAGTGGGGCGTCCAGTATGTAGAGACATCAGCCAAAACCAGAGCCAACGTCGACAAGGTGCATCTACGCACACAAAATACACATTCAGTTTCACTCAGTATACATGATCATAAATTGATGAATATTCGAATTAAAGATTATATGTAAAATCTAAGCACTTAACTATTTTTCACCTTTTTATTCTGCAGGTATTTTTCGACCTGATGCGTGAAGTACGAGGCAAGAAAATGTCCGAAAACAAAGACAAAAATGGAAAAGGAAAGAACAAGAGGAACAAGAAGAGTTTCAAGGAGAGATGCTGTTTACTTTGAACTCTTCATGGACCTTAACCCACAATACAACTGCAAAATTGGGGAACAAAGCAGAGCATCTTTGCAATTGTAATTCAAATGAAATTTTATCTTTTTTGATAGCTGGTTATAGTTTAGTGTCTAGAACAATATCAACCGCTCTTTTAATTGTCATTTTAATTGATGAAATGTGTTCAGCAGTTTCATTGGAAGATAACCACTCTTTTGACTGACTCAAACTGCAGTTCATGATGGCTCTCGTTAGTAAGCTAATGACCAAACTGTTACTGACACTAACTCTGCTGCTCAGACATTCTCCCACTGCTTAAACTCAGCGATTTTACTGCCTTTGACTTTGGTTCAGTGTGTCTTACACCAGAATTGATCAGTCAAGTAAACAGTGCTCTTAATTCCCTTTCCTGCTCTCAATCTTAACCTGCATATTTCTGTCTCAGTATAGTCCCTTTGAGTCTAAGCCCATCAGTTTCAAAGGACCTCTAATGCTGCTGCCTGTCATATTAGTACTCATTAATGATGACACTTAATGTCCTGTCTGTTAAACATAACCTCATTTATTCATCTGTCCAGACTTTAGAGCATGTTTGGAAAGGCTGTTGATACTGGAAGTTTCAAATCTTTGGTTTCACAGTTTAGTTTTTAGTGCATCCAGTGATATTTTGTTTTATGACCACAGAAAAATCATACAGTGCAATCAGAGGACTTAGGGTTATTTTAGGCAGTGTTTCGATGCTTTACCATTTTTCTGGAGGACTGCTGCAAAGTAAAATCTTGAGAGAGAGAGCTTGTAACTTAATCAGACCATACAGGGCTTTATGTAGACTTTCGTTAGAACTTTTGAGACTGTGAAAAGAAGGCTCTAATATGTTTACTAGTATTTGTTGTCGGTAGGTGAGCAGTGGCTGAGAGAAAATGGTAGACCTGTTTGTCTTCACGGAGGTCTGCCACGTTCATGTAGGTCTTTTCCACTCTTCTCACAGTACAGATTACTTCCTGTTGTACAGGACAGCTGACATCTTTGTAGTTCTGTGTCCTGTGAGATAGATGTTGACAATCCAAGAGGACCGTCATGCTTCTGGTCCACGATGCCAATATGATCAATAACTTCTTAATCATCTTAACAGCTCAGATGTTCATTTTATTCGTTGGTCTTTTGAATAACATGCACTACATTGCCAATACCTAAGAAGTGAACGTCATGCTTAGTGAGGTCAGTGGAGATAAACAATTTGTGCCAACAAAATTGCAAAAAAAAAGAAACTATATTTGTGGATGTACAGTATGTTTTTAGTTATCTGAGTGTATGTGCATTTAACAGAAAACCCCGTCTGTGTCAGTGTGGTTGAAGCTTTGGTGAGGCTGCCAACTTCTTAACTGCTGTTTAATCAAGTGCTACAGTGAACACAATGTTTCTAACACTGCCTAAACCTTTCTTTGTAACATGTCCTCCCTTTTTCTTGTACTTCCTACTACTGTGAGTCTGCTTCAGTCTCTCTACGATGAGAGTGTTGCCGAATAAATGTCTTTTTTTTCTTTGTAAATACTTCACGTGAGTGTGTTTCTGAAAGCCCTCAAAACAAATGCTTAAAGTGGTTCAACTATTTTACTTGTGTGATATGCACCTTTGTCATTAGGCTTCTGGGGTTCCCCCTCATTTCAGCATGTAATTTAGATTTTGTGTAACTGAATGGAAAAAATACTTATCACAACTTAGTTATATATTTCCTCCGCTGGATGGTGGAGGTAATGGAATTACTCTGACTGCTTAACGTATGGACAACGTACTGTTAGCTTGGCATTAACTGCTTAAGTGAAGTGTTATGGTTGTCATTTCTTCTTCCCTTTGGGGCATTTTGTGCCCCATTTAAGTCAAATAGCCCACCAGTTACTCACTTTGCATTGATTGTTCCTCTGCCATCTAGAAAAGAGTGCCAACGGCTTGTTTTTCTTGAATTTGACAGTGATATACTACCACCATTTTTATTAACCTTACAGACCTATCTTTCATGGCAGGAATGGGGTAACATCACCCACAAGACTAACCAGTTGTGGACTCTCATTGTTGAACCCCCCCAGGGGTGACCGGGTCAGTGAAACTCATTTCACAATGTGAAGACAGGGTTGACTACATCCCCAACAAAGACGGACTGTATATCACTTTGAAAATAGTTTTCCTGTGCAGAGAAAGAGAAAGTGTCTTCCCTTGGTGTTATGTAAAAGGAAGGAAATACCACTGACTTTTAGTATGACTGCATGATTTCTAGCTGAATGTTTGTTTTCCACTCTCCAATAAATCCGTTGCCTTTGAGATCCAAATAGGAAGAGATTTACCCAAGAAATTCCTGCAGTATTTCCTGTAGGGACTTACTTGTGTCTCTCTTACTCAAAAAATGAGTTTATAGTGACCTTATTCTGCTTTATTTTAAAATCTCCTGTAGTATTCCTGTAGGGATTGATAATTTTCTGTGATATTTTTATAACCTTCTGGGAGTGGAGAGTCCATTTCTTCCAGCACTATTATAGCATTAAGTCCCCTTTGGTTCAACACTCAAATATCCCTTATGTCCTCAAATCAATCGCCTATTTGCTGGCAATGTAGCAGCTCCGGGCCGTGCATTTTAACAGCATCAGAGATAAGACTGTTACTGATTTGCTCTTTTGGAGTGAATTGTATATTTAGAAGTATTGATCAGATGGGTCGACGCCATGTGAATTTTAAAATTCTGCATTCGCCCTTAAAGGCAGAGTGCTGAGAAAAATGCTGTGGGGATTTTTAACTTGTAACATTAATGGCAGCCTGTGTTCCACATTTACTATATGATACACATAAACACACTAATCCCCCAGAATTTATATCGCTGGTGAAACCAGGTTTGAAAGCCTGTGGCAGCTTTTCCACTGGAGAAACTGAACACGTCACAGCTCTGATAAGCACATTTACCTGCCTGACACTCACCTCTCTGGATTTCCACATTCCCCCTACACCTCTAAATAGGCAGATTAGGTGGTCTGTTAAACCCGCCAGGAAGGCACTTATTTAGAAATATATGAAAGGGCAAAGTGAGCCAAGCTAATGACCGATGCAGTGTCACCAGCGCACTCTTGGGTCTTTTATCATTTTGTAGAGAGGGCCCCTGTCCTCTGAGTAACCCTCATTATATCTGAGCTAATGTTGGGGATGAGGATGTTCAAGTGATAAAGCACCATCACAGTCCTTCATTATACAGAAAGAGAAACAGACTCGGTGGAATTGTACTCGACCTATAAGATAAATGCAATGGACAGAGAATAACTCCTATTTTAGTGACTGTGCCATATCCTGCTGTCTGCATGGTGTGTCTCAAAGGGGAAACATGTTCAGTCTTTGACCATGGGATGGCAGTCTTGCTATTCTGTAGGCCTAGTTTGCTGTTTGCTGCTTTCTGCATCATTAGTGCTGCCACTTTGTGTTCCACTACTGGGTTTCACTCATTGGTGACTATTGACTGACTGAAAGTCATTGAATGAATGCTAGTCAATCTCTATTAAACATCAGTTCACCCAGAATTAACACAGTTTATCATTATCTGTATTTACTAATTGTGTCTTATCTGTATTTAATAATTAAGTGGAATATTACATGCAAGCGTATCGACTTATTACCCACGTCTGCAACAGTGGACCGTGACACTGGATCACACAGATATTGAAAATGACCATACTGACAGTCACATAAGAAGAGAGTTGCTCCTGTCATATCTGTCAAAAAAAGACGACAGACCTATCTGGACTGTCATGAAACATCAGTCCACACTTCTGCTCCTACCTGCATTGTGTGGCTACAATTGCAAAACTATCAACAGCTTCATGCCGCCGTAAAGCACAAATGACTGTCAGTGGAAGATAGAAAGCCTGTTAGAACTGTTCTATATCCCCTGCCACTCTTGCCATTTAAAAAGAGTGAGTTGCTCCCCCAGCAAATCCACAGAGCAGCCGGTGTCTTCATATGTTCTCCATGCTGTTTCTGTATGTGTGCACGCGTCAGCACCAGCGTGTGCATCTGCTATACAAAAGGCCATTGTGGTGAACAGTATAACGAGTATAAGAGTCCATCACTATATTCAACACACTGTGCATGCTAAGCTCCTAGTTCATTCTTTAATGCCTAGTTAGCTATCCACAGTGTTCACGCACCTGTGATCTACTTATGCTTTAGCACAATAAATATGCAAACATTGAAGACCAGTTAAACGAATGGCTAAAATGTCAATAGTCAAGTATTTTTGTATTTATCATTCTAACGATATACTTACCACATGAATGCTGCCCACCTTGAAATCTTTTTTGCTATGGTAAAAAGCTTTTGGAAAAAAAAAAAACACTTTGAAAGCACCACAACAGTGAGATTGCTCCATTTTTTTCCCCACAATCCACGATTCCTTTGCATTTAAATGAAGAGTTTACACCTGTGTTTCATCTTGAGCTTCGGTTCTTTCACAGCTTCAAACAAGCTGCACAATCAGAAAATGAAATGTGATATAACTGGTCCCCGTTTTTATATTGTGTTTATATTCACATTTACTCTTATTATTAAATTATTAGCTAGTGAGGCAAACAACACCACGGTACTGTAATTAGGCACACAAAAGTGGATGTTTTGAGTGTGGTGTGCACTTTCTCTTTGTTCTCTTAATCTTGTTTTTAATTAAACTTTTTAAAAACACTTTCACTTTACTCCCACTCTGTCTCTTTTACATTTATAAGCGCTCTCTTAACATTCAACAAATGATTTATAATGCACTATAATGTAGTCGTAAGGGGCTACAAGGACATTATAAAAATAACGTGTCAGCAATCATAACTTCTAATATGGAGAATTATTTAATATGATTACGCCTGACTTTTACTGCTTTACACCTTTCACCTACTGGTAATCTCAGCACACCAGAGTAAATGTGAAATTTCTGTTCTCGGCATATGTTGCTTTCATATATAAAATGTTCTTCCCTCTCAACTGATTAACTCCTTACACAGCCATCACGTATCTGCAGTGTCTAATTTAAGTGAATGTAATTACAGATGCCAGATCTACTGTGGTTAGCTTGATTAAATTTTGCATAACCAGCCTGTCGCAGAATAACAAAACAAATATCTGTTCTGTAGTGCACATTGAACTGGTTAGTTGTGAATTTGTACTCTGCCAAGTGTGACAGTTATGGATTTACTACCATCAGGAGTGTTGGAGGGACACAAAGTCTGCTAGACACATAACAGTTCTATTAAAGACAATAAAAACAATATTCTACTGGAAGCCCTGTGTCTTATAAAGAGGTCAGTCTGGGTGTGAGGGTGTTCACTCCAAGCAAAGCTGTTACCCTGACCACGCACACCAAAGGTTCTCAATAGATCTCAGATCCACATAGAATAGGTGATGAGCAGGCACTTTTATTTTTTATTCTTACGTGACTATGGTCAGTGTATCTTTTTGATTTTTCACAAATATGTGTGTATAACAGCATTGTCATGGAAATGTATTTGAAATGTGTGGAGCCGCGTAAGGGCTAAAAGAAGCTATATCTTAATTTGAGATATCACTAAGCACTAAGTTGCATGTGTTTAAAAGATGGTCATGTCTCAAACCACCTTGATCCAGTTGGAACAGCCCTGCCTCTAGATGACTCAGCATTAATACCCACATCTTTAAAAAGTAAGCTTTGAAGAAAAATGCCACAATATAGGTTGTTTTAAATGTATATGATTAAAGGACCCGCATGGTGAAAAGGCTCCTCTTGTATTGAGCCCAACCCACAAAATGCTACTGAGTAGACGTCTTTATGGGTCCACTAGGTTCACAGGATCGGAGGAGAGTGTGCTTTTTAAAGCAAGACACATAGGCAGGATGGAGACAGTGAACACTGAATTAAAAAAAATAATGTCATGTATTACTATTTTCAACTACAGCTGCACATTCATTGGTGGTGTATCATACTACTGTAGTGACAGTGCCATGATGTCTGGGTTGACCTAACTTATCATCCTGGAAACTTTTGGATTAGGTTTGGTTTGCTTTGAATTGAGTCTGTTACTTTTAAAAGTTTCCCATTAGGTATTAGTTGGCTTTCCAAGTATTATTATTATAAATGTTCTTTGTCGGTTCTAAAATGTGAAGATCTTCTGATAGAAAGTAAGGAATAAAACAGAGTACAGAAATGAGCTACTGACTCTCTCTTAAACTTGAAAATATAAAGTGTTGCAAATGGTACAGTACATATGCCAATTTTATTATTTAAAAATAAATAATAAAGCACACAGCATATCACTGTTATCATCAGAAGGCAAAGAGATAAACTGTGCTGAACCGAAACCTCTCCACAGTGACTCGAAAGCAAACAAAGCAGAGAAGCAGAGGGAGAACAAAAAGAGAAAAAAACCCTCTTAAACACCTCCACACATTCCCAGTGCAACATGTAGGGCTGTGGCCAATCCATATTAAACTGAAAGAAGCAATAATTACCCCATGTGATGATTGCTGGAAGCATGATATCATAACCACAATAAACACATAAGTCATGTCAAAGGTGGATGAGTAGGCCTGAAAGTAACGATTCATTAGAAGCTATTTATAATAGGGAACAGCAGGATACAAAAGCACCGCTCACATTAATCTGCATGAGGTGCATGGGCAATAATTGCATCAGGAACTTAAGTTGCTGTGTGTGTGCCATTAAAGAAGAATTAATTCAGTCCGAGCACATGTGGCCATAAGGGTGTGTTCTAAGGAACCTCAGCACAGCAGGCCTCCTGGTGCCATTGGCTTAATGCTGCCGCATGTGGCAGACAGATATTATATGAGCAATGTGGCAAAATAGAAGTATACAGTAAATCCTGCTAAACCTTCACAAACCCGTGTGAGTCAGGACAGAAATGCAATCCGCTGTGGAGCGAGTACATGAACTGATATATTAATATATATTGATATTTATTGAATTCATTGACCTATATATGCAGCATATAATATAACAGTTTTGGTGTTTTCTCGCAGGTTAAGTGGCTACAGTTACAGATGATGTTTTAGTTAGATCGTATAACTGTTTAATTATCTTGGAGGAGATGTGTCCACCCAGTTGTACGTATGTGCTTTATCAAATGTGTGAATGGATGTTGTTCTGATTTGTGCAGGGAGGTCATACATGTTTGTTCAGGGGGTGCTGACCCAACGAGCCACCGTGGGATTAGCCCAAAGTTAGGCTCCACAGCAGTGCTTTCGATCTCCATGCTAATCAGCAGGCTTTCCGTTTCCCATTTGCTTTGCTACTCGATGGCCTTTAGTACACCTACATAGCAATCTCCCTCAGGTATTAGAGTGGACAGAAAGAAGTATAACATTTACATACCATGTGCACTGAGGCTGGAAAATTAGGTGGTCATTATTTAACAATGGGTCATGTAACAAACAGTTATTCAGAAAAGATATTGCTCTTTTGCAGGTAAAATGCTACCCACTTACATCTCAGTGGACTTTGATCAAAGAGTAGGGGACCTTCTGCTCCAATATGTATTGTAATGGTAATTTATCTTTCTGTTGTAAAGTGTAAGGTGTTGCACTGCGGACTGTGGCTTATGAGAGATTCAAGTGTCCCGATTAAGTTGAAGATGCAGCAGTGATAGCAACAAGCTGAAGATGGTTTGATGCTCAGCCTTACAACACCCCAGTCACTGCCAAACAAACCCAGCCATGGGCCATGGTGACTTTTTAGAAACTGAACAGCTTCCCAAATGTTCTCTACCTGTTCTTCTGCTGCATATTCCATTTGTATTGAATATTTTATTGTCCTTGTTTGTGTGTATTCTGTTACCACCCTCATATTCTAGTGATTCACTGTATCCATGTGACTTACTTGAAATTAGCAATTAGTCTATGCCTCATTTGCTTCCTTATTTGTTCATTAACATCCCCATTAGCCACTGCATAGTAGCAGCTATTCCTTCTGGGGTTCAATACAACAATACAACTACAAAATATACCTTCACACAACTCAACATAATATGGTGACATCATAGAAATGTACTGTAGTAGAACAATGACACTGGACACAAACAATACAATGAGCCAGGTTCTGACTGACTTAACGTAGTATCATAGTATCATACCTACAAGTAAACTGAAACTTGTCATCACAATCATCTTCATCTCCAGGTTAACATTAAGATACATTCTACAGACCACACTGACTTCTTGAAATCAAACCTAAACTTTTTCCTTCAGTAATGAATTAAGCTATATATGATAAACTAATCATAGTATGTATTTGGGTGTGACATAACTATTTTGGTGATTTATTGCTATTTATTTTGGTTTAGTAAGAAATTCCAAACCATAACAACTGTGAAATTGGATGAGATGTTTAGGTTTTTTTCTCTCTCGATAAATAATTCAAAGTTATTCATAATTGTTTATTATAATGTTATTAGTGTATGGTGTTATTTTTAATTTAGTAACACTCTTCTTTAAATTACAACTAATCAGATTCAAGACCTAATGAATTTGCTGTGCATTTTTCCTGGTCCCTTTCCACAACCCAATCAGCAAAGAATGTTTCTTTATATCTTACAGAGAAATGTGAGGAGTGTAATTGCAACAGGGTTACATTTTCTGTTAACATGATGAACATATATCGATATGTTGGTAAGTTATAAGACTATATAAATATAGAATTAAATGTTCCCAGGTAACATAATATTTTCTGCCATCATACTCAGTAATGCAATACATCATGCAGCTTGTTATTAAGAAATCTGGCATTAAACAATTTTTTATGGTTAGGTTTAGACACACTGGTGCACTGGACTGGTTAGGGATGATTGTGGTCTGGCTTAATTGACAAAACATTGACTTTAGACATAAGAAGTTTATTTAAAATCAAACCACAATCTTTTTTTAAGCCTGTAGCCAAGTGCATATTGTTGCCTAAACTTAACCACACACAAGACTCAGTTGAACACGGATGTATGGTTTCAAAGTTATCACTCTGTACGATGTACCTTCATAAATGTGGCAAACCATTCATTCAACAATGCATGTGAACATGATCAGTCCAGTGAGTGTGTTTCCTGCAAAATGTATTTGCACTTGCAGTTTAGTTGCATAGGAATGGTTGTTTTCTCTTTAGTTATTTGCTCAACTGTGGTGTGATACTGATATTTCTGTCATTCTTTAATGGTATACAATACTCTACAGTTAGCATTAATATCTCAGTGAAAGCCTGCAAACCTTTCTCTGGATCTTTTTACAACAAGTTTGCATTTTTAGCATCTTATCTGTCCTCGTTGAAATTCTGTTGTTATGTTAGGACTGTGTTCTCCTCACAGTTGCAATGACTATTGTAACTAGAGCCTTAGCACTACATGAGCTTCTAGTCCCATCACTCCCTCACTACATGTATCTACATTATTAAAACAACATAGCCACTACAAATACTGGACTCTTTTTGGACTCCATTATTTTTGCAACAAAATAAACCAAAAGCTGTTTTGCACAACCCCTTTCTTCTCCTTAGCAGGGCGCCGCTCTATAATCTTTGAAAATAGTCGGTCTATTAAGACTTATGAGTGTTTCTGTATGTACCAGTCCATGCTTTGTTTCTGCCTAGTGTAATTTCATCCTGAGATGTTTGAACTGCACTCACACTGCACTGCACATTTAAATCACACATCACAAAATCTGACCAAAAATGACCAGTATGCAGTAGGATGTAACCTAAGGAACAGTATTCACTTTCTTAGCTCAGAGTTAAACAAAGCCCTATTGACATACGTAAATGGCTGGTGGTAAGTACCTTTTCACAATCAGCAGCCCTTGTATTGCTATTCAGCATCACAGTGAGAGTTGAGAGTTGAGAGATTACCCTCACACTGCTTGTGTATTGTAGAGTCGTATCACTCATCCAAGAAGTACAATGTGGAGTTAAAAAGAAAATTTGTTCAGAAGCTGAATCTGATTCTTTCATCCTAATGGAAACCAGAATTTGGCTTTTTCTGGACAGAATGTTAAAATATATTTTCACAGTATAGTATATAGTATTACTTTTACCCCTAAAAGCTCAATGACAATGTTTCTGCCTCTAGAATTTAATTATTTAAAGACGCTGACTCATATAAATCTGAGGTGTCCCATTGTCATCCATATTTTGAAACTTTTATAGTGGTCCTCATTGTACATGATGACATTTCTGTAGTAACATCTACTGAAATCTTGTTTTTTGTTCCATCTGCTAATCACAGGAGGCAAAAACCTTCAAATGCCTTTTTCTAATATGG
>JAUBNQ010000013.1:16513913-16540430 GCA_032353495.1 Ctenopoma kingsleyae
CGCACCAGTGGGATGAGCATTGGAGCAGCTAAAAGCAATAGTTTTGGCAAATACACTAATTTCTTGCAAATAGATTAAATTTTTGGCACTGGTTGTAGTATGTAACCACAGGAGGAAAATAATCTGTTATCAATATGAAAACCAAAGCTTAAAAGAAAGGGCAGTGACTTCTGGGAGTGACTATTGGAGGAATGGGAACCTTATGGTAACAAAAGCACCCATTTTGTTTTTGTAAAAATATCCATGAAATGCAGAAATCAAAAATCTTAAGTGACTAAATAAAAATGTGAATTGCTGCTGACAGAAACAGGACAGCTTGTAGCCACATGTTAAAAAAAAAACTCACTGGAAAACAATGCCTTTTCATCTGTTAATGAGGAAAACTGTGTTTTTTCTGGGTCTCTTGCTCTACATTGTGTCTGTCGATCTAATGACAGATGGATTTTTGATAAGGAGAGCATAAAAAAGAAGCTCAATGTCACCTTAAGGCAGAGTAAGAGAAGTACCAAATTAGTCTAATTTGAGAAAATAAACAAAACACAGCACAAAGAATTGATGTTCCTCTCTTCATCTTTTCCTTGTATGTTCCTTTAGCCAGACTTATTGATGTATTTATTTGATGTAAGGAGGCTTAGAAGAAGAGCTCCTCAGTACTACTGTGCAATATTTGTGAAGACAGAAGAATGTTAACGAACGCAAACGTGAATATATCCTGACAATGAGGAGTAATAACAATCTTATATTTTGGAAGAGGCCAAAAGGAAATAAAGAAAAAACATCAGATGAACAGTTGCTCACTGTAGCTCTCCGTCTAGAAACATTTTCATTTGAAGACATATTTTCAGATTTGCCCAGATCTGGATTTATGCACTTCACTCTGGTGAAGAGGTGTACAGTATATTTCAACCATTTTGTTTTCAAGCACTTAATTTTTCCATATATTCTCTGGATGTCTCCTTGTTATCCACAAGCCGACAGTCAAATTTAAGCATATTTTCCTCCCATACTGGCTGTTTCTACACCTCACAATTTATGTCTACTGCCAATGTTCAGTGCAAAGCAAGAAGTAGCTCTTTATGCACTTTATGTAGTGAGGGTGGCAGTAAGGATTGGATTAGCGAATGGCACGTAGTCAAACCTTCGTGCAGCAGACTGCAGTTTGCGTCTCACTGCAGACCTTCACCTACAGAATTTGCTCTATTAGCCTTGTACTGTAATTTCTATGTTGTAGAAAGTTAGAATTTGGCGAGGCATGTAAAAATAAGATGTTACTGAATCTAATCAACTAAAGGTCAGATTTTAGGATTTTACTGGATGTTTTTAGCGACCTATTGCATCCTAATAATCCTGAACCCAGATCTCAGACTTCTTGCAGAGGATCTGCAGTAGAGTGAAGATAAAAGGACTGTGGTATTTTCATTTGTAGCATTACTCTCAAGTGTTATGCATAGTGTCATGCCATGCCAAGATCTGCAGTATTGCCTGAAAATGATCCATAGTTTTAAACATACAAACTTATTTTGTGTAATTTGCAGTGGTGTTGTTGCTGTACAACGCGCATAGCACTTTCATGCTGCGAAGTCATCAACACACATATTAACGAACAATATTTGTCCCCTGTGAGCGCAGCTTTAGAGCCGCCAGTGTCTGCCAAGTTGTTTTTGACATGCAGCTATTTTATTGCATAGGCTTCACTGGGTACTTTAACACTTAACAATGGGTCCCTTGAGCCACTTTGACATTTTAGAACTCATTTTCTGGCAGAGTGCAGGTATGGACTGAGGTAAATCAGCAATCATGATGAGTATAGTCCTTGTCAAAGTGTTGTGGAAAAAACAGAGTACAGTGTGGAAGATGGTCAGAATTGCAGCAGCTCAGAAACACCATTAGCCACCAGCTGTTTGCCTGTCTGTTATTATGCTGCGGTGCAATCTGCACACCTTTCATGTGGAATAACCTTGTTTATCTCAACGCAAAAAGTTCACAACAGCTTCCCTAGTGATTAACGAGAGACAGAGGAATAAAAATTAGAAATGTGTCATCTTGACCGGTTTGTGACCACATCTCCACTTTGTTTATTCATTAATCATTATTATACACATTTTTGTAGCAGATGCGTTAAGCAATAGTGTAGAAGAAGTTAATTTCAAAACAGAGAGAGATTCAGGAAACCCTGAAACAAAACTTTCAGGGGTCAGGAACAAACCCCAGTTTCTTCCTATAAATATGTGGATGAATTGACTGCAAAGAGTAGAAATTGACCCATAACCCATGACTGGGGGATATTTTGGTGAATTAGTGGATAAATAGTGACCTGGGGGTTATGCAAAGTAATGAGGTCTATTAATGTGTTTTTACTTACAGTATATCAATAACACTTTTAACATCTATTAGTTAGCACCAATACAGAATAATTATCTACACATCTACTGTACATGTCAAATAATAAGGCAGTGTTCAACATATAAAAAAACTGAAAAAATGATTACCTATAGTAAGATACATATAAGATACTTTCCATAACATCCTTTTGGCAAGAACCTGGCATATTTATCTAATGGAATATTTCACCATTTTGGGAAATATGCTTATTTGTTTTGGGTTGACCACTTTAAAATGAATATATAGTACTGTACTAGAGTCACATGTGTTCCCTGCTTTCCGCTACATGTTTGTTAGGAATATGCCTAACTAAACTAATCGTCTGCAGCTTCATACTTATGTATTACTGTAGTACAGGCATATTTCTATTGAGTACTATAACAAATTGTGCATCTTGCTTGGTGCAGTGGCCCCCGCTGTAAGGACAGATGTATTACATGTGTTTACAAATTGGGGTAAAATAGAGACAAGATTTTCTTTGATCAGCTGTTAATAAAAACATTAAAAGTTTTGGCTGATCAAAAGTCTTTCTGGAACAGCATGGAGAGAATAACTTCTGTAAAAAAGAAATGAAAAAAGTTGTCTTCACTATGGAGGTGGAATTGAGGAGTCATCTCCAAGGACCAAAGCAGAAAATAAGGAACTCCTTATGTGGCTTGTGCCTTTGTTTGGCAGCACTCTCACGTCTCTCCCAAAGCACAGAACAGAAGGGGGATAAGAGGGAGAAAGTCTTTAGCTGTGGAAGAGTTTTCTTTTTTTGTGTTGTTATGATGGATAGTGCAGACTGAGTGCCATGATGTGTGTCTCTGGGAGTGTTGTGTTGTGACCAGCGGGGTCACTCATTGATTCCCAGCCATCTCTACTAAACCACTAATAAGACACTTGGCATTTTCCCTGGTGCTAGATTACTCCCTTTGTGAGCTTCTGCTACCCCTTTCAGTTATTGGAGAGGGTGTGTGTTTTTGTCTCTAAGTTAAGTGTGTGTCTGTTTATGTCTGTATTCCTACATCCATATGTGACTCAGTGTGATGGTAAGTCTGTTATGTTTAGCGTGACGTTTGTGCACATGTACACAGCTTTGTGTACGTGTCTGTACATACATATGTGCATATGTCAGGAGAGGCTAGATTACATCGTGAGAGGCTAGATTTGTGCACTACTGCTAGTAACAATGCTGAAGGTGGGATGGGGGAGTAAGAGAAGTCCGCTGTAAGGAGACACCTGGTTAATGTCACCTTGAAAACCGTTCAAGAGCTCAGTAAGGTTTGATTCCCCTGTTGGGATCCAGAATGTCACCCGACTTGAAGGCGAATCTTCAGCGAATACAGTCTGATCTCTAAGAAGCAGGATTAGATGCAGTGTTGGTGATGAGATCAGTGCAGACAGATGGAGTATTTATTCAAGCGAGAAGTTTGAGAAACCAAGTCAAATTGACATGGAAGCTGACTACAGTGTGTGTTCATTCTTAACTTTTCTGCCAACTGTTAAAAGCTGCTGCAAGCTGGAACTGCTGTGAAATCAAAGATAGGAATAAATTAGGTATCATGTGTTTAAGATATTCTGCAGTGTGGCTGATTTGCACTTAGATATATTTACACTTTTTCATACAGACCTCTTATAGTAAATTAACAGTTTCCTGGTGTGTACAAATACCACTATGTTTTGTGTTTTAACATGATTGTCTGAAAAGCTAAGATCTGCAATTATCTGTGTTGTCACCCAATAGCGTGTGAAAGCACATACAGGAGAACGTCAACCTTAATATTATTAGTACAAACATATCTGTATTTACAGTCAATTTACAATTACAAGCCCAAAGAACTCACATGAGCATTAAAAAGATAAACTATAACCCAAGGCTCTGTGTCTCAAGGTCAGTGACTTCCATGGTAATAAATTTGTCTGAGAAAAACAATGACAAATAAAGGCCTTTAAATGTTCCTATTTTCTCTACACATCACAAAGAATTGATGTCTCACCATGCTGTGCCACAAATTACCCCCAGAGAGAAAAACAGCTCACCGCAGACAGCTGAATGTGGGGGCTCCACTCCCTCTGGAGAAGTCGTACTCAGACTGATAGGCTTGTGTGGAATTCAGTGAACCTGACTGCACCTTCCACCCACAGGGCTCGATTCCTTCCCCAATGTGGTGCACTGCAGACACGTTAGGGGAATATTCCTTCTCAGCTATCTTCAACATTTTTACTTGTTTTGTGTAAAGGTCCTGCTGGCAACTCAATTACAGATGGCTTTTACAATTCAGCAACGCTCCTCCTTGATGCCCACGCTTGTGGCATACAGTAAATCTTGAGGCAATATATCCTATTACCATATTTAGGTTTTTCCATTTGGTATGCAGAGTCAAAGATAGACAATATCAGATCCTAAACTCAAGCTCTATTCCCCTAAGCTAACTGCCTGTGAGTGTCTCGCTGGCTACAAATCCCCTCTGCTCCTCATGTGTGTCCTGCAGATTGGTTTAGTGCTGCTCCATGCTCCAGACTGGGCTTCATTAACTGATAGCAGCAGAGATGGAGACATCATGGAGACATGAGTGTGGAGAGAGAGCAGCCACATGGAAAAAGGTTCTCGAGGGATACACCACATCGCACCACCTCACCTTGCACATCTTAGTAGTGAGTGACACATATTCCTCTTTCTCCAGTGCTGAATGAAACCATAATGATCGTTTAAGGGACAGATATCTAGAGTAATCTAACTGGGAAAACGGTTAATAGGGTTACTGATCAATACCACTCACTACATTACCTGTCCCAGTGTTGAATTTCATTCACATCTGGCTTGTAATTTACTCCTGCAGGAAACAAAACTCCCACACAGCATTGATAAAGCCATGTGCTTATTCAAACATTTGTCACTGTGATACTCACTTTTGTAGAGTTCCTGCTCTAAGTATGTACATCTCCACCAGTCAATGCAGTGTCAGAGACTGTTTGAGCGCATTTGAACTGGTTGCTGACTGATTTTTGAGTGTGTGTGTTTTGACCCATATTAATAACACTGTTCTTTATCCGCACAGCTCACAGCAGCTCTGTCTTAAATACACGTCAAGATGTGTTTAGCCTACCATCTTATAGTAATATATGCTACTTAAAGGTCATTGCACAACAGCCGTGTCATCAAAAATACAGAAGCAAGAGTGCCTTAGGTCTGAATGTAGTTATTTTTGTGATTTTAGATATTTGAGGCAAAAATGCATGTTGTTCTGACATGTCTGTTGAAGCCATCCTCAAAAACTGTCAGAGAAGTAGTGCTGAACTAGTTTCAGAAATCTGCAGGAATTCTGGGGGTGTTTTTCTTCCCTGAGGTAAAATGGCTGAGTGCAGCTAAATGTCATTACACAGAAAAATGACAAAATCAAATAGCTTAGAGAGTTGGCTGTATTATTTACTATGATCCTAATTTGTTCTTTGCTCACAAATTTAACCTTAAATGTCAGTAATAAAGTGAAATAAATGCCACAAGTATACATTCTCTCCGCAGCCCAACATGCTGTCCATTATGTTATGCACTTGGGTATTTGTGTGATTTATCAGGTAAGTGGTGTGACTCAGTCAGTCTGCTGGGGCCATTAAAGAGGATTACAGAAAATTACCTGTGGTGTCATTCGGCATTTAATGCATTTAAATCAAGTATTTTCTTTAAAACTGTGACCATCCTGTTTGAAACAGTAACTGGTAAGTGTTATGTTATGGAGGAAATATTTCCAATTTATGAATTTGCTCTTTATTGATTGTTGCAGTCTGCAGTGTAGCTGATGCAGGAGGCCAATATCAGGCTGAGAAAGGGCCCGGGGATGCTCTATTATGTTCCCAAAAAATAGCTCGAAGTTTGGAAGGGGAGATTTCAGTTTAATTAGAGAAGCTTAATGTTGCTTATTATGAAGCCTGCAGGGGCTAGTCTGCTCCTCTTCTTTCTGTATATTTGTTGGGAGGAACAAGAGAAAAACCTTTGAATGATTCACACTTTCTGCAAAAATCCCAGTGATAAAAATCAATGGGTTAACCATTGGTTTGCATTACAGAAAGTATTAAGTGGTTAATTTCAACTGCCCACAAAATCACTGACTGCACAAATACTGCAATAATTCTCATTATGTACAAGATGTACTACTTTATGTTCCTACAAGGGCAAACATAAGTATTATGAATGATAACTGTTCCGTGTCTTTGAATAACTTGAAATGAAATGTGGCTGTAAAAGCAATGAGCATAACAGCATCATTGACCATAAAAGTGAGTGAAAGGTCAGTGTTAATGGCTGCCAACCAATATTTTGTGTCACCCAAAGTGCCTATGTTGATGGTAAATCAAATAGCAGCCTTTTAATATGCTTACCTGTATTAGCAACTGGCAGATCATCTGGACACACCTTTGTTACCTTTTATGGAAAACGTTCGTACCATTGAAAGAAAACACTCAGTTTCAAGGGGGCTCTCAAAGAATCAGAGTACCTCTCTCTGCTGAGAGAACTAAGCCCCTGTGAAAACGTATACATGGACATTAAATCTCAGTAAACATAACAATAAAAACAACTTGGACACAGTAGGAGGAGGTTTATGAAGTGGAAAAAGTTGCACCTGCTAATAGCAGTGACATGATCTGCCTTGTGCAGCTGAATGAATATGACTGGACGTTACTAGTCAGCTGGTAGCCGAGCAGCTGATGGATACTAATGGAGAAGCAAGAATGAAGCAGACACAATGTGCAGTTTTAGACTTACGCAGCAATAGTGCTATATTCTCATAATTTTCTTTATGAAACAATGTCGGATTGTCTGATTTGTTAGAGGCAGGGTTTGGATAAAAAGAAAAGTCGTTTAGCAGCCATCATCTCTGCTATTCCAACCAAGTACTGGCCTATTTAAATCAGGGTGACTGGACAGTAGCTTCAGTTAGTTTCTTTTAGCAGCAATAATATGACCTTACAGTGATGATACTATTATTACCCGAAAATGCCAGAATCTGTGGTTGCCAGTGAGTGTCACAACATGTCAGTAGATGACAGACCAGAAATGATCCTAATGGATTCCAATGACTTACTGGGATTTGTTTTTAATCAGCAACCGAGTACACAGTGTCCCACGGAAGAATGCAGATGTTTTTTTATAACCATTACTGTTGTGTACAACGTCTCTGTGACAGATTAAATAGGAGGTAGCGAGTCCTTGGACCTGGCAGAAATGCTGCTAGAACAGCCAATTTCATTTTCAGGCTGTGGGTAAGCATCCAGTCTCTGACATTCATTACTGACAGCACGTCATTATAAGGCCAATTTTCTCCACTTTGGGAAACTTTCAAGTGCATCCTGCAATGCAGTTCTTTCATACACGCAGCACCACCACAAGAACAGTGACATTTATTGAACTTAAAAGGTATACCTAGGAAGAATGCTCTTTGTCTAGATTGATTTTTAGGAAGTATTACTTGCCAGTATTCTCTGTTTAAATGAGAACAGTGACCATATGTCTGCTGAATGTTTAATACTTCAGGTAATCTTTTTGCTAACATACTCCCACAACAACTTTATTACTGTGTGCAAATATGTGAGTTGATTAATGAATAACAAATAGTTCCAGAATAACTCATAATCAATTACTATAGAGCTCTGGATGTCACGTGACTATTTCCGTTTATTCTGGCAGGAACATCATAAGTAAAAATCAATGGTGCTAGTATAGATTTTAAGCTGCCAGAATTTATTGAGCACCTAATTCAAAATACACTGAACGCTGTGTTGCAAAACTCAATAGTTTAAACCTGTAACCCCGGCTTGTGTCTCTATCTCCTCCTGTCTCCACAGAGTGAAGTCACAAAGATGGTAAAAGCCCCCCATTAGTGAAGTTGTTCAAAACAACCCCCCATTTGTGAACAACTTTGTAAACAACTTCACAAATGGGGGGTTGTTGCTCAAATTCTGGAGGTAGCATAGCAACTACACAGTTTCTAACAACCTCATGATGACCTGTCAAACCTTGGTCTCCTCTCTACTTAGTCAAGAGTACTTCTGAAGTAAATTATCATGTACAAGTTTTTTTTAGTTGTTTAACCTCAAGTGTAAGAATACTACACTAATGAAACATTTGTTAGTACAAAGCACAATTCCTTTCTCATTTTTCCCTATTCCTTAGTTTGTATGCTTTTCTTTAGCAACGCTAACTAATTAGAAGTTATAGTGCACAAAGTTAAGTAATGGTCGGAAACCATGCATTACTAAAAAACTCTTCAGTGTGTTTTGTCACTTCACTTGACCATATGCAACAAGAGTAAGTAATACAGAACTAGTAGTTTCTCATCATGATGTGTCACTTTACTTTAGGATACACATAAAGAGTAACTGATAATGCAGTGGGTAATGGATCAGTTGGTACTGGTTTGCGCCCCATAGAGACAGATTCTGAATTAGCAAGGAAAGACTTATGAAAATAGCTAATTTCATTTCACAGATAATTATGAATTTACCACTGATTAATTAATTATTATAGAATTCCCCAGTCTGTTCTGTAGTAACTCACCATTGGTTTCTACTGTCTGTAGTCCTCAATTATGAGTTATTCAGAAACCACTCATCATTGTGTACCATTTTGTAAAGTCTTTACCACTTTCTCCTCCCAATGTCACATATGCATTAAAGAGAAAATTACAAATAAGCTTTGAAAAGTCAAGATCTGAGTGGCTCTTAATATACTTTGCAACTGCTTTAAGGTCAGTGGGCACCAGATTTGTGTTGTCATGCATTATTTTCCGTTCCAATGTTCCAGTTCTACACTGTAGATCATAGGTGCAAGAAAAATAAACTACTTTAGAAAAGAGGTTTTGTTAAAGCATATAGCATTAACAATGTCAACTCTTACCTCCCACACTGATGCTAAGCTTAAACTGTCATGGATTTCTGTATTTATTTGTGCAGGAAAGTTCAGTATTACTGCTTTATACTTACAGTATGCTTTACATGTATAGCTCACTGTTGTATGTATCATGCTTACTGCAGCAAGATAGTATTTAGCAATTCACATGGTTCACAGGAGGTCAGGTGATAAATAATATAGTTAACACAATTATAGTGAACATGATAATAATATATATAATATAATAACAATAAAAACACACTGAGACTGAAGTTCATCGCCTGAAAGAAAAAGTTCAGCTCATGGCCCCCAACATCTGTTGTTGGACATGAACATTTCACAGAAGAGATGAAACAAACAATCTCACACATGTCACACACACACATCTCAAATATTGCAAAGAAATATGCCATTCTTTAAATGTGGAAAACTTCAGACACATTGCTAAACAGCCAGCATTATTATTAAATGGGCAGATCATTTCACACACTGAAGAAGAATAAAACATTTACTGAATTTGGAAAAACAAGCAGTTTTGTTAGAAGTTTGAGAAGAAACGTTCACATTCACTCTTCTGTTTCAACATGTCTACTGTTAGAATGGTTATATGTGAGTTTCAAGGTTTTTTTTTGCTGCCATGAGAATTAAGAAGTTGCTGTGCATAAATTTACAATTTAGTACAATAGATGTTTTTAATTACATTTTTTTGTTATTTGTTTTTTGCTGTAGAGTTGGATTAATGTGTTCTATAGGTACTGAACCATGGATCCATCAATTTTACAAACCGGTAAGCCTGAAGACAAGTTTATTTATTCTGTATATTAATGAACACTTATGCATGCTTAGTAATTGCTGACAAATGATTCATGCACAGTTCAGTTTGCATCTCAGTAAGTGTAGCTCAGGTCTTGTCCTCTATTGCTGTCCCACTTTACTACGTGAGCTAATATTTTGGACCTTTGCATGAAAACTGTGCATCGTGCAGGACCTTACTGTTGGTTCTATTTTTGTAAATAGAGCTGACTGTATTAATGTTATGCATTATCACCAGTAATTCTTGATTTTCATTACCTTGGGCTGCTGACACACGTTGATTAATGCTTGTATTTACTGCCAGTGTCGACATACTTTTGCAATATGGGACACCAGGTGGGAGATATAGCGCTACCAAAAATTCCCACATCATATTTTTAATTACCACTTCGAGCCTGAGGTATATGTTTTTCTCCAACAGAAGCTTGTGCACACAGTGGATCCTACATGAAGTGAATCTGTCTTGAGTCTCTGTATGGGGGTGTTAATTACAAGTTTCATCAGTGCTTGAAAGGGTCTTTGAAATGGTTTTGGGACCCACTGTGGCAGAGTCCTTTGTAGCATCTGCTAATGGTCCCTCATCTGAATGGTGGCATCACTGCAGTGGTATATGAACTGATAACAAGGGGCTGATCTGCACACAACACTGTGTCATGAGTCTTTATTAATGTAGCAAAGTCCTCCAACAAACAACTGGGGATTTACAAACAGCTTCACTGTGTCTCAGTGGAGGTCATTACAATGGGGATGCGCGCGCACAGCCTCCTTCCACTGTATAGTTTATCCACTGACAAAGGAGAAGAGGAAAGTGAGGACAGAAGTGTGAATGTGTAGAGACTGAACCAGGGAGGAAGACGACCATAATTGGAGACACAAATAACAGCAGTGAGTACATTGGGGACATGAACTAAAGTACAAGGGACAATCAAAAAAATCTTTGTGAGAAAGTAAAGCCAGCTTGATCTCCAGTTTTATGCATTACTGGGAATACATATGATAATTCTGCATAACCTGGCAATGTGAGTATAGGACTGAAGCTCCTCAGCAAAGCATCTGGAAACTCTTGTATTGACCACAGATTTAATGTGCTCCTGTCAGGTGTTTATGGCAAGAGAACGCTAGCTGAGTTAGCCACCAAGTTTAAGCACACAGTCAGACACCAAGCAATCCTTTTTAAAAGAGGGGTGGTATTGCATCAGATAACAACAAGAGATGAAATCGGAGCCGGGAAAACCATCTGAGTAGCAGATGAATGAGTGTACAGGTTTACCGGATGGCAAACACTGCACAGCAGTTTATAATATTCTGACAGAGATTTTACAACTTTGGGAAGTTGTCAGGGCAACAATCATTTTATCTTCTGTCAAACAGCAAAGGCAGACAATCGAAGTACTGTGTTCACATTATAAAGTAATCCACCAGGAATGTGCTCTTGTATGTAGTTGTTTTGCCAAATGATGCTATGTTCCACTGTGGCAAAGGCTGAACATGGCTGGATGACCATGTGTTTTTTTTTTTGTTTTTTTTTTTGTTTGAGCTCTTTGCGATTGTGGTCTGAAAAATCAGCCTGAACACTGCCAAATGCCTGCCCACATTACTTTTCTCCATAGTGAGTAAAACTGGGCATCCCAATACTACTCTGACTATGCCTGAACATTCAGCTGCAATGACCTGCTAGATAATTGAAAAAGGAATCTGATATGAGACATCAGTGACCGTATTCTCCAACTCAACTGTGCTATATTGCTTTCATTTTCTCCTGTTGCTTACATATTGAATATCTTTCGTGAAATAGGCTTTGAACTATAGACTGCTTCTTGTGCGTATTGGAATCTCGAGTGTCACTTCCATTTAATCTTTGTTGGTTTTTAATGTATTATTCCAAAGATAATCCTATACCAGTTTTATTAATTTGCATGTGATAATTGGTTTGCCACAGTGAATGCAGTAGGTAATTGCCAGTAACCAAGCAATCAGGCTCCCTACCAGCTCAGAGACACAGACAAATAAACTGATGGTGAAGTCATCTGATGTGACTCAAGGTGAGCTTTCCACTTCACAGTTTGAGTATAATGCATGCATGTGTGTAAAAGCAGCCACAATCCTATCTGTGTGTGTCAGACGCAGATTCCCTGTTGAGGCCTTAATTGCAACTTTCGCTAATCCTGTTGCTTGTCAAGGCTGCTGCCGATGGCCCTTAACAGAGGGATAATCGCCAGGCTGATTGGGCAAAACAGTGTACACCTGTCTCCCTTCCACAGCAGCAGCAGCAGGTTGATGAACATGCTCTGGTTTGCAGGAGCTTTGACATCAGTTGGAATTCAGATATCAGCATTACAGAGAAAAGATAAAACGATCGAAATCCTGAAATATCAGATTCCAGAAGTAATAATCCCCAGCTTTTCTCCCATTGTGAAATCTCATACCGGCAAAATGTTTTAACAGTGTAAGGTAGCTGTCAGATGGTGAAACAAGTTATTGAATTATCATATTTTAGTGATTTTATTGTGGAATATAAGGAACCTTATTGAGTTTGGCCTGGTTAGTGGTATTTGATCAATGTGAGAAAGTTCCTAAGGTAACAACATCTGTTGGTGACTGTCAGACACATTTTTTTTTTTAAAAAGGGAAGAGTACAGAGTTTAGATTATTACAACTCATGATTAATTTTGTTGCTACTTTGGCCGATTCAAAACTATGTCTATGGACACAGCAAACTGTGAATGTACTTTTGTTAACAGGGTTTCAGTTTTTTAACTTTTGGTTTTACTGGATCATAGTAGCTGAGAAACACTGGTGTTAGAAGCAGACTGACACCTTCAATGCACATTGATACAGTAGTATTTTAATGAACTTGCATCATGTTTCAGACGAATGCACATGAAGCAACCCTTGGTTATTTATAAGAGAAAACCCTGTTGATCCTGGAAACTTTTGTTACATTTGGACATCCTGGTACCCTGTTGACTGCTTCGCTTCTTCTCTTCAGCAGAAAGGAAACTGTTTCAAGTTACATCAATGATGCTCTGCTGGTGTCTTCTGATGACCTTACACCTGCTACGCTAGATTCTTTTAAAATCAAAACCGAGAGCAAAACCAAAGAGCAAACACTGATTTTCAGACACCAAGAGGTTTTGTTCATCCCAGCCTGCTGCCTACATTCTTAAGAGGAGCTCAGGCACTTCTAACCCCCCAACTCTTCTCAGGGTTTATTGTCTATATCCAGTCCTGGCCTCTGGCAGACGTGTGCTACAGCTGGTTCCTCACTGTTGCCACCACACCATTCAAAAACTTTTAAGAAAGAAAGGACAGAAACATAAAGTCCTGTACTGAAAAATGAAAAATGTAAGAGGAAAAAGACCCACAGGTTCTGCACTGGTTCAAAAATAGCTCTTTTTAACCATACAGTATGTTGAACACATAATGAGTTTGTTTTCCCAGCTGCATATCACTGACACAATTAATGACTTGTTGATCATTTAAGACTTTGACGTACTTGAAAATGATGTTTAATATTCCAGTGAATCCAAGCATATAGACAATAAAATGAATAAAAACACTGTAGTTTCTCTGCACACTCTTTTGTTTAAGAAGAGCAGTAAAGACAGCCATGAAAGATGGTTCTATTCTTATATCATAATGAAAAACATATTACTTTGACCATCTAAGGACTTTTTAAAGATTTGTAATAGTTTACCATCTCTGTAATCTTTTCTCAACCTTAAGTGTTTTAAGCTGCCTTTAAATGACTATAAATATACTTTAGTTCCTAGGTGTGCATACAATAAAACTGTGAGAAGTAATGTTGTGAAGATGTAGGCACCAGAAGAACTTTATGCCAGACGCAATCATGTTGATGAGAACATCATTAGCACATTGAAAATACCTTCACAATTCGAGTCAACCTCTTTGCTCTTTAGCCCTGCGGCTGTGTGTAGCGCTCTCCTTATTTAAGACTGTTATGGTTTGTACTACCTAATGTCAGCCACATGATATTTGAAATGCTTTACTTTGTTACCTTCGGTTCAGTTAACTGGTTGTGGTTTTTCTAATTGTTTTTTTTAAAATTATTATTATTTTAAATCAGCCTTTGCCGCAGATTCTCTCTCCTACGTTTGACACTCTCAGACTGTTGTTTGGACATTTTACAAATAACAACTGAAGAAGCAGAATCAAATATCTCATCACTGAGATGAAGTAAAATAAAGTAAGGTAGATGAATCTGATATATCTACAGCCAAAAATTTAGATATCTACAGCCAAAGATTATTGATACATACGCAGCCAAAGATAATTTAGTTTTGAACAAAAACATTTTTTAACATTCTGAGAAATACACTAATTGGTTTTATTTCTGAGATCTAAATTTGATACCATTCACAAACTGTCTGTGCAGTAAGGAGCTGACTAGCTTAGCTTAGCTTAATAATTAGATTTAATATGTACCCCCATACAGTATGTGGTCCATATGAATTTATTAACCCTTTAATGTGCAAGGCAGGTCAATAATTACCTGGGGGAATGTTTTTCTTTGAGATCTTTACATGTGATGCCTATTATTACTCAACATTTGATACATTTCTCAATCAGGATGTTTTATACACCACACATACTTATTTCTATATGATCACATTTTCCTTTTACATAAACAACATTTTGGTATCACTACCCTGTTCACACCCTGTACCCTGTATGCAAGACAAAAAAAAAAACGACCTGTTTGTGTTGTCAGTGGAATTTAATAGGGACCTTTAAAGCATTTGCACATTTTAATTAGAAAATAATTTTTATTACTCCCCATAAAGTGGCAGTTTCACTTTTCACGCCTCAAAGACTGCCCTAAGACAACTGTGTGTGGTTTTATTGTAACTTTCACCTTAGAATACCAATAATGTGACAAACTAATAAATAATTAATTAAGTCATTACAATTCATAGGTCAACCTGTGGTGCATTTTTGCAAGAGGACACACTCCTAGCCTGGGGGTCTTCCTGAAAGAACAATCCTTCTTCTCAGGACTGAGTCAGAACACGCAACATTTTGAAGAGCTGCCTGGGCCTATACAAGGGTCGAGTATCACACGACACCTTTGATCTCTTTATCACTGAGGACATCAAGGAGGTCATAGAAAGCACCAGTATAAAAATATCCCCTCTGGATGCTTAGAAGAATCTGTTTGTTGCCACCCTAAATGCACCCATTTCACTACTGCGCTCAAATAGCAACAAACAAAGGGATGCGAGTTAAGTGACACTGTCGAGTTCAATCTAATATTTGAGTGGCTAGTCATCAGCTGGTGTTGTCAGTGCCTTAAAGGTATTACAATGAAACATTCAGCTATGGATAAATTGTACTGAAAAGAAATGCAGGTAAATTTTGACCTGTGCATTAAAAGGTGTGGAATAGCTTGTGCATTAAGAGTTAAGGATTGAGTCTAGTTAAGCTTAGATGCCCATGTGACCATTGTATGGGGCCACTGGTAGAGTGATACTCACCATCATTAACAAGAACTAGATGTTTGACCCCATGCACCCACTGAGCTCTACCTGAAATGTACCTGAAATGTAGTACAGCTTGGCAGTCTGAGAAATGTCTCTGAAATATGCTAGGAGCCTTGTGAATGTGACAGATCACCTTTAGAGAGGTCTTGGTTCCTATGCATTGCTCAGTGTGTACACTAGCAGCAGGTCGATACCAGACACACTGAGGTGACACTGGTCATGACCTTGTGGTTTCTGCTTAATGGACATTTTCAAAAGTCATGAGTCAGAGTTCACACACAAGCAAATACCCACAACTTGAGCCAAATGTGAAGTGCGTGTGTGAAGAGTTTGAGCACAAAGTTTTCCTTTTGACTCTAGGTCAAATCAAGAAGGTCTGTATATTTTTACATGTTATTTATTCAAACATTTGTCAAACAATATTATGCCTCATCGAAAGGCCCAAAAGGTATAAAGAAAACCACTGTAGATCAATGAAACACATTCAAGTGAGGAAAATACATTTATTCATTTATTTGCACCTCATTTATAGCAACATGTAAACTACGACTAAATGACTGATAACTCAATGTAAAATGGTTATCAGTATTATTAGGGTAACTAGCCTGATGGCCTTTTAAGATCACAAAGGGCTTTGCATTTACAAAACAAAGAGTGTTTTGCAGATCATTGTGTTGGAGTCCAATTGAAATCATTATTTCCACCTTAACAGCAGTACCAGTATTAGCTTATATAATTGAAACACCAGTCTAAGTTGTTATAAGTCTTTTCAGTGATTGTGCATTCACAGCTCGGCTTAGCCAGGGGCTAACCTAGCTGCAGTGTACATTTTTGTGTTAAATAGCCTGTATTTGCTGTGATAACAGCATGTGTGTCTGTTATCAAAGCCAGATCTTCAAAGTGTAAAGGCAGCATATCCCAGGGGCTCAGTGTCAGTTATCTCACACATATGAAAACACTTAAAATAATATAATCTTTGTCATGTTCTGTTAGTAGAAAAAAAAAAAAACAATATACTGCCATTATTACAGTGACTACAGTAATACTACAGAGATTCCACTGCTGTTAAAGAGTGAAATTGCTCTCCAAAAACAGGACCACCAGAGATGTAATGTGGTGATATAAGACTTAATGTCAAACATTTTGTGGTGTAGTATCTCCAGTGGAAATCATGTATATTTTTAGGTGCGAGTGGCACCGTTTTTCTTAAGTGGTTGTCATTCGTTTCACACATCTTCTCAACTGGGTTGTCAGTGTTCATAAATTGTTACCTCAGTGTATCTCCTGAGAAACTACTCATGCAGCTTGATTGACACAGTAAAATAAATGGCAAAAGCTTTGTGGCATGACTGTCAACTTTTATGTTAATGGTAGCTCTTATGCACTACTTACTGCAGACATCAAGTCAAGCAAAGTAAAGCTCCACCTACAGATGGTGATTATAGTGATATAAACCTCCAGAGGAGCAGTGAAATTATTTACTGGCTCGTAATCGCTGAAGGAAACAAGACAAGTCGTACATATGAAGTTTCACACACTGGACTGTGTTTGTTTATTATGTCTTTCTGAAGGGATGTGTTAGCATCCTGATGGTTTCACTGCAGACAAATCCTGCTTTAAAGCCTCTGTAGTTGTTGGCAAATAACACAGCAGTGTTTTGAGTATAGTTGGTGCCAAAGTATAGCAGGAAAGTTAATAATGATTCATAGACTGTGGCTGCTGGTATTACTTTCATATGCTGCGATGGCCAACAAAGAAAACAAATGAAAACACAAAATCAAGTCTTGCTTCCTACATTTACAGATAGGCGTTGTACAGTCAGGCAAATGAAATGCAGTCCTGGAATTTGCAAACCACAACTGTGTGCACACCTGTAAATATTATCTCTGGTTGTAATTAGGCTCTGATCATGTTAACAATCAACAATGGATGTGGCATCTTCTGCTCATCTGACCACTTTCACCGTGTAACTGTGAGAAGAGGTGACCTCTCCAGGGAAGCGTAGAGAGAAAGAGTGGATCTTATTCTTTCTTTCCATTTCCTGCATGAGTGGATCTGAGTGCAGGCTTTGGTCTGCTTTTGTCTCCTCTCTCTGCTGTTCCTCTCATCTCCTCCCTCCCTTATGCTTGACATTTCATCTCCATATAGGTCAGTCTCCATAGGAGGCAAAGGAAAAAAAGAAATAAAAAAACATCAGGTCAACAATGAGAAACAACTATTTAGGCAGCCTGTGGTATTATGTACCAACAAGGAAAAGATACTAATTGCACCTACTCGGAAGTCAATCTATGCTTCATTTTATTTTCTCTCCTTCACAAAGCCCCTGTGTTGGTTAATTAGGAAATGAAGGATCATGTTTTTATGTGGCGAAGAAAAAAAGAAATGAAAGACAGAAACACAAAGAGGCTTGTTGATTACACAGAGGTATCTTTTAATAGAATAGGAACTAAAACGCAGACCAGATCAAATGTGATTAGTGACATGTTCTATGAGAGCTGGCAAGTGAAGAAAAATACCTGTTTTGGAACTAATGGGAGGAAGCTTCATGAATTTTAAGTGTCTGTGTGGAAAAAAAATGACAACAGACAGAGAAGAAGGGTGTGGAGATCAGATCAGTTCTACATTCTCTCAATCATCCAGCTGTGAAGTCAAACACCAGCGCCTAGAGATAGAATCATTTGTAAGATAAATAAAGCTAGATGCAGCAGTCTGCCCTCCTGAACCAGACAAAGGAAGAGTAGCTGGCCGTCTCTCTCTGTCATCTGTCGCAGGGCCGAAGCTCAGCCTAGAAACTATCAGGAAGATGATGCGTCTCCAGAGACATGGATGCCCGGGGAAAGAGGCAGCTCTTAATCATCTGAGACCCACTTCTCTGGCATTTCTCTCATTGTTACGGGAAACTCTAGCTTATGCACAGATACTGCATCTCCTTATAATGCTATTTGCATACTTGCAAATCCTTACAAAACGCAATTCTGTGCTCTCATTTATTTTGGACTTCAACACGATGCCATCTCTAAACTGAGTGTGTTATTTCCTTTCAGGACTCTGCAGTGCTTGTTATTAGGGAGTATAATAGCTCTCTGAACAAGGCAGAGGCATATGTGGCTAATTAGAGATGTGGACTCAAACATGGCTTATCTCTTCAAATAGAGTTTGGCATGCTTGAGTGGAGAATGACAGAGGGAATCCATCTCCAGTTGTGTCTTCCCCCTCCATTTGATCTGTACGGGAGCAGCAGCCAGCCACTGCGGGATATTTTAGACGGGTGCAGAGAGCAGCCAGGAGGATGATCATTTGTTACCACTCAGTCAAGAGGCTCTAGACCACACTGAGGCAGGTGGTGGAGTGGTATGACCTCAGGCAAATCTGACAGATACCTACTATGAGAGAAATAAGATGTGATAAGCAATCAATAAGGAGCGTGTGTTTGAATTGTCAATGAGCAACATAACACTGAAATTGTAAATCTGGTATATTTTTTATACCATTAGGCTGCACTGTATGGTTTTCTTTGGTAACATGCTCCTATAATGATTGGGCCGATTGTGGTTCATTGAACTTCTAGCCTTGGGTTATTATTAGTATTTGAGGTAATGTCACCTGGAGTGATAGTGTAACAGCACCTTTCAGTAGGTCTGTTTTGAAACAGAAATTATGAATAGCACTGATGATACTGATAATATTGATGGTAGCTGGTGTCCCTGTAATCAGTGTCATGCAGAATACCACTGCCTTCAAACTGAAGCAGCTAAATGAAAATCAGCTTTCCATTAATGTTACTAATTACACCTGCTTTTCCAACTGGGATGTGCCAAAATGCCTGCTGCGAAAAATGCCTATCATTGTTTTTATTAACTGCAAGGAGCATGTTCCTCAAATTAATTAATTAAATCACGCTAAATGAAAACACTATCAACATTCAGGGCATTTGAAATACAGCAGTGCATGTACTGTTATCAAGCAAATAATGGTTATAGTGAAGAATGTATGTGTGCCTATATTTACTTGAATTAATGTTACAATTACAGAAGCCAAATAAACTTTAGAAGGCCATGAGCACAAATTACAACTTATGTACAGTTTTAGAGATTTATCCCCCCTGCTCTGCCTGTGACTTGTAAATGATTAGATTTTACACACACATACATATGCTACAGAACATACTATAGAAAAACAACCCTGTATTGCACTTATAATTGAATCCATGTTCTATTTTGAGCTTTTGTTTTAATTTGTTGAAATCTCCAGATTCTATTCTCCCCACCAATATTTTCAACAGGATAGCATGAGCTCATTTCTCATGCCTACTCTTATTTTCACTATTATGGCCTATTGGGGGCAGTAAGGCACCAGATACAGACTTCTATTCAGTTAGTAGAAATCAAGGATAAGTATAGGGCAACCATTGTCTTGAAAATGACTAGTATGAGAGAAAAAAAAATCAGCATGCATTGTCAGTTTAGGATCTCAATTAATAATGTCTGAGATGAAGTCCCTCTCAAATGCTAACCTGTTAAGTAAACAATCAATGGGTGAATGTGGGAAGGAGAAAAGCTGCCCTCATTTTAGCTTGTTTGGGAAAACAAGGGGATCCAATAAAAGCCCCTGGCACAAGGTGGAACTGCAATTAATATTCGTGTGCTGAGAAGTGCGCCTGATTTTAGGCCGGTCACGGGGACCTAGTGGCCGCCTCTCTCTCCCTTCTGCTTCACACAAGTCAGATAATTACCTATTTAGACTTCACCCTGACAGCCTTTCTTCTGCGAGTGAAGAAGAACCTCGATGTGTGAATGATTGGGGGGGGGGGTCAGAGGCAGCTATAAACTCAGGAGAAATTAATATGCCATTGTTCAACACATGTAAGAAGTGACTGACTGTCTTCTTTGAGGTGTTTTATGTAGGTAACTATGTAGTAGGGAAATTAAATTTCAGGCTTGCCAGTGTTTTAGAGGACATTTGTTTTGCCAATTAAAGACGGCTAACAGATGTACTTTGATGAGTGGAGCACAAGCTAGACCAATTGAATGTTGATGTCCTTTGGCTGATTCATCTAAATCAGTGGTGAAAGAGGGAACATTTGTTTTCAGTGGAGAGGGCTATTTATCAACAGTGATTGATATCCAGCAACACTGGACCGCCTCAGGCTGCACTCATCCATCCAGTGCCAATCACTGAGCTTTGCCAGAGAAATTCACAGCACCTTCAGCGTTGGAGTCTGGCTGCCGTAACAGTCCAGGCATACTCGGGGGACTTATCCTGTGCAATGGCAATACATTTTTCATATACAAGTCTAATATATTGACATTTATTTATACATACAGTATATTTTCAGTCAATTGAATCATATTGAATAAAATGTGTGTAATGCTATGCCAATCACAATTAATCAGTTTACGTTTCACAGTGAAACATAATTGACTGTTTATAGTTTGACTGAGTGATAGCATAAAATCTTTTTACAAACTGGTTGATAGTGATAATTAGACCTACTGTATATGAAGGTTAACCTTGAATATAGAATTTGGCTTTCTTGAATCACAAACTGTGACTATGTGTGTGTTGGCCACAGTGACTTCCACCCAGCAGTCAATCTCAGACTTTGTGTGCACTGTGGTTACATGGCCTGGTCCTTTGTGTTTCTTTCTGTTTTTTTGAATATGTTTATGTAAGAGTACACATTGTTTGTTCTTCTAAATTCACCAGGTTTAAATCACAAATTATTTGCCACAGTTAGTAAAGTAATTTGTGGACACTGATTCTTTCATTAGATCTGTTGTTTGATAAGTTTGCACTTTGGTGTAAATACTTTTTTTTTTTAGACAATCATCATTAATTCTCATAGAGGTTACAGCACCTGACCTCTCCACTGGTTGCTGTGTTTCATCTCTAGCTATGTACTAAAGATGCTAAGAAATACTACAGTTGACCAAGAGTTGTAAGACCAACAATACAGACAATGTAAACACAGCTGGATGCAGACTTAACTTAGACCAAATGCCAGTGTGCTTGTTACATTGATTAGAGCTTAGGGTAAGAAGGGATTACATCTCCAGAGGAGTCCTGAATTGATTTTGGCCCAGACATGCCAGCATCAGTAATTTCAACAAATGCCTCAAAACGACACGTCTTAACGTTTAAGTGACAAAGCCCTTTAGCAGCTGTAGCAGTTATGACAGGAGCAAAATGGGAAGCAAGGTGATGTTACTATAAAGCTATAAAGTCCATGTAGACTGGAGGTCGGCGTGGCAGGATGGCTCAAAAAAAGCATTATTAGACTTTAACACGGGAAACAGCTGTTTTATTCCCATTTCTGTTGGAAGAGCTCAGCAAACATCCTGACCTACTCTTGACAATGTTTTCCTTCACATGTTCCAATGCAGACAATGTCAAATGCACAATACCTAAATGTGGCTATGAATCTAGCCTCCATTTACAAAGATAACAAAAAAGCCCATTTTGGGAACCATGAAACACAGTTTCCACCAAATTAATATGCAGCAGTATTCATTATTTTTCATTAAGGGGCTGCTGTTTAACAGATGTCGTTCTATATTAACTGTGGATAAACATCATGAAAACAAACATTTAGGCCTAGCAATGCTGAGATAAAAAAACTGAAATAAAGAAAGTCATTATGATGAAAGTAGTGCTCTTTGTATTTCTGGTAATACTAAATGCACCTATTTATTTTTTTGATCTTATTTAGATTAGAATAGCACCTGAAGATTTGAGCTGAATGGCTTCTTTTGTCACCAGTTCCTTTGCAAAAGTTTGATTGATCATGGTCTTTGTTTATTCTTATTGATGGATAATTTAAGGTTGTTTTTTTGTCCATATAGATTAAACACTAAAAATTACATCAAGCAGTCATATTTCAACTTGGAAACACCTTTATGAAGAACATAGTATCTGCTAGGTAGCATACAGTTAAACAGACATTAATTTTGTTTCCTTTTTTTTCTCAAAAAGAGTATGCAAACAATATTTTTCCCTTGATAAAATGAGAGAGGCATTATCTGGGTAAAAAAAACAAATAGCGTGCAGGTAATTCTCTTTGCACTGCCTGTATTCAAACATAAAACCAACAAAGGAAGAAATTACCTGCCCAGAATCCACACACAACCTATTACTGCTGTGGCATGTTATTTCTTGTCTGAAATGGACACTTTCATTTTCTATCACTTTGTTTACTTATTCTATCAGTAGGGCGCATGTTTAGTTTCCCTAGTTGATTTTGTCCTCATTCTTTACAACCATAGGAAATCACACAGCTGCAGTCTTTTTTCAGCGTTTCTGCAGAAACGTTAAGGCGGCTTTAATAGCACCCAGCCAGCTTTATTTTTTAGTTCAGTTCAAATCAAAAATCAAATATAAAAGAATGAAAGAATGTATAATTTGAAAGGACTTTGTGGTTTTAAAAATATTAGTATATAGTATACAGTAATAAACCAGCTCAGTGAAGCTCTTGGAATTCTATGCATCCTGTGAAATATGATCCAACATATTGGAGTTTCTACTAAAATATTTTTAAAAAGTTTCATACCGTAGTTTATATTTAAACACTGAATTAACAAAAACCAATCAGTTCTTTCAGATAATACTTTGTAGAGCCTCATTTTGCTATAATTACAGCCTGATTCAATATGTCTCTTCCACCTTTACCTATACTGGGAACTATTTGCCCATTCTTCGTCTGTTTGGATGGACTGCTCTCTTAAATTCCACTCACATATTTTCAGCCAGCTTTAGGTCAAGGACTTTACCACTAAAGGAGATTCACCTTTTGGTTCTTAAGCCATTGTGTTGTTTTTCTGACAGTAAGTTTATATTTCTGGTTGTTGTCATGCTGGAAGGTGAACCATCTGCTCATCTTCAGCTATGTGGGAGACAGCTGCAGGTTATCCTCAGAAATCTGGGTGTATTTGGCAGCATCAATTTTCTGTTTAAACCTGACCAATTGCCCAATCCCTTCTTCACAGATTCACCCTCACAACATGATTTTGCCACCACCATGCTTCACACTAGTGTTCTTTGGGTGATGTGTTGTGTTGTCAAGTACTTTTTTCCCCTGAAGTAATCAAAACCACTACAGTTGGCATCAGCTGGGGGCCAATTAACATCACGTGTGAATAGGAGAACATGGGAACACGACTAGTTGTATTGGTTGTACAGCCAGGGGGAACTGGGAATCAAGTTGTGTTTTTTTCTCAGGTTAATAAAACTGGAGAACTTAGTTTTTTAATTTGTATAAATCTTCAGGGGGACAAAAGGTTAAGAGTTGTGACAGGGTATACTGACCTGCACAGTACATGTATACATGTATGTCAGTATGTTAACCACTTAGTGATTAATTACATGTAATAAATATAAATTTTGCTATAACAGTGGCAGAATACCTCAAGTTTGGCTGGAGACTATAACAATATTACACAACAGTCATTTTATTGTCCAATTACAGCTTTTGGATGTTATCTACAGGAACATATTTGGTTTCGCAGCTTAGTTCTACAGGAATATCATTTTTAAGAGACTGGTTAGCATACTTGTTCTCCAACTATCTGAGTAAGACTATTGCATTGGAAGACGTGTCTTCATCAAACACTTGTTGTTGTTTTTTTTATTCTGTAAAATATATCCAGTACATATTGTGCATATACTTGCATAGTATTCTAATAATCTATAACCCAGTTGGCTACAATTCTTGTTTATTAATAAAAAGAAAAACATGTCCTTCATGTTAGAATGCTGTGTTTTAACTCATTCATTTTATTATTTGCAGTAATTAAGATTCACCAAGAAATTGTTTTGGAAGTCTTCCAGTGGTGTACTTACCAATCTTCTAAATCCCACTGAGTTACTTTCAGGTATCCAGTCTCCAACTATTAACCCACCTACAAAAAAACTGTGATAATTTCATTAAAAGGCTGTGCTTCGTAACACAGCTGTGTTGCCCAATTTGCTGTGTATCAATTGAACTGAATGAAACTAACAAGCAACATCTGCCCAATTCTACATCTGCTCAAATTGTAATGGGCTAATAGCTCCATTCGATTCCGCATTAGATTAGTTAATAACTCTATGCCTCAAAGTCAGTGGGACACAAATGCTCAGATGGAGTGTCATTTCAGGTAATAGCACAAATGCAACACCAACAGTTCTCCTTTAGTGTCCTTGGTGTGACATCTGTTTACTCCTGGATCAGTAAGCCATGACTATACATAATAGCAGTATAATTAACAAGATAGGAATGTATAATCAAATGGCAATATATTTTACTCAGGTATGTCAAAAGTAGAAGAACTTTCAAGGACTATCACCAAGCTTTGTCATTATGTTATCAATTTATTACTGTGCAGTTCTGTACAGCGACCTTATATACTGTACCTCAGTCTAACACTGATACTTGGTGAGAAAGCTGAATTACACTTTTTTTAACAGAGACAAAATTTCTCTGGATACATTATAATGACAGATCACTCACTTTTTACATACTCACCTTGCCCCACAGATCTTTTGCAGTTTCTGCTTAAATTACACTTTATGCATGACTTTGATGTCCTGATGATATCTCTCTGTTCGTTTGCACACTGAAATGCAATTTATATGAACTCTACTCCTCTGTGTGGGAAGTGTCTTCATGGCCTTGTGGTGATTTTGGCTGAAGGATGTTTTGTATCAACCCTGCTCGCTGCCAGTGTAGCATGGACTGGCACCAAGCTAAAGATTATAAGATACTAGTAGCTCAATAAACCAGTTACAGTATTATCTTGGCCTCCAACCATTGTACAGGGAAAATTATGATGTGCTTTTATATGCAATACGTTTCCTTATTGGAAAACATATATAAAATTACTGTGAAAATGATTCATCACTCCCATATCATGTATTGTATATTTAATATGTTCAGTCAGCTCTGTACTATGAAAAAAAAAAATAGTTTCAGTTTCATTCATATAGAAAGATCATTAATGACCAATGAACCAGACAATGTGGAGACCGGCTTTTTAATTGTCCTGCTGGGGATGAATGAAGTTATTGAACTGAATATTGAATCGAAATTGGTTAGTGCACAAGCAGCAGAAAATGATATTTGAAAGATGTTGTAGCCCCCAGTGACAGGTGGTGAGGGCACTGACAGTCGGGCCAGAAAAAGAAAGGCACAGAATTACTGCTCCAGCTGTACAGTTTTCTCATCTGTTCTTCTGAAATGATGCTGCAGATGCTGTAAGCTAGATACTGAATTACTAATGAACAGAATCAATAGATTTTAGGATCCAATTCTCACAGGAACAACCTTAGATTGTCCTCCTAGGGTATTGAATTCAAAAGTGTGACAGCTGTGTGAGACAGTGCTGAAATTGTAATAATCAAGACCAATATTTGCTCAAGGAAAATACTGTTCATTTGTATTGCCTTGTGTGACTGCCACCACAGTCACCATGGCAGGCAAATACATTTGGTAATACAGTGTCCACTCATTTTACAACATAAAATGTATTGCATATATAAAAATCTACTGAAATTATTAGCATTTGAGGTAGCAGTAGAACAGTTGGAAGAGCAGTTGTCTATGAACCCTCGGGTCAGGGGTTTGACATGTTGACATCACAAAACACTGAAACCCCATAGTAGCACCAACATGTATTGTCTGGCAGTTGTCCAAACAATGATTTCTCCAAGGCGATCAATAAAGTACACTACCAGTCAAAAGTTTGGACACGCATAGGCTTTACCATCTTTTCCATGAAAAGATGCATGTCTTCAGTTGTGTTATCATCACTGTAAAATGGTTTTATAATGATCAGTTAGCCTCTTAATTTAATAAACTTCCATTAGCAAACATAATGTGCTATTGGAAGACAATGCTAATGTCTGATGATTATAGGCCTCTGTATGTTCATGTAAATATTCCTTTAAAAGACAGTTTCTATATACAATAGTCATTTTTAA
>JAUBNQ010000013.1:16575922-16592647 GCA_032353495.1 Ctenopoma kingsleyae
TGACCACTATCATGTAGATGTAAATAGACTGCAGAGTCCTGGCCTGACGAGGTAGCTCTTCTGTGTTGTGCCATACGCTTAGCCAGTGGCTGTTTGGTTTCCCCGATGTATAATTCACGGCACTCCTCCTGGCACTTAACTGCGTAAACTATGTTACTCTGTTTGATGGATCTGATCCTTGAGGTGGACCAGTCTTTGGCATAACGTGTTTTGGGGTTTGAAAGCCACTGAGACCCGATGTTTTGAGAAAATGCGTCTCAGCTGTTCCTGCAGGATCACCAAGGGCTTTCGCGATGGCAGCGGATGTCCTTCCTCTCTTCTGTCACTTAGAGCGACAGTGTGTGAGAGCCCCTTGTGGCGAGAGAGCGCAGTTGCGCTATTGAGAGGTTGAGCTAATAGTTAGCAGGAGGAACGTAGTAAACTGACTATACAGTGGACTTCTAGGCAGCTGAATGCTGTGAGTTGTGTGCGTCTTTGAGGAACTGTGAGTAAATATTGGTATTCCTGGCTAAAAGATAATCTTAAGCCTTTTATGTTGTTTAGTGAGTCAGTTTATGTAGAGTGCAATGTTAATTAATGAATCTGTTCACCATGTGGCTTGTTCATGCTGCTAAGGCTCGTTAAAATGTTACACACTGGTAAGCTGTAAGCTTCACTGATTTGATGTTCTGTTATTTAGCATTATTGTGTGCATTTACAGGTAACATCAGACACTATTTAGTTTGGTATGGAGTATATGAAACTTATGTACAAAGATGATCATATAATAGGAATATGCATTTGTATTTCTGGTTACTCCGTAAGAAAGCTAATTAAGTATAATCTGACTTGAATGTTCATTATATTCAGCACCTTTTTATGAGTTTTGTTCATAGACCACACATACAGAAGTCCTTGAACTCCACACCTTTAAGCCTCTGGTAGCATTAAAAAAAAGTCCAGCTGGGATAACCACATTTACTCTTTTTACGCCTTTTTGATGTGGTGTTCTTCTGCTTCCCTGGCCCCTGAGTCTGTGGGGATGGTGTTTGCTCTGTGTTGTAGAGGCCTGATGACACCTAGTTTGTGCTCCAGTGGATGGTGAGAGTCAAACCTTAAATACTGATCCGTATGTGTGGGTTTACGGCACACATGAACCTTCAAATGTCCCCCATAGACGATGGAAATTTTAGTCTAAGAAGGCTAGCCTGTCATGTTTCATGTCCTTCCTGGTGAACTTGATGTGTTTGTCCACCAAGCTGATGCCCTCTTTTCCACTTCTTCCATATACAGATTGGCTACTATAGGTGAAACAGGGGAACCCATGGCACACGCCTATAGTACTATAGGCAGAAGCAAATAAATATTTAGTGTCACATTGTCTATATGTCTAGCTTATACTGTAGGTAAACTGCAACTGAAATTAATATAAAAAAAACAACAACAGGTGGCTGATGCAGAAACAATACGTTTCAGTACCAGTGGTGGTTGGTGAAATTATTTGGGGTGGAGGGGTGCACTTTTGCAAGCACTCTAACCACATATCACCACTAGTATAAACCAAAGCATTATTATTGTGCATCACACTGCTTTAAAAGATTAAATTAACGTGAAAATACACTGTGTTTTCAGTCATTTACTAACATACAGTCAAGCAGCTCATTTTACAATGTCTTAGATGTCCCCTTAAACACAGTAAGTCTACATCAAGGGATCCAACAAAGTCCACCAGCCCCGTGAAAATGCCAGGATTTTCTGAGTGTTCACTTTCATCATGACAACGCAACACGAGCTCAAACACACCACAGAATATAATGCAGTCTATCATCTTAGACACAATGTGTGGGTTTTTGTCCCCCTCTTCATTATATCATCTTATTATACTCACATTGCTTATCATTGTAAGACACATAGCAGTTAGCATTTTTCATGTGGCTGCTAGTCTGTTCATGTTTTCTCACTTTATCAGGGAAATATATTAAATCCGTATTACCTGTCTGAATCCAGACTCATTCTCGTTCTCAGCTGACAGAGGAGGCAGGAGAAACAAACCAAAACTCTGGTCTCGGGACAGACAGTTAGCCAGGACTTCTTCTCATACCAGTTTCTGGAGAAAGACCGAGTGTAATTTCTTCCTCTGTCTTGTGTTAGTTATTTCATTTTGATGTCCGGCTGGTGAGGTCCAGATAATCTAATCTAATTTAATCTTTTCCTGTGGGGTTCTTCTGTGGAACTGTTCAGTATTTGGCTTCTGAATTAGCATTATCCATGTCAAAAAACTGCTCCTCCAACTGACTGTAAACAAAACACAAGCGCAGCGGTGAACTTCCGGTTGAATTTCCTGGTCTGGAGCTGAGACGTTGGTCTTGTGGGTGGGTTTTGGGCGCCAAATTTTGCACCCCAGGTTTCTCCTATACTTTGTATTGGAGGGCGTTCCAGTGCACATGTACCAGTTATAGCGTGGGTCTATGGTAAAGATTTTTGCGCCCCAAAGGAACAGGAAATACATCCCACGACCGTTCAGTTGCGGTAAATGAGTGAGAGAACATTTTTAAACTACACTTTCATGCAGATTATACACAGTCTGTATAATATATAGATAGTTTATTTAAATTTTATGTTTTTCTAAAATTATTTTATGTGATTCCTATCTTCGTCATGTGAGACAGGTGGGGCGGCACCCGAGTGCCCTCTATTGATGGGCCGCCACTGTTCAGTACAACGTGACAATTACGTTCTGTACAAAAACGTCTTTGGGATTGCAGTTTAGTTGTATAGGAACGCAGTTTATGGGAGACAGGGTTCCATGAAGATTCATATCCCAATGACATTTTGCCCAGTATTAATTTTCACTAGGATGCAAATGATTAACTTGGAAAGGAGGCAATCTGGGACTAACTAGCAATACGAGGAAATGAAGGGAAGGTTTTGCCTGGAATCCTACAAATAGGGGTATCCCGCCTTTCTAAAAAGCCACAAAGCCTCTTTTAAAAACTCAATAAGAAATAACAAAAAAAAAAACAAAGAAAATTTTAAAGATAACAAATTATACAAAGTCAACATATTGTCCAACTACAACAACAGTACGACAACAGATAAACAAAAAATGTTTGCACAGTGCTTGCTTTAAAGCACTGCTTCCTGGTGGTAGGGTCAAGCAATATTTTTTCATGTAAGTAGGTCTTCATGTCACATAGAAGAGCATGAAATTTATGTATATATGTTTATATATAACCTGCTGTAGTCCACTTTTCCAACACCACCATCTACAAAACAGCAGATCTGATTTTTAGTTGGTTTAGTTTTAAGCTTGTCAAAGTTATTTTGTGATATACATTACACCATTATCAATCACAACACAATAGAAATGGTGATAAAATGAATCTGTCTCTTATAAAGTCTTCTTGTCCAGTGGCTTCATCTCAACAATTCCAAGCAGCGCGCAACTTGCAACAACAGCAAAACTGGGTGTAAGTGATATCATAAAGTAATTGTATCATAAAGGTTTAACTATTGATGACTGATGGTGAACTGAGGCCATGATGTGACAATGTCTGCACAGGTAGGGTATTCTAACTGCAATCATCTGTGAATGACACTGTACAAATTATTGATCATTATGTTTCTAGCAGTCCATGTATTCTCTTGGCAGACTGTACCCTATATGACTCACCTAACCACTGTCATATCCAAGCTATCCCCCAGAGTGAATTGAAGGGAAATATAGCAAGATGCCTTTCCGAGACTCCTCTTCCTCTAATTGGTGAGACATGGTTTCAGCTGTGTCTGACAATCGAGGGAGCAATGAAGTGAAAACGGGGACTTTGGAAATAAATGTGTAGAATGAGATAGATAACATACATTGATCATCCTCCATTTGCTTTAATTGCCTCACGTTTCCACAAGCCCCAATATTTGGTCACATATACTAGTTAAAATACAATTTTTTAGATATAACACTTCTTCTAAGGATCATTTGCACAGCCATCCGGATATTTCAAACTCACTTTATGAGTCTTGAGATCTGCAGTAGTATAGATTTTTACCACTTGATACTTAAATTGTGGTCATTGAAAAAAAAATATTAAAGGGTAAAATGGCCAACTCCATGGTCACATAACGCCACTTCCATCTATACAAGCGTGTTTTTTTATGGTTGGTCCAGGAAGCCCCTGAGGTTATTACAGACAGAAGTGTAATCTGCAGCATATGGAGCTGAACCTATTTTGGGAGTTACAATTGCTCAGTCAGGCTGATTTTTAGGTTCAAAGACCATCACATCTCTCTTGTTGCTGATTCATCTTGCACTGCACTGTCCACCCTTCCTCAGAATTGTACCATATTTGCAACTATACACAGCAACGTGTTGTTTTTATATGCACCTACTCTATCAAAATTTGTACACAGCAGTGCCTTCTAAAGGCCTCAGTTTTGGGACCAATTATCGTCTCATACTTTGAGGTAATGTGACACTTGAAGTGGTTGAATTTACTCTGTTTAATTTGTTGTACACAGTGTAGAATAGTTGATTTCAATATAGCAAAGTAAAATTTATAGTGATGCCATATGCCACTGAAACTTTTAAATTCTAAAGTATGAGAGCAAATTTGAGGATCCAAAGCCAATTAATAGTGTCAATCATTCAGGTTCGGCATTGAAGTGTCTGTGCTTTCCCTTTTCCCTGAACACCAGCTGAACTCTTAAGGCCCCTGTAAATTGCTTCCCTTGATAAATTCATCATCGACTGATTTAATCTAAATCCAGGCTTTTGGTCTGGTGCTAGGTGAGTTCATACCCTTTCATTTACTTTATAGTACAGTGATTGCTCCATGGTAAATGATAATTCACACAGTTGTTGGATGTGTGAAAAACCAAATAATAGCTTGGAAATGCTTTACATATCTACTGAAACCACAATGTGCCTGTTCTTACGGCGTGTTCACTCTCTCAGAATTTCACAGACACATCTCAATCATTTGAATCATTCTTGGAGGACAAACTCAATTTAAAAGTATATGGTGCATTGAACATTTCTTTTTTATTACTTGAAATTACAATAAGTTCCCCATAAATCTTGTGCTTGTTACGTAGGCAAGGTTTACAATTTTGTATGTTGTACACCGCTTTATATCTTCTGGACAAGTAATTTAAAACAAGTGTCAGGTTTTTTTTCACAAGGAAGAACAATAAATGAGGAATCTTGAAAAGAAGTTAAACTAATACACAGTACTGTTTATGTCAGCAGCAGCAAAGCAAGCAAAAAATAACTTTCCCAATATATATTTAGGTTTTACTTTAAAAACCAACAAACCATCAAATGAGAGATAATTCTACTGTTAGATGCTTGACCAGTCTTATGAACTGAATCTACAGTAACAGAAACCTGAACTCTAAAATCCAAGTGGTGGGTTTGTTCAAATTACAGTCACCAAGATGAAAGGCAATAGACATGATAATGATGTGAGCCTTGAATTTTAAAATAAGCTGCCGTCGCTCTGTGAATAACAATGCTATGTACATTGGAGAACACTAATGCCATGTGTTTGTTCATAGCTGCTGCAAGCCACCGTGACTTAATCCCTGTTTTGCACCTTTGCCATCTCAGGACAGCAAGCTGCTGAGGCACCAACATCTGGTCATATTTTTTTATATCAGCTGATCGTGGACAGCTAGGCTGTGTTTTTAAAGCCTGCCCTGTGAGAATGATGAATTGAAGTGATATATGTGTGGTCTCACCTGTATGGCTCAGGAGTCTCTTGGGTGAATAACATAGTCTGTTTGTGCATGTGTACTGAACCTATCTTCTCTCCTTGGGGAGCTGGGGTGCTGGGCTCAGCCAGGCCTCTGGGAAGACATTATCGCCCACCCACCTCTCCCCATGAGTGGTAGCTCCCTATATCTCTGCCCGAGGGACTCGAGTGTTATTTGTTACTCCTAGTACCTTATTGCATTTCATTGTGCAGGTGTGATTCTTTCTTTGATGTGCATGTTGCTAATTTAGACTAGTGTAATATTTAATTTGAAAGTGCTTCACAATGTATATGGCTACATTCACCACCTTTTAAAGATCCTTTTTTACCATTAAAATAATTGTCACAGATTTGTGGTTCATGCTAAGGAGCTGGAGTCTTTGCAGTGAATTATTTATTTCATGTCAGTGATTTAAATATGGCTTACATCCAGTATAAATAAATTTTATTGGTTCTTTTTTTCTCTGTTTTTGCTTTTATTTTGTTAAGTTGTCATGATTATCTTAATGGATATCTTATTGTGACAAAACAAACACAACAAATGTATTGTTAATAAGTCACAATTAGGATAAGGAAAGCTGAAACCCTGTTTTCCCTCCTGGGATCTAAACCAGCAATAGCAGAGAGTACAAGCAGTCAAACATGTTCTGTCTGATGACAGAAGCAACAACCTTTCCTTAAATAGCAGGACAGTGATATCCTGCAGGCTGTTCACATACTTAAACCTTTCAGTGATTCTACTGATATTTTATCTGGAGAAATGTGTTTCGTCTTCCAATGGTTGAGCTAGGGAAGATGCGTTGGCTGTGTCAGACAAGGACATTCATTTAACCAAGGACATGAAAACAACCTGGAGGCTGTATACAAAAGTAATGTGGTGTGCAAGTTGATGTACAGTCGTGTTCTTGACCCTCACACCATGGATGATTTTAGCCTGACAAAGATATGGTTATTTCCTGAGATGGTGGAACAAGAGGGTCAACTAAAACCTGCAGCTGAAGGTCCATTGCCTGTCATAATGGAGGAGCAGAAAGGATGAACATAAGGTGACTGCGAACTTTACCTTTGACCTTTGGCCACTAAAATCTAAACAGTTCATCATGAAGTTCAAGTGAATAGTTGTGGAAAATCTGGGTAAATTTCCTTAACGCGTTCCTGAAAGATCAGTTCACGAGGACTGAATGAAGGTGAGGTCACTACGACTTTGACCTTTGGCCATCACAAACTAATCAGATCATTACTGACTTCAAAGTCATGAGTTGTACCAAATTTTAAGAATTTTATGGTCACCACATCTAATCTGTTCAAGTCAAGTTTGTAAGTTGACAGTTGATATTGTGTTCACAGGAATTGGGTGGCCTACGCACAGCCAGACAACCCGAGAACATAATGCTAAAGATAAAGGATGTATTTAAAATACTTATCAGTGTAAAGTTTTAGACTGTAGTTCTACATTGTTTTATACAGCTTGACAGACATTGTACCTATTGATCCTTTTGCATCACTCACTGTCATGTGAAAAAAAACATGGCGTTACTGATGCCTGCACTTGGACAGCAGGGATTTCTGTCCATACAGAGGATTTAAATCAGAGCCTTGTTATTGAAGCCCATTGATTCAGTGTCATTATAATCTCACCTCAGCAGAGAGTTGAGCTCCTATTTCAGCACATTTGTAGTTGTTTGTTTACCTAGCGATTAGCCTTCTGGGTGCACAGATGACAGAGTGGGGGTTCGACATTAATGAACATGCAGCACACTATACCTGGGAGCGGAAGAGATATTGTAATATTACTGAACCTTAAGCTGGGTTATGTTTGAGTATTATTCTATTATTGTATCTGCCTATTATATATTTAGAACACTGGAAAGGCACATACATCCCTTTGCACAAGTGTGCATATACTACTGTATTAAAGGCTCCCTTTGTTGCCAAGAGTGTGTATGATGCGACATTTATGACTGGAATAAATACATGAATCAATGTGTTGGTTTTAATAATGTTCTCTACACTAACTTGAAATGTGCAAATATTCATTTTGACTAATGTAATTCTTCTCTATGATTTATATATGCTGACACAACAGTCTGCCAGCAGTATGATGTAGTGTTTTAGAAGACAAATCTATGACTTAAATGGATGCTGAGTTGGACAGAATCTATTTGAATATGAAAAGCAAGCAAGTAAGTTATCTCCTCTGAAGAAGAATAGCTTTGAAAATACAGATACTGTGATAAAGCATGGCTATGCTGTATGATATGCAGCTCCTAAAACATCCTCTACCCATCCCATACACACACACACACACACACACCTCTCCGTCTGCAGTGCATCCTTCCCGAGAGCACATCTGTCTTCTATAGTGTCACATCATATCTTAGTCAACATGATAAAACACAAGATTATCTTCAATCACTCTGACCTCTCTTTGATTCAGGTCTTGTCCAGGATGCTGTGAAGGCCGAAAGGGGAAGGATAGGAAGCAAGCGGCGTCACAGTGTTTGGAAATGAGGCCTGAATGTATCGAGACAACACGCCTGCACCATTACCCCCTCTGTCACATTCTGTTACATATATCAAACTGATAGTGAGGCTTGTTTAGCAATGAGACATGTAAGATTATGCACTCTGCAAAGATGGACAAATAGAGCAGACAGATCTGTTATGCTTTGTTATCAGGGGGCTTGGGTCCTGTCAAAACATTGCCTCATCTGCTTATGAATTCCTCCCAACTGCAGAGTAACCACTCTTATCCTAAAAATGTTGTTTAGTGTTTCAATTAATGTACAGCACCCACTACTGCATGGACACTGAGCTCTGCCTACTACCAGGAAACCAGCATCTCATTTGAATGTGTATCTTTCAGCTTATTTTGGGCATCTTGCTTAAGAGCCCTTATCCTTCAAAAGACTTGAGGACATGTTGCTCTTTTGCTGAAAAACCACAACTGCGTCCACGGTTACTGAACAGAATAACTGCATGTTCGCATAGCGAGTTATTATTTTCTCAAGTGATGAATAAATTATACACTTCTTAATAGTTGACCCAAATTACATTCATCCTGTCAGAGTGGTATTGAAAGCTCTTGGAGAATCCTGATTTCTTGTTGAAGTTTTAAATTACATTACTGCATTTTATGCATACTAACTGGGACTGTCTGTCATTCTAGTGTTTTAAAAAGTAATCCTGCTCAAGTACTATGAATGAACGCAACCGTCTATCTAGAAAACTGTCTGAACTATTAGTATTCTACAAGAAAGTCACTCCTCATCCAAAAAAACATTGTTGTCTTGTATCGAACTAGAAGACCTAATGATATATTATTCCTTTCCCTCCCTGCAATTGAAACAGAGAATACCTTGAACAACAGTGTGTATTACCGTATGTTCACAGCATTAATCTTGGCTGCAATATTGGCTGAAACCACAGCTCTGCCAGAAAAGAGACAAACTCCATGGGTGCTTTCAAGTTCAACTATGTGATTGCATTCTCTAAATTAAATTACATTTCAATCAAATCACACTATTTAAAAAAAAACACTTATTCTGCAGGGAGTGGATAATGCTGAGCAATGGATAACAATTGTGTCATATTATTCTCTTTTAAATTAGTTTTTTTATTTACATCATTTAACACCAGTCACCTATAATTCAGTTACTGCAGTTTGTATGATACTGTAGGCTAAGGACGCCTGTGCACCTCAGGATTACTAACATTGTTAGACCAAGCAAGGTTGCTGTCAGGCAGTTTAAAAAAATCTCTAAAAGACTCAATGTGACATCCAGATCTAGAAGAGGATGTAGAACACCCATCTGTCTCCTTAGCTTTGATCTACAGGGGGTTGAAAGTCGACATTTTGGTCTGCCAGTTATTCTGGTATGTCACTACAGAGGAATAAAAAAAAAGCTGAAAAGATGCTGTAAGTGTCTGCATACTCCCCTTGCATAAATTATTCTGACAGCAAATTCTTCAAAAGATTGCTGAAGTGATTCCAGGATAGAGCTTGTCTTTTTAGCGCTTGAAAGCACAGGTACAGTTTCAAACATAGACAAAATCTCTAAAAAGTTCTCTCTGCTGCTGGGAACATCATGGTTTTGTCTGCCACCAGATGAAAGGAAAGCAGCAGGGTTTCGATCCAGACTCAGCACGCCACCAGGAGTTAACCAGGCCATTCCTCCAAAGCTCATGTCACCAAAGAGATTAATTGGTTTGGGTGTCTTCAGAGTATTACTGATTGGCTCTCACAACACAGAGGTCTTTATCTCATTGGTTCAGGCACTGCCTTGGGTAGAATGAAAGACTGAAGCCTTTCAGCAGCCCCAAAGTCCAACTTAATATCTGACAGCCCTTTCATGTGTCTACGTTGTCTTTTTGTCCCTCCTAGCGTTGTCTATTGCTTTGTTGGTGTGAGTCTCTGCTTTTTTGCCACATGGATTCTGTAATCACCATTTTGTACATAATTGCATGTGCTAAGTCATCTCATATTTTATTTTTTTTTTCAGTTTAACTTTATTGAAGTAAAACTTAATGAACATATATTAATCATGCATTAACATATTGGTGATTAGATCTGTAAGATGCTGGTAAATAAGAGTGATTGTTATTGTTATTATATAATTTATTCATTAATAAGCAGCAGCCACAAAAAGTATTAATAATTATTACAATAAAATCCAGTATGTATAAATGTGTATTTATTATTATTTTTTAATCACTTTTCATATTAGGATGCCCTCTAGATCTGCCGCTCGTACTTCTTTAAAGGTACCCTGTGACGTTATAACAAAAAGTTATGTTTCAGTGTTATACACCAAAATGGATTGTGTGTAACCTTGAGGTCTAACAAATGTGGAGAATGTATTTTATTCCTCATATGTCATTTTCAAAGGCAATTTCTCAAAGTATTTTACATTCTACAGCTGGTGCTTCTCATTTGTCTTAAATGTCTGAAAGGAGGAGAATAAAAAATGGAGGAAACACATTTTTAGAGAAATCAGTTTGTGATTGGTTTTGCACACATAAATCACAATAAACACACTGGTATGTGGGGCATACTATACTCAGCTTATAACTTGTATATATTTAGATTTATTTTCTATTTGTTACATTAATACTATTGAAATAATTCACTCAAGTATGTCTGTAACTAATTAAGTTGCCAGTGAAGACGGTATGTAGACAGTGCAATATATGGCCAAACATATGTGGACCTGGTGATTTTAATGCCCATGATTTTGAAATGTGATGTAAAATACATATGGGTGGAAGTCATATGAATGGAATACTTCCATGCTGTCTATATTTATGTCTACTGTTTATCTATGTCTACTTTTGTGTATCTCATTTTTTCATTGTATATTTTTATTTATATATATATATACTGTATATATAGATTTTTTTTTTGAGAAATCAAATTAATTGCATGCGAAAAGTTACTTGGCAATAAAGTTATTTCTGATATCCATTATGTATTTGTTCTGGCCACATGCTCTATGACAAATGCCACAATCTTGTCACTGAATTCCTGGGAACTGCCTTGTCAAAAAAATGAAAAAACAAAAATACACGTATATCGAAAAAATGCAGTTCATGAAAATAATTGTGCGGAAAATTTGTTCCCTGCACAAAAGCTGCATTCTGATTGGACATGTTGTAGTAGATACAGAACATTGGTGTGTGCCATTCTTGTTGGATTTAGATTTTAGAGAGGCAATGAACCAGACATTTCTAGGTTCGCCCTTCACAAATGGAGCTATGGGAATGCATCAGGAGTTGACCTCTACATTGTGGAGGTCACAGCCTGAGATTGAAGCATCAACCCACACCATCAGGGCTCAACAATAATCATAATGAAGACTTTGTTACCACCGCCATTAAATGTTCATCAACTCATGGAGTGTGCTGAAATTTTCCCTTGGCAATAAGACGCAGGAGCAGTTTTCAAAAGAGCCACATATGGGGATCATTATGGATGATCAGACCCTGAATGGAAATCATCAACCTCTGTATTTGAGGGAGACCACACTTGATGACATGCTAGGCCATACTATACTGTATGTGAATGGGTTCACTGAGAGGGCATTTGTTGACATCACAAGCATATCTTGAGGCATCCTTGCATATATTAAGAAATTCTTGCAATTACACCACAGTGACCTACAAAATAATTTTAAGCTGCAGCTGAATCAGCCACACAGTGTTAAGATGGACTCCTATAAAGTGCCTTAATAAGCTATTACAGAGACAAATAGGTGTAGATTGTTTTGTAGACAACAACAGTCAATTAGATTGGATCATACCTGACCATTTTCCCTGATATGTAGACAGTGAGGAATCTCATAGCATATCATTTGAGGTGTCTACACAATGGGTTGGAACTAGGATGGGATAGGATGACACCCATCATGCATTACATGCATTACACCCTCCCTGTGGAGCTAATTGCCAGGTAATAAGAGAATGGTCACGCCTGCCACAGCAGTAGGGCATCTGTTTTCAGCCTACCTCAACATGAATACAGTAGCAGTGCAAGAACAAATTGAGAAACTGATAAAACCTGTAAAAAACAAAACAAAACTAAGAGAAAACATGAAAACACCCCCACAAAACAGAATTAAAAAATCTGGGAGCTCTGACAGCAAAAGGTCTAAACTGTGAGACTATTTAGGTCATGTTACTCAGTCAAGACCATGAGCAGACAGAAGCACCATCACAACTGGAAATGACTGTGCCATCAATTAAAACTACTAATTGTCTCTTCTGTTTCATCCATCTATGAACTATAAACTACAACACTCTTTTGATCAGAGGTGGTAAGTAACTAAGTACATTTACTCAAGTACTCTACTTGAGTACAGTTTAGAGCTACTTGTACTTTACTGGGGTAGTTTCATTTTATTTTACTTTTACTTTTACTCCACTACAAACCAGAGGAAAAAATTCTGCTTTTACTCCACTACATTTATTTTAACATAATCATTTACTACATTATATAGTAGTAGAAGGCTGATGTATCAAATATAGATTTTTTCTTAAGGGGTACTTAAGATTTTGTGCATGTACTTTACTACTTTTCTTTGAGTAGAAAAAATAAAGGGTACTTCTACTTGTGTAATTCTTGCACTTTTACTTGAGTATTGAGTTTTTGTACTTTATACACCTCTGGTTTTGATATGATTTGCCATTTGACCACTGAATATTTGAGCTTCACATGTAATGACCCTATTTTAATAACAATAGAAGAGAAATTAGGTGCAGCACTGGTTGACAAAAAGCCTAGTGTTTTTCCACACCATCTCCTCGCTTATCTGGTAATAATAATGACAAAAAAGATTAAAACCTCTTTGGAAAAATGCCTTTAGCTCCTTGTGATTCACATCAAGGGCTTTGGGTGGAGCGCCCTCTCTGCTGGGATAAGGTTATCTTGAATAGAAGATATCCGAGGAGAGGCAGTTATTGATCCAGCCCACAATTCCACACAATGCTCTGGTCACCATAAAATATTTGTCAGGAAAACCACTGTCATTGCTTCTCATATGAGGCTTAACAAAGAGTTAAGGACTCAAGAGAAGCTGACTTGTGCCTTCATTTATTTCTTCTTCAGTCTCCCTTTGGGCCATATCATAAATGTCATCATATGCAAAGAAGGATTTCTGAATGCCCAGCTGTATAAATTGAACTGAAAGGGCTGAACACTCAGTCCTTTATCTTTCAAAATGACCTTACCTCCTGGCACAGCACTGGCTTAACTCTTACATATAACCTTGACATTTAATTTATTATGCAATCAGTGGCACTTAACCTGTTTTGCTGTCATGTAAAACAAGCACTGTCACTTATGAAGACTGATAAGACAATAATACAAATTACATTTGATTTAAGCTCCAAAGCAGACAAAACAACTCTCCTGTGTTACATGCCATCAACATCTGCGATCAATTGAGACATACTTTGTGTTTTTTGAAATGTAGTTTAATGGCAAACACATTGAGTTTGCTATAGCTCAGTAGTAAATTAAATCTGGTGTCCATATCTAAAAAACCTTATGGATTTATTATCTCGGGCCCAAAAACAAAGACAAGAATGATCAAAAAATGCATTTATAAATACAATTCCAGTAAAAAAATATTACAGTAACATGCCATTTTTTATGTAACACTTACTACTTACACTATACTATAAAAGATGCACTACAAAATAGACAAGTTACTTGAAAGAGCATGGCTGCACCCTGCAGATAAAAGACTGAAAAGCACTGGGTTGTTACAAAATGGAAAAAGCACTGAGGCAACACAATGACATACTATATGATAATGTAACTGAGAAGACATATCTTCTGCCTTACAAATAGAACATATGGGTCAAATCTGTTTTCCTTATCCAAGAACCTTTAAACAATGTGTCAACAAAGAATTTCCTGCCATTTTAGACTTTAATTTGGACTGTGTGAGTTTCTGTAAGGCACAGATCCCCAGATAATCTTTCAAGAATTTCCCCATGGTGATGAATCAAAGACTCCAGAGAATTTCATGTGGGAAGCCGTATTCTACCTGAATGTGAGAATCACAGTCATTTATTCTCAGTTTTCAAGGAATGATAGCAATGATATTAACATGTGCTGGGTCACAGATCTCACCTAGCATATAACAAAGTAAAGCTCAGCTCAGAAGTTGCCTGATTGTTCATTTATTATTATTATTTTTTTGAATCTTGAATTTCAACGGAGTAATAATTCCATGATTCTTCAGTGATATTCAGTTTTTGGGTGTGGAAACAACTACACAGTTCACCTCCTTTTTCCTGCTGTTTGCCGTTTAATATTAAATTTAGTGTAATTTTGCCAGCTGTAAACATCAGTTGGCGTTTAGGAACATTTCTCCACACGATGTTTACACCACATTAAAATCAATATTAAACACCAAATGGCAGAACAAAATGAGGTGAATTATGACCTCTGTCGCTTTCGATTTATGAGACATGAAACTTTATTAATCCCAAACCAGGCAAATTCATCTGTTACCTGTTCACCTGTGTTCAGCAGCACAGGGTCAGACAGAAGAACAGAAAAGTGACCAATAATTAGATATACAATAGAAAAAACGTGAATAAAAAAATGAAGAAATAAAAATAAACTAAGGTGCAATTAAAAGGAAAATCCTAAGATGCCAAGAAAAATCAGTTAAATACAATGCAATACAAGAGTCACTTATACAATGCACAAATTGTAATATATAACCCCAAGGACATGTCTTAGGAATACTTCTGTATTTTAGCATGTACTTATCCTGTGTGCACACTGTATAGTCTGACTGCTATTAGTATGAAGGACCTGCGGTGTCGCTCCGTCTTACACAGCGGCTGTAACTGTGCTCATGACAGTTTCTAAAAATGCTGATAGTCTAAATCAGCTGTCATCTTGTCCTGCAGTCATCACTCCAAGTTGTCTGTGAGCTGTCCAAATGAAAAATACAGCAGCATTTCCAGGCAGATGATATACTGTGGAAAACACAACTGGTCATTTTCTAGTTAATAACCAATAAGTGTGTGATTATATGAGGTGGATGTTACATGAAGCCTTTCTTGACCTTAGACATCTGACAGCAGTGTTATACACATGTGAAATGACTGCTATTTTCCCTTTGACACAAAGCATGCTATTTATTTTAGCTCGAAACAAATGTCACTGTGAAATATTTGCATCCAAGTACTAAATTGTTAAAGGCCAACCATGTCATTCTGAGAATTCTTCATATCGATCCAGGTTTATATTCAGGATCTCAAATTAGCTAGCAAGACATTAGGTGGGCTACAGTGCTTTCTTGTTTAATAAGGGCAGTGTAAAAAATCTGGGAGCTCCCTGAAAAAAAGCAAATCAAGAATTTTGATCAACAATGTAATTAGTGGTAAAACTCTTTAGCTATGACAGATTTGACAAAATTCCCTAAACACTATACATGGCCTATAAAGAGACCCCTAACTTACATTCTATCTAAGATATTGCAGTGCCTTTTCACCCTCTACAACATGTTGACAACATTTTTATCTCATTTAGAGAAAGGGACAGAGTCATTGCTGATCTCACTGAACAACAGAACCACACTTTCTATTCTGTCTCTTTAAATATAACAGCCCAGAGTATTTTGTTATTTCTCAAGGAGTCTTTGTCTGAACATAAATCGTTCAGATACTTACATTCAAAGTACTCAAACACATAACAAGTTCACAAACACTGTAACACACAATAACAACTAAAAAATAAACTTAGATTTTTCAGTTTCCAAGTATCTGGTTAAAACTTTCACATCTTGGCTAAAACATGATGGCTAATTATTGCAGACTATAAATAAAAAATAAATTTAATACAATATACAATATAGATAAATATATTTTCAAACCTTATAAAACATTTAAATTATCTAAAATCTGTTATCAGCCAAATGTGCAATTTATTCACATTAGTGAATCAGGGATGAACTAGATACTGTAGACAGTTAATTAACTATGCTGAATTCCAATCAATGTTAAATTACAACACTTTTTATCATCATTATTTTGTGAGTTCTGTATTTTCTTTTTCAGTGTGGGAGAGATAGTCATGCAGAGTGCTTTTTATTTACTGTTCTTGAACTGTTAAGCATTTTCAAATAACATTTCTCCTTTTTGTCATTATCTCTAATATAAATGTGATATTTAATGGAGATACAACCTCAGACGTTAACATTATGTAACTGATAACACAAATACACAATGCAGCAGGCACTGGCCATGGTAGATAAATTGTGACCTTCGTTCCTGAGAGAATTACATGAGCTAAGGTTATGCTGTAAATCTGATCATCTATATCATAGGTGTCAAACTCTGGCCCGTGGGCCAAATTTGGCCCGCAGTGTAATTATATTTGGCCCGCAAGGCAATACCAAATGACTACTAGAGCTGGCCCACCAGTATTAGCACATGTACCACTAATACTACAAATCCCAGAATGCTCTGCTGGTGT
>JAUBNQ010000013.1:16620197-16632095 GCA_032353495.1 Ctenopoma kingsleyae
AGGGCAGAGTATATACAGGGAGGTGGTAAAAAAAAAAGAGCCTAGATTTGGATAACAGAGGAAAAGTTGATGTAATATTGATGCATCAAATAACACTGATTCATTTGTCATGTGTATACACTTTTTTAGTGCCATAAATGTTATGTTGTAGTTTACTATGCTACAAATATGTTGCACAGTAAAATGCTTGAATACTATATTTTAATTGTTTTACTTTAACCCAACTGGAACTTGTAATGTTTGCATAGGCTTAAAATAGGGATGGCTCAGGATACATTTCACTGCATGTTGTACACTGTATAACTATGTATGTGACAAATAAAGAATCTTGACTGTCATGAGTCTTTCTTTGTCTGTTTCAGAATAGCCATACCCATACAGTCAATTATTGTTGACCTTAAAAGTTGTAAACCTTTATATTAACACTATTTAAAAAATAAAAGATAAAGTTAATTTTTAAAATTAAATTCATGGACCCGGGTGCCTCTCTGTGTGGAGTTTGCATGTTTTCCCCGTGTCTGCATGGGTCCTCTGCAGGTACTCCGGCTTCCTCCCACCATCCAAAGACATGCGTAGCAAGTTAATTGGTGACACTAAATTGTCCGTAGGTGTGAATGTGAGCGTGCATGGTTGTCTGTCTCTGTGTGTCGGCCCTGCGATGAACTGGCGAACTGTGTACCCCGCCTCTCACCCGATGACAGCTGGGATAGGCTCCAGCACCCCCCACGACCCTTATGAGGGTCAAGTGGTTAGGAAAATAGATTGATGGAAATTCTTCAGGTTATGAAAGTGACAAGAAGCACAATAGAATATTTGCCCTCTGCTAATAACATGCAGTGCAATATATAAGAGTTTAGTTTCAGTCAAATTATAAATTGCAACAACAGACTTTTTCCCATCAGAGAGCAATTTAACCCACTTTACGTCCATATTTTTAACGTGAGTTACTTTACTGTCTTGAAATCTGAAAGGTGTAAAATGACATCATCATTTATTCCTTCCTCGCTATTTATAAGCTGGTGTACTGATCCTGAAAGGATGATGGGATGAGATTGATCTATTTTACCAAGAACTTAATTTTCAAAGTTATTGGCACATAACATGATGATCCAGCCGATTCACGCTACAACAGTTTCCTTTTAGGATAGTCATTTCGTTCCTGCAAATTAATGCCATCCAAGCATACTGTACCTTCTCAGTGATTTGCCCTGTGAGGTACAGAATGCCCTTGATAATTAGGGGCTGATGTGCAAACTGGGTATGAATGTTGATACTCAAAGGAAAAAAATGTTCTTATGTTAATTACTTAATTACTTCTAAAAGTTGCTTGGTTTGTTTCAAGCAACAAAAACAAGTGTTAGAAGTGCACAAATGGACACACACAACATAAATCATTAAGTAAATTTAAGAAGGGCTTAAAGTTTGGATTTATAGTAGTAATTCTTTTTTTTCTCTCTTTTTATGTTTTGGTTGTTTTTAACAGTTTACCAGTTATTTGGAAGTGTATTTGTATTCACTTCTAGGTAGAGATATTCAATAATTTTTCTACCTGTACAGTGATAATTAATTTCTTTTATTGTTGTTCTGTTTTAACTTGTACAAACAAAATACATTCAAATATATTATTTTTGCATTGTACACTTCTGCAGTGTTTTGATGGCACCCATCTAGAAAATTAGCACCACCTATTATTTATCTCAAGGAGATGGAAATAAACAATATTTTTCTTTTTTTCTTTTGCATGTTTTGTTCTATGGGGACTAGAGAAGTTGATGGAGTGGGCCTGGATGCATTCAAACCTGCCAAATCAAGAACCATGGTGCTGAGGAGAGGAAAGGTGGAGGACAAGTTCCGGTTTTACATCGCAGGCGCAGCCATTCCAACAATCACAGAAAAGCCAGTCAGTCTTGGGCAAGGTTTTTGACAGCGCTCAACATCTATCCACTCACCCTGTGAGGAGTTGGAAAGATGGCTGAAATCTGTGGAGAAGTCTGGTCTACCTGGAAAGTTCAAAGACCGGGTCTACCAGCATGGCGTCCTTCCCAGGATCTTGTGGCCCCTCCTCGTCTATGCCGTCCCAATCTCCACAGTAGAGACCCTAGAGCGGAAAGTCAGCAACCACCTCCGGAGATGGCTGGGGTTACCAAAGAGCCTGAGCAGTATCGCACTCTATGGGTGTAACAACAAACTGCAGCTGCCCTTCAAATCCTTGGAAGAGGAATTCAAGGTTACAAGAGCTAGAGAAGTGGTGCAGTACAGGGACTCTAGTGATCCGAAGGTGGCCGGAGCTGGAATCCAAGTGAGGATGGGCAGGAAGTGGAGGGCGGAGGAGGCTGTCCAGGAGGCTGAAGCAAGGCTGCGTCACAGGAGCCTGGTGGGAGTGGTTACAAGAGGCCGAGCTGGGTTAGGATCCTTTCAAGTCCTCAAGACCATCGCTGAAGCCATCAGCACAGGACTGGTGTGGGCAAAGCAGTTTCGTCCCTCCAAGAAAACCATCACCATTGGGGATGCAGGCAGCCCTGGTTAAAAGAACACCAGTAGGCATCCTGAGCACTGCTAGAGACTGGCAGCTGTTGGTGGACCTCGAACTGCAGTTGAAGTTCCGCAGCCACATTGCTGCCACCACCCTTCGACCAGACATTGTCCTTGTGTCTGAGGCTACCAAGCAAGTTGTGTTGCTGGAACTTACAGTCCCATGGGAAGACTGCTTGGAAGAAGCCTTTGAGAGGAAGCTCTCCAAGTACGTGGGACTTGTCAGCAACTGTTAGCAGGCTGGATGGAGAGCGAGGTGCCTCCCAGTGGAGGTTGGATGCAGAGGTTTCGCGCCACATTCCTTGGCCAGAGCCAATTTTAGGCAATGAGGGAGAGCGGAAGAGAAGAGCCATCTGCAGCACCACCGAAGCAGCAGAGAGGGCCTCAAGATGGCTGTGGCTCAAGAGAGGAGATCCATGGAGTTGTGGTAGGTAGTTGGCCATCTGGACACAAGCTGGGGTCTGATCAACCCCAGCTGGGTCACCTGGATGAGGGAGTATGATGTTGAAAGACCAAAGATCAAAAACTCCCAATGATTCCAGGAACATCACTGATGATGTGTCCAGTTGCATCAGCAGATGTATTTACACAGTATGAAAACATGTTGAATTTGAATAAAAACATGACTCTAGATCATATGTCCTACAGAATCACCCAGAAGGACATCAAGCTACTTCAAGATGATCCACCCGAACTCTCCTCTCTATAAATACCTGGAAAGAGGACAGACTCCACAAGTACAAATGAGCACCACATACCATTATCATTACCACATATAGGAAAAAGAAACAAACACACAGAAGGGTTGGGGTTATGGCAACATTACACAAGGAGAGAGACAGACAAAGACAACATGAGCAGAAAGGACAGATCGAAGCAAGAAAGATTATGAGACTCCTGGCCTCTCCCTCTCACAGCTAGAGCGAGATGCCAGTGGAAGTCGTGGGCGATACCGCAAGCTTTGGTTTCGATCCGATACCAAGTAAATACAGGGCCAGTATCATCGATACCTATATCGATCCGATACTATTACCTTATAAGGGTAGCCTGCCGGAAAATGCACTCCATAAAAGTAAAGTAAAAATGTTTAAATCGCTTTAAAAACGTTACAATCGCTGTAAAAACACAACCAAACTCACAAAATATGAACAAGCAAATACACCACATTAAATCCCTTTAAAAACACCATCAGATGCACAAACATAGAAAAACACCAGTGTTACATTAAGTTAATCTAGATCCAGGATACCTCTCTTGAACCCAGAGACAATCACAACAGAGTGCATTTAATGAGACTGGCCTGCCACAAAATACATCCCCCTAAAAATACAGTTTCTGTTTGTCCCAGAATTGAATAGTTTTGACAGTGAAGTTGTAGGACTGATGCTGGTTAGTGGTGTAGGTTTCATGGATGTGACACCGTGAGAGATAGGACGGGGTGCATTTTCTGGCAGGGGTTCTCTGTCTCTGTAAAATGGGGCTCTTACTGAGGGATTTTCCTCCTCCTCTCTCTGTTTATTTCGTAGCTCGTTGTTCTCTTGTTCATGCTTTTTCCAACTCTGTCTCCTACAGATTATGTTTGCATACAGCTAAACTGTAATCCTGATCATGTTTTTGATCAGAACGTAATTATATTGTACTGAAACATATTTTTGTGAATGAATGACGCGCTACTATTACCAACGCGAAACAATGCTGTTTACTGTGCATGACAGAGATGCAGGAGTCCCGAGTCCCACATCAAAGTCCCCTGTCTATCAGATTACATAACGCTCATCTTTCCCTGTGTCATCATTCACTACAGCCTGCATGTGCCTGTTCAGCCCCGCTGAGTCACGTTGATGTGAGAGGAGCGGTTTGTTTGTACCGGGAGGTTTAATTTCTGATGGAACAGTTGCACTGAAAGTAGAAGAGAGAAAGTATCGATACCATCATTCTAGTATCGATCCAATAACTATACCAACTTGGTATCGATACTATCAATACTTTGGATCAATCCGCCCACCACTAGCCGGTGGCCAGTAGACCTTGTCCTACAAATGATGGTCCAGAACAGAGAACTTGAAAGAGCAGAGAGATGACAGAGAGGACAAGAGGGATAAGATAGGCTCAGAGTCTGCACACTTGTGCTTGAGATAAGAAAACAAAGGGTTAGAGAGATGCCATGGTTTTCAGACAGTACACAATGCACAAACAGGCCAGGAATGGTGGCACAGCAGTCTGCAATTGTTAGCTGTCTATGACCCCCAGGGTTGGTAGTTCACATCCCAGGCTCTCCCTAGTGCCAGCCCCAAGCCTGGATAAATGGGAAGGTTTGCATCAGGAAGGGCATCCGTCATAAAAGATAAAAGGAGGCAGATGATCTGAACCTCAAAAGAAGCTTACTCTATATGATGCATAGACAACACACAATATATTGTACATACTAGGCTTAAATAGACCTGCCCAAACAACAAACCACTGAAAGTTATCGATGAGTCAGATTTAAAGCCTCTATAGAGTCACAATGAGATGTCAGCAGGAGGTTATCCCACAGAAAGGGGGTGCAACAGAAAAGGGTCCTGCAGAAAACGGACTTCTTTTTAACTCCAGGGACAGACATGAAAGCATGGAGTGGAAAGCACAGGGTGCAATATAAGATTTGAGGAGGTCAGGAAGGTATAGGAGGAGCAGCATTTCCATTTAGAGTTTAGGAAGTCATTTGAAACACCCTAATGTCAGATCTGACATGGATGGAGAGCCTGCAAAGGGAAGATAAAATTGGTGCCATGTGCTCAAATTTTCTGGATTTGGTTGAATTCTGGAAGAGCACACAAACTTGAAGACAAAATGTTGCAATAATCAAGGCTGGATGACACAAATGAATTAGGGTCTCTGCATCTGCCAGGACAGGAACGATTTTTAGCAATATATAGGTGAAAAGCATGGTCTCTGTGATGTCTTTTCTGTGCTGATCAAATAAGAGGGGATCAAATGTGAAACCAAGATTGTTGGCTGTCAAGCTATGATAAATCACACAATTGCTGAGAGTGACTGTTATCAATGAAAGCGGTATCTGTGTGGGGCCAGGTCATTGACCAGGATCTCAGTTTTATCTGAATTTAGGAGCTGGAAGTTTTGTGACAATCAGCTTTTCACAGCTGACAATCAGACCACTAATTTAATGATCTGATAAGGGTCATCTGCCTTTAAAGACACACACAGAGTATCTTCAGTGTAGCAATGGAAATGAATTGTATCCCTGTGTATAACTTAGCCAAGAGGTGATATATGTAATATTACAGAAAATACACAGTAATGTTTCAAATTTTAGCAATGTTTTCAAGTTTGAGCCCCATGAGAGCAGACCAGAGACCCAAAATTTGTTTCCCATCCAAGTAGAACTGCAGTGTAATCTACTCACATTAGGAGTAACTGGGTCATCTTTTGGCCTATAATAGGTCTTTTAGGTGACAACAGATGCATTATCCACAACCTCTAAAAAATGTCATATTTTTTATCATGGTCACCATAGTGCCACCATGACACAAAATTATCCATCAACTTCTGCTGTGTTGTGGCAAAAGACTTTAGAAAATGGGGGAAACACACACAAACACAAAAAGAAAAATATTAAGCTAACTTTAATGCAAAACATTTACAAGATATAAACGTTCCTTTCTTCACTCATTGTCTTTAGTTAAAATTCAAGTTAACATTTTGGATTGCTTCTTGGCCCCTTGCAGTGCACTGACAATGAATATGTAATTTCAAAGAGTATTACAATGTAATAGGTACCGTTCTACATGGTACATCAAAGAAAACGATGCAAGGTAATGAGAATAAAAGTATTACTGAGAAAAATATATTTATCTGCTACTTTATTTTGATAATATGAACCCCAGATCATCTGCCCGTGAAAGGCTAATTACAAGCACTGTGATATACAACAGTCCAGCTGCCTTTCTGTAGGAGATTTAACTCCCAAAGCTTCTGATGACTCAGTAGAAGTCAGCAGAGCAGCACCAGTTTACTAGTTCTCTCTGTGGAAGTAGTCCACCTCTCTTATTTGCAAACACATTAGCATATCGAACTCTGCTTCAGTCTTAGTGTTAGAAAAAAGATGGTGATATGGTTGGAAGACAACTGGAAATCCCAACTGACTCATTATCCAAGTAATCCAGTCTTGCATAATCTTACTATAGTATTCCCCTGGTGAATGTTATACTGACTGTAACAATGCTCTTTCTCAGGCAAATAACTCTCAACCCTGTACCTTCTTCTACCAAACTCACATCACAGTTATGTTCAAGTAAGGGTTTTATTCATCTTTTTTTTTTTTTTTGCATGGTTGTTTTTTCTGTCCTGAAAAGTAGTAAACATTGCAGTAACATTTGAGGTTTGAAGCTCACATCTGTACTGGTGTTTCACATGTCTATTATACTCCTAACATATTCGGTGAGTGATTAGTCCCAGAATCTAAAATAGCAATACCCCATTTAAAGTTCTTCTTTAAATGAAAAACTTATTACTGAGCCTATTACTTCATCCCATCCCAAACCATAAATCCGTCTATCAAAAGACATACACTAATTTCATTTTTTTTTCATATGACTCAGAATAGTTGAACTTTTTGTGCAAAGCTCTACAAACAAATCCCTTTGTATATCACTAGCTGTACCATGTCCTCGGTTGGGAAGCACTGGCATTCAGTGTTATTAACTACAGTCATCACAGTTGAAACCTAATTAACACAGTTTCCCAGTAAAAAAACACTAAGAGTCAAAATTGTTCAAACATTAAAAAGAAGCTCAGGATAGATACTGTAGGTCAATGTTAGTTATTTTGTTTTGCAACGATGGATCCACAAAGAACTGAAGGTGGAGGAAGAAGTTGCAAGAAAAGAAGTGAATAGGATATAAATTTTTTTGCTGGCTAGGGTTAATATTGCCTATGATGTTGATGAGAATATCTGCACTAGAGATTCTCAACATCAGAGCATGCAGAGGCAGAATAAATGTGATTCCTTTTTTATGTACAGAGCAGCTGTGGCTTTGGAGCGCATAGCGGGATGTCCTTGGGCAAGACACTGAACCCCAAGATGCTTCTGTTGTAATGTGTAAACAACTTTGGATAAAAGTGCCAGTGACTAAATGGTTTTTCCTTCATTGATTTGATGAATACATAGAAATTATTTCACTGGATACCAAGTTCTTTATCAGTTGCATATTTTTTGAGTAATTTTTTCACACACCTTCAGTTTACTTTACTACAAAAGTGCTACACTGAGGAGAACTATTGAGTATATTGTGTAAAGAGGATGTTCTGAGGGGAAAACATGAGCTCCATTAGCCATTGCACTAGTAGATTTTACTGATGTGTAATTTAAATCACGCGTAGTTTAGAGTTATTAGAGATATTTGTAAGGATTTCCTATGTCTAAATACATTGGTATTTTGTGTTTAAATGGTCTTCTTTTGTTCCTTCAGTGTTGGTGGGCAGCTGTGAATATCTGAGTAAATGAGTAGGTGTGTCTGGAGTCCTGATTCTGTCAACCAGCAGAATCCAACGGGAAGATTATATTTCCTGTTTGCGACACCTGAATTATGCTGAGGACTGTAGAGCCAAACATCAGGGCATATTTATCACAAATGGAACCAAGAATAGGAAGGACAAAAGAAGTATAGACAAAAATGTGTGAACACATGCTCAACATGGTTATTTTCCACCTATTTATAGAGGTACTTTGTGTGCTGAAAACCTAGATGAAAAAAAAACCCTAACAATTTTAAATTGCATATTTTTTCTGTTAAAACTATCCTTGAACATGTCTAGTAGTGCTAAAAAGCCTGGCTGAATCTGAAAATATAGGAGAACACCATTTTCTGTCTTCTTCAGCTTGTTGCTTCACCTGTGGATTCATTACTCCACTTTGTCGCATGCTAAGGAAGGTGATTACTCCTTGTCCTGAATAACTGCTGAAACAGTTTAAGCCACGTCTCTCAACATGTGACTGGACTTCACAGAGTTGCAGTTTGAACTAGTAAATGTGATGTATTTACAAATTAACATACACAACAAGGTCAACAAAATGAAGGAATGAATCCAGTACATTAACTAATTCTAAGGTTTTCAAAAGGAAGCCAAGATGTTTATGATGCAGCACAAAGGTACTAAAACCATTTATTAAGAAATAATTGAAAACATGAATACATTAGGGCAGGACAGTGAATGTTGGCCATATAACTCTTATCATGGCATCATACAAACTGCTTCTTGAGTAGAGAATATTAATTCTGTTATTTTAATTCGTTGGATTTTCTATTGAGATCCGTTGTTTTTGTCACATTATTCTGAAAAGAGACACTTTTCTTTGAAAGCTGTGAGCACATTTGTCTACAAACCTTCAACATTTGGAAACCTGGTCCAAACCTAAACAGGATATCTGGGTGGATCAAACCTGTCTCCTAAAAAATACGTTCATATACAACTAAACGCCAATCCCGATTACGTTTTTTCAGAAACGCATCTTTGTCAGTGAATGAATGACGCGCTACATTCATTAATGCAAAGTCATATGCAAGGAGGATGGAGGGCGTTTAATGTGCAGGACTGACAAGCCGGAGCCCCGAGTTCAACACCAAAGTCTCCCGTGAGGTTGGGATTAGACAAGAAAAGTACTGAGGTTAGGGTTAGAAAAAAGATCTGTTTTGGTGTCATTTTTAATGCAGACGTTTGTGTTTGTGAAGAGACTGTATGAAATTACAATTTTATCAAATAACCAGCCCCCAGTCTTTCTCTGACACTGACCCACTGCTGTGATGTCTGGTCCTGACCATAAAATACTTTAACATTGCTACACTCACATGTCTGGATGCAGGGTTCTCAAGTTTTGAAGACAGGCAAGAGTGACATTCCACTATGCTCTATGGATGGGGTCAACAAGATTCGGAAGATTATGTTACAAGTAGCAGAATCACGGAGGATTCCAGGATGCCTTTTCATTGGTTGTTGTGTCGCATTTTACCAAGATACAATACTGTTTTTTTGTGATTGGCTATTGTGCAGGTTCTTTCTTCTTTTTGATTGGCTGGAAAGTGACAGGCTCTAGGAATCCAGCAGAGACGCGCTTGTTTTATAGTGAGGTGCTACTGTGCAGCGGTCTGAGAAATAATGGGCGCTGCGGCATATTAGCCTACAAATTATTTTTCCGCATGAGAAATACAATGTGTGGCGGGAGTGCATGACAAAAGACTGAAAAGAGTGACTGTCACGCTTAATGCGTGACACTTGAGAGCCGGTGACACACTTGAACGTCGGATATTTCAACCGACAGAAAACCGGATGTATATCGGATATTTTGGCGGACAAAAATGCGTTACCTGTGAACATAGAATACAGATCATTATGTTAACAGAAAATGTAATCGGGTCGCAATCTCTACAAAAAATGTAATCTGAAATGCAGTTTAGTTGTATACGAACGTAATTTTCAGGAGGCAGGGCTGGGATGGATAGAAAACCACCAATGGTTTTCCACAAAATGGTTACGTGTGGGTTTGTTTCTTTTTAATTTCCACAAAGCAGTCTCACAAAACAATTATAAGCCAAATAAATATACACCACATCAAATTTGCTCTCTTGATTGTTGACATAATTTTATGTGAGAAAATTGTATGTATGTGATGATTTATCTAACTATGGCCAAAAATGGTAGTAGAATGTGTTTTCATTGCTGCATTCTGCTGGTATATCACAATATTTAATTCAGTTTTTAGTGTATTGTATTTAATAATGATAATAACACACTTTATAAATCCCCTTTGGGGAAATTGTTGTTTGTACAGCTGTACCCAGACATTTAGGCGCTACTACAGGGGTTTTGATGTCTTGTCCAAGGACACCTCAACATCACTGTAACTTCGGAGGGACTGGGAATCAAGGCGCTCACCCTTGGGTTTGGGGACAACTGCTCTACCCATTGAGCTACTTCCTGCGTAGCTCAGAGAAAATATCCTGTGGACACAAAAACACTACCAGTTTAAATGAAGTGCCACTTTGAATTTAAGCAGCAAAGTTGAGTTTCTGAACTGTCAGTTTGTATGTTACATCTTACCTGTCTGAAGTGTAGAAAAGTAATCAATGTCATATGCTGTTAGATCGTGACTAATACCGTCTGTGTTTTGGAGATAATTAAAAGTTTTATATAATTAATTAATGTATTGTTATTGTGCCACATGTCTAAATATGCATGGCAACTCCCTTATTTCATTATGAATGAAGGCTACAGGTATTTAATTAACTCAAAGGAAAGAGTCCAAACCATAAGCAACAAACAAGTTCAGCTCTGATTAATTTAGGTAAAACACAGGTTACATTCAGTGGTTCAAGAACACATTATTAGTGAACCTCACTGATCTTACTTGTCATAGACTTAACACTAAAATATGTATTTTTATATAAATTTTAATTTGTAATACTGTAGATAAGAAAGTGTCATGATACACAAAAAGTCTGTGTATTTGCCAAAATCAACTAAAACTATGCATCATCAGCCAACATTATTTTATTTCTTTTGATAAAGTGCAAAACTTTTGCAAATATGGAAAAGGCCAGATATTAAAATCTGGCCATGGGTAACCTTGACGCAACATGAAATGAGACTCCCCTCTTCCCCTCTTCCCCTCTTCCCCTCACCCAGGAAACAACATCAAAATTGATTTTAGTATTTAGTATTTTAGTATAATAATTTTAAACAAGGGATAATTGATCTTCAGGGTCACCAGATTTAAACATGGTAATATTTACAACATGCTGAATAACAAAGTGGATTGCAAGGTGCTGGAAGGCAGACTGGTAGCAATGAAGAGATCAGTCCGTTGGAACTGGTTTTTTGAAGCCCTGTGTGAAGGCTACCACCAATCAGCTCGTAGGAAAACCCAATCTCAATCACACTCATTAACCACACTACACTCACCTGTAGCCCATTTCAGAGCCACACACATCGTCGTGACACAGATATTCAGATTCGGTAAGTAGAGAATTCCAATATAATCTATGTAAAGTAAGTATTTTCATGAACTGGCTTTGAGGGTTTTTCTTATTTGGAGTGATGTTTGTTGGGGCACTATGGAAGTGAGTTGGAGCCTGATAGCAGGGGTATCATGCCACAAGTGTTGGAGTTGGCAGTCCTTGTTTAGTAGGTATATTGATCTTAGTTTCGAATGTTAGCATGCTAATACTTTCTAATCAAAACTGGACAATATGTACACTACCAGTCAAAAGTTTGGACACAGACAGAAATGACAAGGTTTTGAAATAGAAGCAGATTTTTAACATCAAATTCTAATCTGAAATACAGTGTAGACACTGTTAATATTAAAAATGA
>JAUBNQ010000013.1:16642869-16655871 GCA_032353495.1 Ctenopoma kingsleyae
AGAGACAGACAGAATTAACTGCCTATGACAGTGACAGCCAACATTAATGTGCTCATATTATAATTCTTTGGTGGTGCATCGCAAGCTGCCACTGGTATACAGTATGAAAGTATGTATTTTTGTCCACCAAACTATTCAGTTTACAACATCTTTTTTTCTCATCTGTAAAAATATCCAGTGTTGCATCAACTCCTTGTGACTCCAGTCTTATTAAAGTGTTTTTGGCTGGGTTCAGGCATCACAACACTGGGTTAAGGTCAGAGAAAGACTGTGGGCTGGGTCAATAGACAAAAAATGTAACAGTTGCTTTACACACAATATCTGCATTAAAAGCATGATTTTGATCCCACCCTAACGTCAGGTACTAACTACTTTTCTTGCCTAAACCCGACGTCATGCTGGACTTCGAACTCATGTATGCACCTTTTCAGCCCTGGGCCGTTTGCACCTGGCATTCACCCCAACCAACTCCTCCTTGCAACTAACTTTCTGCTAATAAATGTTTCTTTCATTCAAAAATTACGTTTCACCACAACATGTACATTTTGTTTGGTATAAATACACAATTGTGGCTGCAGTTTAGTTGCACAGGAATGCAATATTTGGGAGACAGGGTTTAACACCAGTGTCAATTAACACATCAAAATACAAAGCTGATTGAAAAAAACATTTTTTGGGTCACCTTAAATTTTATGATCCAGTACAGTTTTTCCACATTTTTGACATTTGAATCTGTTGTCTGAAAGTTTTTGCATTACCATTCATTCTCGACCTTATGTTTCAGCTCAAGCAAACTATTTAACTTTAAATACAGTTTTGCTGTGAAGATGTACGGAGCCCGGAAAGTGCCACGGAAGAGAAAAAAACAGGGTGAAGAATAAAAGTCAACCATGCGCACGGATTACTAACTCGAGAGCATGCATTAGTAAACCATGCACACTAATTACTAACTCTGCGCTCGCTGACGTGCAAAAGGCAGACAGCTGTACAGCTGAGTGGAGATGCGCACACTTCACCCGTTAGATCTCTCTTGATTCAGAAATATGTGATTTACCATCACATCCCCATCAACCAACAGACTTCAGCAACTAGACTTCAGCGATGCCTGTGAATAAGACTGTTTCTGTCCTTGTGACCGGGTGAACTGTGCGCATCTGCACTCAGCTGTATAGCCGTCAGCGAGCACCGAACTTTAGTCAGTTTAACAACATTATTACCGACCTGTGTTTTGGGACTGACATTCAGGTAGCAGATTTCTGCTACAACATCATGTGAATGAAAGCACTATATAGTTAGTTTAGACTAACATGTAACATGTAATTCGGGATGTGGTGTTGTGACTCTAATGCTGTTAACAATGTTTATGGAGATGTAAAATGTATAACAGTCAGACGTTGTCCAGTGAGCTGAAGACAGTTCACCTGTAAATCATGATAATTTTGTCGCTATTTAAGCTGCCAGAGAGGAACATATGGGGCTTTACGACCTTGATTTGCTTGATTGCTCTCGAGTTAGTATTTCTCGCACACGGTTGACTTTTTTTTCTCTTCACCCTATGTTTTTTTCTCTTCCGTGGCACCTCCCGGGCTCCATAAAGATGTTTGAAGTTGAGAATATTATTTAAAAAAGAAAACTGGATAATATTTCAGGCACTAAGGGAATTTATGATTTAATTTGAGTTTTCATGGAGACATGTCAGATTTGATCATTTGAGCAAAATTAATGGCTTTAAATTTGGCTCGACAAAACTCCACAGAACTGAACAAAACTGTGGCTTATTATTTGATTTTGAGCTTTATGGCGCCAACTTTTCTTGTGCTTTTGAGTCAGTAGTGGTGTACAGCTTGAAATCCCAGCATGGAAACCTTCATCATTTAGTACGCACAAACCTCAGTGACTGTTGGCACCAGGTCGTTTACAGTCACTCAAGGGTTTTTCTCCACCTGCCTCCGCTGAAATCTGGTTGCAGCTCTTGATGTCTTCCTTCTTCTGCTACATCCAGGTAGTGTAGCCCCTGCACTCTCTCTAGTGTCTCTAGGAACATTCAGTGCATTCACTATCTTTTGCATCCCTTTCCTTGTTTGTGAAAGGAAACTTTGACAATTCTTTTGAATTAGTCATATTTCTAACATGCAGTCAAACATGACACAAACAACAAAACCCGTTCAGGTATTTGATGTGCTCTATCTCAAGTTCATTTGGTGCAACTTATCAAGTCCTTGATTTGTTGCATCAGGTCAGTCAATATAATACTAATTTGCAATGGAGGTTGAATAGGCTTGTATAGTGGCTCCTGTAATCAGGCTATAGGGATAATACTGTTTTCATTATTTCACTATCCTTTACTGCCGAACAACTGCAAACAGTTCAAAAACATGTCATAGTTTGAAGACACTGATAACTTTAAACCAAAATAGTGCTGTTTACAGCATTAACCTCTAAAGCTGCAAGATTTGAGGAGCTGCCTAAGCTGCCTATTTTTCTAAACTACTGTTTGTTTGAAACTGAGCTATAGCTAATGAATTCATCTACAATTGATGCACAGTCCAAAAATGATGTGTTATCAGATTTATATAGCCATAAAAATGTTGATGATCTGCTTGCTGCTAATTCGAAGTGATTAATTATATTTGATTGCTTAGCTAAAAATATCTACATACCATAGAGTATGATGTAAATCTTTTACTAATCTATGTGGCAAAGAGGACGTATAGGTTCTAAAACTCATCATTTACAAACATGATGTAAGATATGGAATGCCTTCAGCAACCAAAGTCTGCACCTGCTTAGGAAAAAATGCATCCTGATTAACATTTTTCTTGTCATTGCTGTGCTTTGGAACCGTTGTGTGTTACCAGATTTCTCACTGGTTCCCTCATTACTACAAGCTTTACTGTGGTGGACAATTAAGGAAGCTGGAAACTGTGGCATCTGTTTGTAGCATCATCAAAATGTAGTGGGCTGGGTGTGCTGGCAGACGCAGCCGATCGTACAGACAGATGGAGAAAGGGCAGGAGTGCCACTGCCTCATTTGGTTGCCATGGTGAGGGAGGACGTGAAGTGTGTGGAGAGACAGCTATTGTAAGTAAAGTAAAAGGAGACTGAATTATCATTCAGTAGGTGGCACTGATGCTGTGTCCCCACCACCAGGTAATGAATGGCACTGGCCTTCTTGCACGCACAGAGAGGGCAATAATCTCCCATCAGCCGCCTTCCTCTGCTCAGCAGGTAAATGACCTCACACTGTTGATTGACTTGTCAGGTCAATGGGTAACAACCCTGCCAATACGATGTCTGACTGCACACATTCTATTACTTTTATTTTGTATATGCTATTATCCTAAACTCTTTTGATGTGAACTACTTTGGAGCATACTGTATGATATTTTGTGGAAAATAAGGTACACTGTGATCTACTGTGGACAAAGGGACACCAAATGGAAATAAGCCCCCTTTATTCAATATCGATTTACATTTTATATAAAAATTACTTACATTTAATACATTTCTTCAAAATACAAGCAGCCAAACAACATACAAATCAAATACAAAATTATAAAATTTCTTATATGTATCATCTTCCTTTTCTGAAGTAACAGATGTGTTCTATAATAACTCTTAATAACCTTTTTTGTAGCTGTGGTAGATCTCTTCCTTGTCTACATTTTTAATCCATCTGTTGACACAGGTCCTATAAAAATATGGTATTCAGTATCTGTCTTTTCAGTGTACAGTACAGGAACTTGGAATCTGATCGGAGAACATTCAAGGTGGGCTTCAATCTCTTTCACCAAAAGATAAGTTTATATGGTAGATTACTGCAGAAACAGGGTGAATGGAGGTTGAAATCTGTGGAAAAAACACTGAACATCTATGGAATTACACAGGGTGAGAAAACATTATGATGCTATGGCCTTCACTGGAAATCCAGTCAGTAGATCCGAAAAAAAGTAAGACAAAACTTCAAAAACATCAAGTTTCACAGCTCAGCTGTGAAACCCTATGGTCTGTGAATCACATGACATAAAAAAACATAAAAACCCACATGAGCCTTCTCTATGACAGTTACATTTGTTCAGTGTAATTGAGCCAATCTTGCCTTCATTACCTTCACAAAATGACACGTCCATATTCCACTTAATCTAGAAACAGGTATGGATACAAATTTTAGCACTGCATTTAATGTTTAAACTGTGCACAAGTGTGGCTTATGGTGTTAATAAAGTTTTTGCAAATCAGCAGCTTTACTTCAGTGTCGTACAGTATACAGTATAGCGCTGTATATCTTATGTTTGACAAACAGTAAATGGAAAATAAAACTCTTCAGCACACCAACAAAGACATTATGCTGATGCTAAACCAGTAAAACCTAAGAGCCTCATAGGAAATAGAAAAATCATGTTTCCTCCTTCATATTACGCATTGTACACTGTGGTAAAAAAGGAGTACAAAGTGTAAAGTTAGGCTATGCGGCGGTTTCATGAATTGTCCCCTCTAGTTTCTTTGGGAGTAGCTCTCTCCTCTCATCAATACTGATGACTGGCTTCCGGCAGTTTTGCCCGTCGATATAGATCTTTGCATACACAGGGTTGGAGTAGTTCATGGGCTGAATAGGCAGAAAAGAAGATGAAGGCAAGAAAAAAAAGGTAAATATTTATTCATATAAATTACTACAGTGAAGGCCTTAAAGCTGCATTTGTATTTTTAGTGGTCAGTGGAACAAGTGTGAGATTATAACCATTCTATTCAAAGTTGCTACAGCACATGGTTTCCTATTTTAATTAAATCCATATGCATAGAACACCTACATATGTCACTCATTTGGAGTTGTATTTGTTATGCCTGAAGAATCTGAATCCAACATTCACTATTTTAGCTAATTACCAACTCTAGAGAAAAACATGTTTTTATGGTACCATTCAAGTTCTTTAATGTTCTCTAACTAGTGCTTGTAGATAGATAGTAGATAGAGTATAAATGGTTTATGAGTGCAGGTTCAGGGAAAGCAAGTGTCTGCTGCATTTAGAAAAAAGGAAATCCATATTAGATTTAGAATTTTCAGTGGGTTTTTAAGTCCAAGCCACTTGTTTTATATTAGAAGGTCCTTTGTTGATTTAAAAAAAAGGCAATGGCTATTGCAGCTTTAAGGGATGTCCACTGTGATTAGGGAATTGTGGGCAAGTTGATCTCAGCTGTCTAAAACGGTGCAAATAAAAGCACAAGACGCATGTTGGTAAATGTGCTGTACAGTAACACATGGCAACATGGAGGAAGTAGCAGGAAGTTCAACTAAAAGTCATGCAGGCACAGTTGTCTATCAAAATAGCTTAAGAAGCCATTTGGAGATGACATTAGGTGCATACAACTAGTGATTTCACAAAATGATGCAGGGAATAGCCAAAGATGATGGTGCATGGTACTTTGACCCAATTTGGTTTTCAATATGAACATAAACTTCTTTAAAATGTTACTTGTATTAGTCATACAAATGTATTTGTATCAGATAAATACACAGTAAACACTGCCTGTCAACACTACATATTTTTCCTCAGACACAAAGTGAAGTTTTTAAAAGTCACCTGTCCAGGGATTACCTCCTTGGGCACAGAATTGATGCCCAAGGTGCGAGGGTCACTGGATTTTACACACCAGCCCTGCAACACAACAAGCAGATAGGGCACCAAGAGAGTGTTGTGGAATACAGAATCAAGTTTAGATTAAAGCCAGCACATCTCTGTAGAAAATACAGCCAGACTGGACTGAAAAAAGCAGACATCAAAGTTGTCAGTGCAAGAAGCAACAGCAATAGACTTGAAGCTCTAGTAGGTGAACCAGATTACAGCGTCAGTGAAGGTGTTATTATTAATTTCATATGTTGGGTGTTAGTGTTAGGTTGAGGGTTATGAACAGAATAAATCACCAGCCAGATGAAAAGTCCTCTTGATTCAGGCACATGTAAATAGATGCACACTAGAAAGCTTTTACTAAATCACTACAAAGCCTGATAATTATAAGCCTATATTTCCCCTTGATGTATCCAGATGATAGGTATCACTTTATAACAAGTGAAACAGAGGCAAAGAACACAACTCATACTTTTTTTTATACAGCTGAATAATTGTTTTGAAAAAGCAGTTGTTGTCATTATCTTAACAGCTTTTAAAAAAAAAAACGTAATTGCAAAAGGTTGTTTCATAAACTGTAATGTGTAAAAGATCTTTTTAAAAACAAGAAACTTTTCTAGTTAAATCAAGCAAATGTCATGTTTTCAGACAAATGTGAAGCCTGCATTTGCGTATGATGTGGTGGTTAGTTTAATGAGGAATTCGACAAACCAACCTTGTGAGGATCCAGCGTGAAGTTGGGTCGCAGCAGGCTGCCTGCATCAGCATGGTTGTCATGGTCAACTTCATACATGTTGTATGACGGGTTGCCAATCTCTACGTTTATCCCTCCATTCGTCATGGGCTGCCTCTGGACACGTTTTCCCCTGAGGTGTGTAGAGAGAGAGACATAATTAACATGACACACTATGTGCAGGTCAACATGCTGTACAGCACCTCACTGTTCCACACATGACATTACACTACTTGGCACACTTTGAGTGTCTAGGGGAGCAGACTGAGAATTGGAGTTATAATCAGACACAGAAGTCAGGTATTCTGCAGATCATGCTGAAACAAGCAAACGGAAATTAATAAAGATGATACTGTATATATTCAGATTTGTCAGATATGGGATATCTCATCATCTGTTGCTGCTCTAACAAAATACGACGATTCTAAACAAAGAAATATATGTAATTTCATTTTTTTACTTACCTTTGCCTCCGTCTGCAGATATAAACACCTGCTACCACCATCACAATCAAGATTACCAGCAGGACCAGAGGCACAATGATAGCTATGCTCCCTATAGGACAGACAGAGGAGAGATGGTGTAGAGCGATGAATAATGATTGAAAATAGCTGAGGTGAGTTGAGGTAGAGACACATTGTATGTAACCAGAGCTGCAAAAAAGCCACCTTATAAAATATGTTTTTATTGGAGGCAGAACAGTCATTTCACTAAACCTTGATGGGTCGGCAACAGCAGCTACTCGAATTCAAACGAGATAAACCTGCTGTGTGAAGACTTTTCTGTTCAAATAATGTAAACTCGCCAGGTTGGATGGAGCAATTCTTTAGTTAGGCTGCCAATCAGGATTATGTCCAACTTTGGTGCCTGGATTAGAGTAATTATAAACTTGCCTTTAAAAGGTATGTAAATAATTAAAAATCAGTTTACAAGGAGATAGATGTACAAATAATCAATTTACTATGGGATACGGAAGCTGTATAAATGGTTTATATATTTATTGATATTGGAAATTGGAACATTTTATAATAAGGTTTCTCAGTTCTCACCTCCACTGGCATTCTCTGATCTGCTGCTTTTAGGGGCAGGTCTCTCACATTGTGTTCCTGCCCAGTTGGCTGAACATCTGAAGGAGGTCAAAAGAGAGCATACATAAACTATCATTAGCAAACTTTTAGTAACAGAGAGACTGCTGGGAAAACACCTTTCGCAAAATGAAGTACAGTATGATGTGACTGTGGCTTACACATACAACACATTATGATTCAGTCTTGCTATGAAGTGCTTTGATCCAAGACAAATAAAACACAACCTGGAGAGAGAACACTACATATATGTATATATATATATACAGTGCTGTGAAAAAAAGTATTTGCCCTCTTTCTCATTTTTTATTTTTTTGCATATTTACCATGTCAATCGGATTTAAGTCCAGAATTTGACTAGGCCACTCCTAAACCTTAATAAATTTTTTTTGGAGCCATTCAGAAGTGAACTTGCTGGTGCATTTCGGAAAATTTTCCTGCTGCATAACCCATTTGCACTTGAGCTTGAGGTCATAAACTGATCGTCAGACATTCTCCTTCAGGTTTTTCAGCTAGACCGCAGATGGTTACATCATTCATAGCAAGTCATCCAGGTCCTGAAGCAGCAAAGCAGTCCCAGACCATCACTCTACCACCACCATATTTGCTTGTTGGCATGATATTCTTTTTATGTTAGTTTTTTATGCCGGATGCAACTCCTTCCAAAAAGTTCCACAGAATATTTGCCTAAAAGTCTTGGGGATAATCAATTATTTGTCAAATGTAAGATGAGCCCTTGTGTTATTTTGGTCAGCAGTAGCTTTTGCCTTAGAACTCTCCCATTATGTCATTTTTGCCCAGTCTCTTTATTATTGTTGAAGAATTAACACTTAGCTTAACCGAGGCAAGTGAGGCCTACAGTTCTTTAGTTATTGCTGTGGGTTCTTTTATGACGTTCTGGATGAGTCGTTGTGCTCTTGGGGTAAATTTGGTAAGGTGGCTACTCCTGGGAAGGTTCATCACTGTTCCAAGTTTTCTCCATTTGTGGATAATGTCTTTCACCATGGTTCGCTGGAGTCCCAAAGCCTTAGAAATGGGTTTGTAACGCCTTGATATATGTCACTTATTTTGTTCCTCAATTGTTCTTGAATTTCTTTAGATTTCAGTATGATGTGTCATTTTGCGTGCTTCACTTTGTCAGCCCACTTCTATTTAAGTGATTTCTTGATTCAACAGGTCTGGCGGTAATCAGGCCTCAGTCTGAAAGTGAAATTGAACTCAACTCTCCAAAAAATGTGGTTAATCACAATTAATTCATGATTGAGCGAGCGGTGGGGGTAGGTGTGGTGGAGGTAACGTTCTTCCATAATAAATAAAATCATCATTTAAAAACTGATGTTTTAAAAACTGCATTTTGTATTTACTCGGTTTACCTCTGTGTAATATGAAAATTAGTTTGACAAATAGGCAAAAAATTATAATTTGAAACGGGGCAAATACTTTTTAACAGCACTGTATGTTGTGTCCATAGGCAGTGTGTAAATGTACATGTTGAATATTCAGTGTAGAAAGAAAATCAAAGGATGACAGTGGGACAAAAAGTCATCATCTCATTTGTGTTCCAGTGGGATCCGATGGGCATGATGTATGACCCTTGTTAGAGGAGGTGATATCTAATTTCACACGACTGACGCAGATGGGTCTGTAAAGCATGAGTGATTTAGTTTGCGTGACTGGATGATGACAGAATGAAATTACTCTAAATTGCATGCACACTGAGAATCAGCACATCAGGCTATCAAAAATAAGAATGCAGTCCCATTCATAGGGGAAATAAATTGCAACATTGTAGAACAAAATGTCACAGTAACACAAATTAATGAAAATTGAGGGCAACGAGGAGTTTTATCTGCATTGGGAAGTGTAAACCATGAAAAACTAATTCCCTGTGAAATGAAGGGATTCTCTTAACCTGTGTTGAAGGCATTAAAGATAAACACCAATTACTGATGAGATGTTCAGCCTAATAAGGTATACAGACGACGAATGTGGTGACTGGTCGGTAACAAACAACTTGCCATTATGCACAGGTTGCAAATGCAGAGATTGATGTCCACATCACAAAGACAGTAGAACATTTTAGTTTCTCCTTGTTTTTTGTGTACTGGGTGAGAACGGCATGAGATGGGTGGATAAGTGGCAGTGAGGAGCTGCGAAGGTACAGACTCATGGAGCAACTCATAATGTAATAAGTGTCACAATAACTAATACAAGCACAAAATATAATAAAAAATAAAATTAGATTTAAAATCTAAGTGAAGGACATTAGGGTCATATAAAAATGAATAAAATATAACAATAAAACATAAGAAATGTCTTAAGCTACTGTCTCTGTTGATACTATTGTGATAAAAATAATAATTATATTGCCCACAGTCTTATTTGGATTCTTGGCCAGAGTTAGATTAGAAGATTGATACCACTCATGCCTTTAAGGTAAAGATGAAGCTGCTGCAGAAGGTCATCTTAGGTTAGCACAGACAATCTGTCTCTGCCCAAGAGTAACAAATTCTGCTTACCGAACACGATTAAAGTTCACTAATTATTGTGAAATAATTACTCTCATGATAACAAGGCAACTATCGGAGTTCCAATAAAGGACTTTGTTAACCAGGTTAACTGTTCCCCCTGTTTCCAGGATGCATGCTATGCTAGCTTGCTTCTGACTTTAGTTTCATATTAAGTGTACAGATATGTGAGTGGTGTTGATCTTTTCATGTTCTCTCACTCAGAAGAGAAATGAGTATACTTTTCAAAAGGTCAAACTCATCCTGTGAAGCACATTAGTCACACTAAGGACAAATGTAACTGATGCAATAGCTTAGTCTAAAGAGGTTGTGGCAAAAGACATATCGCCTTATGCCTTCTCTAAGAATAATAATAATAATAATAACAATAATAATAATAGTAATAAGTTACTAAACAGCACTATCATTTTACTTGAAGTCAATATTATTATCAGAATTAAATTGAGTGAAGGAGAAAATAGTTTATCTCCTGTTTAAACACAAAGTGCAGCTGTGAGCATTGTTGGTTTCTGATAGAGAGAAGAAGCTTCAGGAGGAGTGTTTGACAGCTTGACAGCTTACTAATTCCAGTTACAGTTACTAGTTAACTATCCTTTCTTTCTCAGAGCCAGGACAGTATAACAAACACAATCATACGTAAATAATATGATGACTATTTAAATAAAAAAACAATCTGAGCCATGCAATGTTACTGTGTCATCTTTCATTACATTCATTATTTTTAACCTATTTTGAATGACCTTTTGGACCAATAATTAAGTTATCCATCACTTATTGCATGATAAGTTGCTACAAGGCTGCACTGTGACAGAGAGCCCATATACTGGACTGAGGCTGAAATGAAGCCAGATGAAGTTGGGGTGGAGGTGTGAAAAAAGGGGGTGAGTGGCCTCTGAATACAGCTGGAGAGGTGGAGAGGGACCTACTTGCAGCGTGGTTTGTTAAGAGCTGTTAATGTGCACATCCCCTCATTCTGACAGAAGTAATCGCAGGGGTTGGCCAGCTCATCACAACGCTGGTTCTTGAACCCTGACGTGCAGCTGCAAAACATTGTGTTTGGAGTGATAAAAGGGCCCAAAGAATGGATACCGTTGAACTGTTGGCTTCTTGATGAATGGAGACTGACACACTAAACCTTTACAGCAGTTTCAGTTATAAGATGGAGTAAGTCAGTGTTGTGTCTCCATCAAGGAAATTAACAAATAATATGAAGACAAATCAGTTTCACTAATCACCAAGTTAGGGAGGCATCTGTTTAAAAAGATCTGTTACAGTGGTCTCACCTCTGAGATGTGTATTCACTTGAAAAATAAAATATGAAAACAACATTAATAACATTTTGTGGTCAACCAATTACCAAAACACATCCAACCAAAACTCAAAAACAAAATAAAATTATCTTAATTTCAATAGTTGGTGATGGCAAACATGTCCAAAATATCTAAATATAAAAGATGTACTGTGCAATATATTGTATTATGAAGAGCCCATAATACTACAAACACAGAAACAGTCAACAGTCATCTACATGTATTTAAAATGATCCATAAACACATCAGTAGCATCAAACAAATATGTGAGTGTTCATATAGAGAGCCAAGGTGAAACCTGAACTTTAGAGTATGTAATTTGAGATGTGTTAATAGAACTTTGGGTTAATGTCACAGCAGTACATGAGCAAGGTGTAGGGCAGTGCTTAGCTCAGACATCTGTAAAACCAACAGGACAGATGGGATCAAGTTAAGATGTACAGTAAGTTCCTCCTCTGCTGTGCTTGTTAATTTTCATTTCAGCTTTTCTGGTACTCATACAACCCAATTTCTCAAAAGGTTAGTACATAGTGTAAAATGTAAAAAGAAAAATAATCCTGTGCTTTGCAAATCATTTAATCAACTTATATTTTATTCATAACAGTACAAAGACAACATATTAAATGCTGAAAGGATTATCCTACTTTAATTAGCAGGGCCTCCTCTAATTATAAAAAAAAACACCTGAATGGCAGCGTGTTTCTCTGAAATCTCTATACTGTATATCGTTCCCTATTAATGGTGCCTTAACAGATGTGTAAGTTACCTGTGTAGCTTTTGAACTGCACACTTGTAACAAGCTGGATGCTCCCACTTTTCTTGCCAGAGGATGCATTTTCCATAATTTCCAAAGTTTTGACTCATCAGACCACAGAACGGTTTTGCACTATCCCTCAGTCCACCTTAGGCTCAAGCCCAGAAAAAGTGGCAATGGTTCTAGTTCTTAGTTATATGCAGTGGCGGCTGGTGAAATTATGTTTTGGGGGGGCGCACTTTTGCAAGTCAGTTTTCAGAAGCACTCTAACCAGATATCACCACTAGTATAAACCAAAGCATTATTATCATGCACCACACTGCTTTAAAAGATTAAATTAACGTGAAAATACACAGCCTGTGTTTTCAGTCATTTACTATTTATAAGTAAATGTCACCCATCTCTCCTTCAACTGAGAAGAGAAGCAGCTCAGTCTGCACTGTCTCAGATGTCCCCTTAAACACAGTAACAGTCAACAGATTGTGACGGCCCTGGCCTGTTAGGGGAGGGGTTGTCCTTGCTTGCCTGTGTTTGTTTGTCTCTTTACAGGTAATAGTGGGCGGATTCCAATGAGCAGGAGCACCTGGGCCCTGTGCTCCTGAACAATCATATAAAGACCCTGAATTCAGCCCATCGCCCGGCTGCTGCTTCTTTGGCCGCTGCTGCCTTTGCCTGCCACATCTGTTTTGTTTGATTTTGCTCTACACAACACTCACACACTAATCTTGCCATGCATCCACTCACACAGTTACTGATCCACTGATCCTCACACCTCATGCTTTGCTTTGTTTTGTATTCTTTATTTGAGTTCCTTAATTAAATGCTTTGTTTTAAACATTAACCTTGTGTCTCTCCCAACTTTTTTGTCATGACTATGAGCCGGTCGTGACAAGATACTACTGCATCCAGAGATCCAACAAAGTCCACCACAAAGTTCACTTTCATCATGACCACGCAACACAAGCTCA
>JAUBNQ010000013.1:16655971-16670484 GCA_032353495.1 Ctenopoma kingsleyae
ACCAGTTATAGCGTAGGTCTATGGTAAAGATTTTTGCGCCCCAAAGGAACAGGAAATACATCACACAACCGTTCAGTTGCGGTAAATGAGTGAGAGAATATTTTTAAACTACACTTGAATGCAGATTATACACAGTACTCACAATCTGTATAATATATAGATCGTTTATTTAAATTTGAATGTTTTTCTAAAATTATTTTATGATTCCTATCTTCTTCTTCTTCACGTGAGACAGGTGGGGTGGCACCCGAGCGCCCCCTATTGACGGGCGCCACTGGTTATATGCATTTTTTTTCTTAGGATTTGTACCCGAGCTATGTAGTGATCGTCGTAAAATTATTGTCTGTTTTTAATGGGGTTCAAATATCACGGCCATGTTGAACTATCTGTAAACACAGTCTATGACAGATCCTGGACCTTGCCTCGTCCTTACTTCTCAGACCTCTGTGACACCTTGTGACATGTTTCACCAGGTGTTAATTTTAGCATTACACAACTTCTCTAGCCCTTTGTTGCCACTGTCCCTTTCCCTTTTTTGAAACAAAAAAGTCTGGCAAAAAAGTCAAAATGAGTCAATTTCTCAGTTTCAACATTTGATATGTTGCTTTTGCATGACTTTTAATCAAATATGGGTTTTAAGTGATTTGCAAATCATTGCGTTCTCTTTTTATTTACATTTTACACAGCATCCAAACTGGAAACAGGGCTGTTATAACTATTGTTCAACTTTGTTAAAATCTTGTTCAATCAGTTTGAAAAAGAAAGTGCTGATTTGTCCGAATAACTTTTTTTTCCATAAACAATAGACTGTTAAAAGAGATGGTGAAGGAAAGACTGCATTAAGGCATGTATTGATTGAATACCATGACTTTGGCTCTCTATAATCATTTTACAGTTTGACAGCCAGTACTGAAAATTCCTCTCAGTTGTAGAATGGATATAACCCTGTAAAATCAGAGTAGAAAACGTGCAATATTCCTAAGAGGAGAACCATCAAACAATATGGAAGAGAAATATTTGGACCAAAACTTACGGATGTACATTGATCTCTTCTTTACTGTAGGGATTATTTTGCTGCAAAGTCAAAGTCCTTTATCACTTAGAAAGCTAAACACTAACAATAAAATACACATGCCATTTAGCTTGAAAAGAATATAAAACCTATTCAAACTGAGGTCACTTGGATACAGTTTGCCAGTTCTGCAAATACATCCCTTAAGCTGTATTTAGTTAATCTGGAAAAAAAAATGTTAGTCAGGAATAGAATGACAGAAAAAGCCAAACATTGTGGCACATCAATAGCACTGTTTTATCTGAGAAAATACATACTTCACTTTCGTGCATAGAAAGTCCAAAGCCAAGTTGTGTTAATAACAGTGTGGGCCTTGATGTTTACCATGTTTTCACTGCAGTGCTGATCTATTTTCTAAATCTCTTCAACCATTTTTATGTGTTGAATGCAAAAATTATCATTACAATTGAAGCGCTGCTGTGGCCAGCAAGCCTTTCACTTTGGGAAGTATTGATAAAATATACATTTACTCAGAGTATTAAGGTCAAACAGTATGATTTCATGACCCAGACATATCCATCATCTCACATCATATCTATTTTTTGCTGAAAATAATAAACCACATTATTAGGATTTGTTAACCCATCCTCATAAGATGAGATAATTTGCATAGAAATTGATTCTATCCCCTGGAATTTGTGAGTGAGGACCACCAATTTCAATTTAACTACAGTGGACAATGGGCAGTTAAAAAATAGAGAGTTGGCTTTTGAAATGGATTTCCAATTTCCTCCTTGGAGAGATTGTACAGAGCAATGCATGTGATTATAACTGAGGTGGTATTAATCTATGGGCAGCCCTTTGACTAGCCTTTCACAATGATTTCCTTATGTCTGCCAGTCAAGCTTTTATCTGCAAGTTTTTGCTGTTGCTTTCATGGCATGTTCAACCACTGACATATACCTCAGCTTCTATTTTTAGAGAGCAAACTTCTAAAAGCTACTACTGAAGAGAGTCACAAAGTTCTGACATCAGCTCTTAACTGCAAGGAGGAACAGTTGAGAACATGTTAGGACTGGCAAGCTTTGAAGGGGTTTGAAACCATTTTAACTGCTTAAAAACCTTAAGCCAGAGTGAGGTGTCACATAGCAGAGTAAGATGGTGTACTGGCACTCAGCCCCCTGCTGTGGCATAGACTCCACATAGTGACATCAAATCTTCTCTCAACTTAAGAGATTTATTTCCAGAGGACATCTATCTTGTACTGTTCTTGATGCAGGGAAGTGGTACCCCGTGATTCTAAGGCCAGACTTTCTGGGGCACAGAGCCAACATTTGAATGGAAACAGTAAAAGTGTGAATAACAGCGGAGAACATTCATTTCTTTCCCCATTTTACTTTACCCATTAGGCAGTGACTTACTGACAGAAAGGCAGGTTGGTGTCGGGGTCCAGGTGACAGGTGCCTCCATTGTAGCAATATCCGTCACACAGCTGACAGCTTGGTGCTATTCTGCCATTTGTGCAACTGGAAGGTGAAGAAATAATGGATGCTAGTGACAAGCAGAAAACTATACTTCTACAAGAAGCAAAAATCACTCAGTGGCAGTTTTGTCAAACATACGCAAAATTCATATAAGATATTTAAGGAGTGTTGACCTCTCTTCTAATTCACAGACATTACCAAAAAAGTAATTGGTAATAGGGTGTGTGGCCCAACTTATTTCAGAATTCATCCACTCTGTGAGTGCAGCATCTGGCACCTAACTTGAAAATATACACTGTATGCTTTTCCATAAATGAAGTTGACTTTAAAGCGTTACCACTATAATAAAGAAATGAGGAACAAGGATATCAAGGAGATACGAAGCACTCACTTGCAAACCACGTCGCCTGTCTCCTCATTAATGAGGCAGGGAGCTCCATGGCATCGAAGACACTTGTCCACCTCGCACTTGTTTCCCTCAAACCTGGCAGGACACACACACTCCACGTAGCCAGTACTCGATAACGTGCAGGCTTTTGAGTTCACACAGTAGTGATGGCAAATGTCTGTTCCACATTCAGAGAGATAAAGAGAGGGGGTAATGTGTAATGAGGATGAGGGAACATAGTTTAAGCTGGTTTTATTGGAATTGTACAGGGCTTTAATGACACTTAATTATCCACATCAAATGACATCTAACCCACAGATGAAAACATATCACCCCTTGGGCAAGGCGAAAATACTAATGATGTGCAGTTGAAATTGTTTTCCCACAACCCAGTATATTGAAGCATTGCAACACGAAATAAATGATCAGTTCAGCAAAGAACCACCCAAAGGTTGTTTGATGGTAGTATTTTGATTCTGTTTATCTGCAAATAGAGGTAGAAATTGGGAACGTGTAAACAGGAGTTGTTTCTGTTCCATACTGTGTGTGAACCTTGAAATGCTGAGCTCTACAGAATTCAGATAAATGATTCTTTGTGATTGCTATTATGGCTAATGTTAATCACATAAAGGCCAAATGCAGGACAATAATATTTTTTTGTGTTTGCCACCACCAAGTTATGGGTGCAGGACTCACGGTATAGACAGCGGTCTCCAGTATATTCTGCCATACAGCGGCACACTGGCTGGTTCCCCTGAGTGATGTCACATGTTCCCCCGTTTAAACAGTAGTTGTCACAAATCCTCCTCTCACAGTAAGGACCTGAGAAACCAACAGGACAGCGACATGTAGGCTTACCTGGACACAAAAAACATAAAAAGATAGGAAGATTCAGAGAGCATGAAAAAGCAAAAATACAACAGCACTTTATCTGAAAATACTATATAACATTTAAGTATTGCTTGTATAGTCAGTAGCTGAGTTGCTGTCAAAACACATACTGTTTCCCTTAGCAACATGCTGATTTTATCAAAGTGAACATGGTCTCCATGGTTTATTTTGAGTCTATTTCACTTACACTGTCTTGCTGCTCTAAGGACTATCAAGCACTTAAGGTTGGTACTAGTCTCCAACAAATGCACTTTCAGTTTAGGTAATGCTAATATTATTAGTCCTTTTAAAAAAAAAAAAAAAGGGTCACGATCTGTCAATCATACTTTGGAAATGATACTCCCACTGTATATTGGTGAGAGTAAAGGCAATGATCTATCCTTCCTGCCAGCACTTTTAGACACAAATTAAAGTGTGGGTCAAGGTGACTGCAGATTGGCACCTGTGGAGAGGAGCTATGCTGCCCTTTTTCTCACTCCTCCAGGTCCTTCTAGGGGATCCCAAATCATCCCCAGGCAGACAAAGGCAGTATTTAATTCCTCTAGTGTATTCTCGGTCTGCCCACGGTTCTTTCCTCACCAGACATGTCCTGAATATCTCAGGGAAGAGGGAGGTTTTCAGAACGCATCTTAATCAGAATCAAATGACTTCAACTAGTTTCTACTTAAGAGGTGATTTTACTTAGTTTATATCTTACTTATGAAAGACGACCACCCCTTTACAAGCTAGTGAGCCTTCACATTAATACAACTCTCCTGATTGAGAATCAGATCGACTGGAATCAGAAACATCTCTCAGCAGATTGCCAATCCAGCAATGTGCCTGGTATGTATGTATGTGAATACTATTTATACTCTTTACTACAACTGGTTAACCTAGAAACAGTGTGCTGGCATCTTGTGAGCAATGTCCAGGCTGGGGACCTTTGATCTGTCTCATCAGACAGTAAATGCTCACTAGCACGTTCAGTTATTAACTAATGTTGTATGTCTGCCATGCTGGGCTGATAGAGTGCCAGGGGGTTTAATAGAGGATTTAACAGTAGTGTTACATCATATCTTTTCATATAATACATACATATTGAGAAGCTTAAGTGTAGCGACTATGAAAGACATGAGTATGGACTAAAACAGTAATATAAAAAGTAAAACAAAGAGTTGAAATACACTGAAATACTAAATGTAAAAAATGCTTAATGTAAAATATTGATTGTACCAGTTTCAGTGTTTCATGCCTGTAGTGTTCATGTCTATAGGTCAGTATGTGAATGGAAAGATTTCACTTAAGACTCAGCTCCATATTCTGCATGGATACAAAATGGAATAATTGAATGATAATTCAATTCCAAATCCATATGTCCATCTCGTGCACCATTCTTGAATATGATGGAAAATATACAAAAAACTGTGCACAGTACTCTACAGCACTGTTTGACTTAATGAGTGTGATTAGTGTGTTAGTTGGAGTAACACATTATCAGCAGGTGGAAATGTTTTACTCAAATCAACTCTTTTAAATCGCTTTAAAGGTTGTTGAGAGAGCGCAACAATTGATGCTGCCCATGCACGACTGCTTGTATAGTAGACAACCAAGTTGCCATAGATACAGGTCTTGCCATGTAGGTCATGCTATGCTACTAGGTATTATCACACAACTCTGTGGCTGGGATAATCTGGGTTTGAAATATCCAAGAGACAATAATTCTCCCTACTGTCACTTGTAGTGCAGTATGTTGACTCAAACACTGTTGTGGCTTTAGGTTTTCTGAACAGCTCAGGGCACCAAACTACATTATGTGGTTTTTGTTTTAAACTCTGTAAAAGTCATGTGGAGATTGGTGCATCGTTCAAAAGTTAGAGTGAGCTACAGATGTTGGAAACAAATCAAACGTTAAGTGGATCTGCTGTAGGACAGATAAGCAAACAATTAGAGTTACATACTGTATGCTAGGTGGTGTTTCTTCTTGAGGCGTCTTCAGTTGGCGTAAATTACATAAATGAGTAACGTTCAACTTAATAACATGCAGCTTAATGCTTTCCATTTAAAGTGCTCAGTCACATGGGTAGCTGTGGTTCACATCATGTGTCCTAGGGAAAGACAATGAACCTGCCTGAAATGGCAGCTATGGCATCATTGGTGTGTTCTGAATTTCACAGTGGAAATTCAGAACAGTGGTGTAGTGGTTAGCACTGTTGCCTCACAGCTAGAAGGATCCAGGTTTGATCCCAAAAAGGAAAAGTCATAGCTTAGAGACAAATGTCAATTATACATCAGTCTTGTGTTTAGACAATTACACCACCAAATTCACACCATTGTCACAAACACTGAGAAAATGTCATGAATGACTTTTGATCTTGTGAGTTGTGACTTTCTACTTTTTTTCTATTGTTTGATATTTTTAAAGTATAGAGATTTTTTTGTGTCAAAAAAATTGCCTGAAAATGATAAGAGTTGTGACTGTCTGTGGTTTAAATGTTTGAGTTCTGCTGCCAAGAGATCCATTAAAGTGTCAGTAAACGAGCCAAAGGCGTGAGAGCAGGAATTCAATGACACCTTGTTTCTATAGATTTAACTGGAGACATTCCAGCCTCTAATAGATTGTGAGGTTTTCTTCAGTCGCTTTTCATCTCAAAGAAGCTCATTTGACTATCATCTTTTCCTCGCTCTTCTTTGGTCATTCATTTAGACTGATATTCTTCTGCCTCAAAGACACTATAGCAAATCTAACAACGTGTTACTTTTTCCTCTTATCTGTCCACCGCAATACAATTAATCATTCAACACAGCATTTTGGAATAATGAATAAAGCACAAAAAAAAAGACTGACTGTCATTAGTAGGAACTGTGCTTCCTCTTATTCATTCCTGAAACACAACTGTAGTGATCTTGCAGCATGTATAAGGATTCTTAAGCTATTTTGATAGACAGAGTCCATTTATTTTAATGAGCAGCATTGAGAATCCTGGCCTCTTTTTATGTTACGTCGAGTTGTTTCAAAAATCTCAACAGGACTTTAGTTTACTTCCTGTTGGGCAGACATATTTCCTAAAGGCCAGAGGAAAAATAAATATTCTATTCTATGCTTTAAAAAGCCCAACAGACAGTGAAAGAAAGCAATTTGAAGAAATTAACTTTCAATCATAACCATGAATGTCATTCAAAGAATACATGTCTAATTAATCCACATCACCTGATTGTGGTTCTGTATTATCAAACATGGGAACACAAGTCATACGTCTGTATCAGATCACTGTTCGACTGAATCTTTACTTACAACACATTGAAATTAACATATGTGAAACTGCACTGATGTAACAGTGACATACAACATTGTGAATCAAGGATAGCATATTTAATGAGGCTGTACATCCTGATTCAATTCTGCCGTTGACATCTCAGCATTTTCATCTAAATTCACCAAGTTGTGTGGTGAGGTTGCTCTATGAACCATGAAAGCATGAAAGGAGACCTTGACTTGAAAGGAGGCTGATATTTGAGGCTTGTGCGACAAAGGCATCAATGACAAAACTGCTCAACTGGCAGATGTAATGTGGCAAATTTTAGTTGAAGTGAGAAAGACGTAGAGCTTTAAAGGAAGACAAATGCAGCTGAATGCAGTGGGTCAGCGTGTAGGAGGAAATGGGCAGGTAACTCTTGAATGAAAATGTTTGTGGCAGTCAAAGGTTCTGTCAGCAAGTTTGTTCTGTCCAGATCTGAGTATAAAGGATTCAACAATAGTGTTACATCACATCTTTTCATGTAGTACATACATAGATGCTTGAAGAAATAGAAATAATTGACAAATTTCTAAATTACCAAGTGGGTCGAGAGAAAGGATCAAAGGTGGCATATTTTGCAATGTCCAGCCAGGAATCATCTTTGACAATGTATTTCAAAGCAGACTTACCCAAAGGTGAACCCATGCAGGTGCCTCCATTTAAGCAGTAGTCTGTACAGTGATTGACCTCACAGCGCTCCCCTGAAAAGTCAGGCCAGCAGTAGCATCTCCAGTCTCCTTTCTCATTGGCTAAGCAGCGGCCTCCATTCTCGCACGGCGGGCGACATAGTTCACCTTTCCAACAGCAAAGCTCATATCACTTAGTGTATTGCAGAGTATGGCAGTCAGTCACATCAAACAGTGCAATCCTGGAAATATCAGACTACAATAGCCAGTTGTGACTCTGATGAACATGAACATCAACATACTGTATTAGTGACTGAAAAGCTTACTGTATCTAAACTGTGACATGAGGATGCAAAAGTAGGCCTACCTGATATGTTGACATCATTACAGGTGCCATTGAGAAGTACCTTTCCCTCTGGACAGGTACATCTGGCACCCACAGGGTTGAGCAGGCACATGAAATCACAAGACATTCGCAGGCATGGATTTGACGCTGTGAAAAAAGTTAAATAAAAAAAAAAAAGAGCCAAGAAGATAATCTGTAAATCTGGCCTGTGATGAGAAAGAAGCAGTTGTTTATAAGTGTGCTTGTTCTTTCTCAGAGTAAAGCTATTTATTTCAAGTGTTTTAATTTCTGCTTTGAAGGGTGTTATTTTCTTGAAGCCCAGAGAGACACAAGGCTAGAGCATATAACTTCACACATGACTCATCTCTAGATTGAATATCAACCACTGGAGTGTGTTAAGGATTTTTCATTGTCTTGATTAGCAGCACTTTTGAAGTGCTCCTTTCACTCTTGCCTACAGTGGGTAGACATAAAACTCTGAATTAACCATTTGTGAGAAGACCTTTGGTGACTTTACTTGACACGTTACCATGGATAAGCATTGTTTTTACATACGGCAACAGCTGGCCTGCTATTATCTACTAGCTACTAGCCCTGCAAAACACAGGTCTGATCCCAGGGAGGAGTCATGAAAAATCATCCAGAAAACCTGAAATCCACCAGGAGCTGTGGAGGCAGGGGTGTGGAACAGGGGAGAAGCACTGAGAAAAGTCGCTGGGTAACTGGACAGTTTTCAGCTGGCGAGGATGAAAGGGCAAACAAAGCCCTGCTGCCATCAGACTTCTTGGTCTTCATTGCTTCCAGCAAACTCAAGCGACCTTCAGAAGCTCAGACTGATCTGCCTGATTTCTTAGTTTAAAGGCACCTGTCAATTCAGTGCTGTTGCTACCTCTCATGAACTCACAAACTTTGTTATCTACTCTATCTCACCTCCCTAATGGTATATTATTATTATTACTATTACACTATTGATCTATTGTGTATTTTTGCACTGTATTTTAGATTAATTGTAAATAATTAATAATAATTAAGTTTGTTTACTGTTTTTTACTCGCCTGCTGTGACATGTGGATTTCCCCTTTGGGGGATCAATAAAGTGTTATCTTATCTTATCTGCTGGATGTCTCTGGCAAGTCATTAATGGTTATAGTGTTGGTGCATGCAAGATAAGTAAATATAATCAGTCCTCAGATTTCTTTCACAACAGATGAACACCCCAGAAAAGATTAAAATTGTTATTAGGGTTTTGCTGTATAAATCAGAACTTGATATCATATCATTCTGCAAGTTGTACGCATCTTCTGCCCACAGAGTACACACTCTACACGGCTTGCTTAATGAGTCTCTGAGGAATAGAACAGCTGCCCTGAAGTGAAAAACTGAGCAAGACTGAGCTGATGCTCTATAACCGTTAACACCAGGGATGTACCAAATAACTGAAGGTGGTGTACTGCATGAGGAAAATTGGCGGAAAGACATGATTGTATTGACCGGCTGTGTCTAAGGAAACAGATGAGTGTTTTTTTCTGTTACACACCTGAAACAATATCATGTCTCAACGAGAGGCTCAGTAACACAGTATCTGCTGTTTTTTAGGTATTATTTACTCAGTGATTATCAATACAATAGATGGTATACACTTATTCCATTCATGAAATAAGACTATTTGTATAGTTGTTTTTATGACTATAAATTCATACATGATACAGATTTTTTAGTTTTTTAGTTATTAATCTGTTCATCATTCATATTCAATCATCTATCTTAACAATAATATAATGTGGAACCAACCCAGGTGTCACTGGGTGAAAGGCAGGGTACACAGACATCCATTCACACTGATTTTCCCACTTAAGGGCAATTTAATTAAGTCACCAATTAACCTATACTGCATGTTGTTGGACTGTGGGAGGAAACTAGAGTACCCAGAGGAAGCCCATGCAGACACAAGTAGAACATGCAAACTCCACACAGAAATGCTGCAGTTAGCTGGTTCACATCTTTCTTGCTGAAAGGTGAGAGAGCGCTAACCACTGCACCACCACCCTGTGTGGTTAGGTGCTAACCACACACAACGCTGATGACTTGAATGACTTAAAGAAAACAATTATGTAGACAACTTACCATCTTGCTGTTTGTAACGGTGAGAGATCAAAACGTTAGTGGGCTTCTCCACCCCTAAGCTGAGATATTCCACGGACTGTTTGCCATACTTGTGAATCTTGAAGACCTCATGCTTTAAACCAGTTCCATAAATGTAGTCTTCAAAAATATCAATTCTGTATGGTTGGGAGATTCCTGTACAATTTAAAGAGAAAAGAAAGGCGATAACATCAAGTAACTTTCAGCACACTTGCACACTTGCACACTTGGGATAATGAAAATTTGTATCCTCTGGCACACGCAAGGAGAAAGAACGTGTTGTGTGGGTTTACTGATCTTAATACAGCTCACCCTTTTCAGACTCACCAGAAGCGTTAATGTTGTAATTATTTGATAAAAAGTTGAGGAAACCAAAGTGCAGCATTATTATATATGCCTTAAAGAAGAAGATGTGCTTTGTTTATCAGTTGGCTTTACCATGTTTGTCACTGATTGTCACCAGAGGGTCCGAACCGTCCAATCTCATGCTCCCTATGTGCGAAAGCTCAGGATCAGCCCAGTATAAACGTTGGTTAAAAAAATCAATGGCCAGCCCTGTGGGAAGATGAGAGGAAGAGATTTAGTTACCTTACAAATCACACAGGGATCATCATAGACTCCCTTAATCAGGGATCTTGAGGTCCACAGGATGTGGAGATGGTGCTTTTGTTTCCATCTTCTTTTCGACTTTTTAACCTGGCAGGTGTAGGTTTATGTTTTTCTATTGATGATGAATTCCTCTTTCTGTGACTAAGATGGATCCTGAGTCTTTTAAATGAAAGGAGGCCAAAGCAGTTACTCAAAACTAGATCAGTGTTCCCCTATACACCAACACATTTTACTTGGCTGCTTCATTACACATAATACATTATATATTTCTATTGTGTTGCTTTTTATAGCTGATGACACTTCTTCTTAAGGCTACCTTCAGCGTTCACAAATTACAACATTCATTATTATTTCATAAAAGTCGATTTCATCGTTCCTTCTAATTTCTTTAGGTGTTTAAGAATAATTAATAACTGTTCCCTAGTAAATTATGTAGTTCTATAGTCTGTGGCTTGCAATGGACTATAACAACACGTAGATGTTACCATGGCTTCATTACTTATTCTGTACTTGTGAACAATTACGTCTCTTCTATGACATATACTATAAAACTGTATTTGGAATGTTACCTTTGCACAAATGATGGCTTTCATTTTCATGTGAAACTAAACATTTAATGAGAAAACATTTTAAAAGGACTGTTTATGGTTGATTTCACATTTCACAATCACAATCATATTTATAGCATATTTATAATCTGATAACCCACTACATCACACACAGGACTTTTTATGACCGGAAATGACAAAGTTTTGATTCAATTTTATTATTTTTGACCTATTGTTTGTTCTGTAAATTGAGCAGTTAGTATTTGTGTTGGTGTTAATCTTTTCTGGTTATGGTTCTTTTTTCTGTCTTTCTTCTTTCTTTCTGTTTGAACGGAGAGCTGCTGTAACATGCCAAAATAATTTTAGTAATTTAGTAATAATTAAGTTATTTGAGTTTTTCATATACTGTACTGTATATTAAGGACAGAATATCATTTATCACTCTTCCTTTTTTAATGTAGTAGGAACTTTCAGCAGTCATTACTTAACCAGCCTCAAAAAGTGCTTATATTGCTGACAATTTTCCTCTAAACTCTAAAATAGTGCCTTTTAAAGCGATTCAAAATTACAGGTGATCAAAGTTTGAAGAAATTCTGCAAAAACTGGAAGTGCAAGAGCAGCTGCCCAATATTTTAAGTGCCCTGTGGAGTTCTGATGACCAGTAGCAGTAAGGTGCAAAGTAAAGTACCAAAGTTACAATAGAAGAGAAACAAAACAATGTAAACAGTCAACAGACTTAAAAAGTTACACCAACCAGTGGGTCTCCTCAGATTTTTTTCCAAGAGCACTCTGCGTAAGGAGCCATCCATGGCTGATTCCTCTATATGAGAGTGATCACCTATTACACTCCAGTACATCATTCTGCAACAAAGACAAGTACTTTACCTCCATGACAGCATCTTCTTGTAAAATATTGCAGACAGAATAACACAGAGATATGCCTTAGTACCGGTTTAGTCTAATAAATTCATGCATATGGCCTGTTAATTACAAAAATGGCAACATTTTTAGTGTTTCTCAGTATAAATTCACAGAAACCCTCCTGCTTTCTGAAATGATGTAATATTTAATGGCCTGATGGAAATGCAATTCCCAAACAAAAGAACAGTCAAATAATTTTGCTACTGATGAGAACATTTATAAAGCCTCAAGATTCACTGTGACAGTAATGCATCACTACCACACATGACAGCTTTGTTTTTAGAAGGATGGAGCTGCTCTGAGCTAGGTGATACAATAGGTAATGTAAATGATTAGGCTGCTTCTGCTGCGCAATTAATAATGTGCTTACAATCTCAGTGACTGTTCAGCATTGGCTAATTAAATACATTATCCTGTGCTTTTCTGCAATATTGAAAACTGATGAAAGGACAGGTCTATATTTTCACATCACATCCTTTGAGCATCTCTACTTGTATATGTGTTAAATATCAGTGGATCTCCTGGTTTAACAGCTGATTTAACATCCCATAACCATCTTGATGACTAAGGATGCACTGCTGCACATTTCAGTGCTTTATCAATATTATACTTTTACTGTTAAGCACAGCAAGTCATGTCTCTCCTACTTTTAATTGATGGTTGTGTAAGGACTATTAGTGATCTGCCCACTCTCTTTTATAAAAAAACCCCAACACATCGTGTGGTATCAGAATTTTTCTAATAATCACACGCCTGTACACTTACCCTCTGGCTGGGTTGACAGCAATGGCATATGGTTCTCCCGCTATGTCAGTGATCAAGCGAGTGCAGTTTGGACCCTTAAGTTGGCCCACATTTATGGAATACCGTAATTTAGTCCAGTGGGCTGTGTAATAGCTGAACCAGTGCATCCGAGAGTGATCAGTCCAATAAATGTTGCCTGTGATCCAGTCAGCAGAAATATCTCTGGGGCGACGAAAGTCTGAACACTGCAACCCATAATAGCAACAAAGTCAGGCATTTTATTAAACTTTTGTGCATACCAAAACAAAACAGCGTGTTTTTATTCTTTCAAACAACATTTTCTCAACATATATTAAAAATATGTTTGTAAGTGAGAGTCACAGGTTAGATATACTTACAATGTTTTTGACGTTGGTTTTAGTTTGGCTTCTTTCTAAAGTGTCTCTATAAAAGATTCCACCAGGGTTAAACTGGGTAGCCCAGATAAACTTCTGGTGGTGAAAAAGAGCATCCATCCCAATAATGCGGGCATTGTCCTCAATGTGAGTGAGCAGTTTGTGTCCTTGGCTCTGGTTAAATGGATACACAAAACTTCGGATTTCAGTGTCATTGGCTATGTAGAGCACTCGATCTTCTGGTCCTGTCCAACGAGTTATTAATGTAAAAAACAAACAAACAAAAAGAAAACAGTAAAATCAGTTAAATTCCATTTTGTATATTAGATGACAGTGTGATGAAAGAACATACAAATACTACTTTTGAAAGAGTTTGTATCGCCAAATCAGCATGTATGGTGTGTGCACGAAATACACTCTATGATATTTAACTTAATTTAACTTCAAGAATCATACCTTTTGCTATGCAGTTACCATTGACCTCCTTGTAATTTCGGTCACATGTGCACTTAAAAGATCCTTTGGTGTTTGTGCAGTAATGTGAACAAGTGTCAAACTGCAGACATTCATTAATCTCTGGAAAAGAGAGCAAGATTTATACACAAGTATGACAAAGTATGTATTTATCTTTTTAATGAATATTCAAAAACCTTATACACATTCTGAGATAATAAGTAATAGATGACAAATACACTGATTAGAGAATAGTCAGGCGGAGGTCAGAAGTAGCTCTGCCCAGAGCATTATATGCATAACCAAGAAATACAGTATTTTAAGTTTCTCCACATTACATTACATGGTGCCCTTGACCCATTTGTAAAGAAGAAATCATTAGCATGCAGCAAGTGTTGCTTTCTCTTTGCAAAGAAGCAGTAACTGTATGACAAAAACCCATTACCTGAGAAACAAAGAACTAGAGCACAAGGTTGACTAAACAATCAAGGCTATCATCTCTTTCACAACTATCACATTATACTGGGAATACATATTCAAACCCATAAGTTCAGTATTAACAGTATTTCCCGATCCAACTTCACCTTTGTTTTAATTTATTATATCAACATACACACTGTTGTATCTTAATGACATTTTTGATATCAGTAATAATTACACTACAAGGAATCAGTCA
>JAUBNQ010000013.1:16672195-16701840 GCA_032353495.1 Ctenopoma kingsleyae
GAGGATTAATGAAAGACAGAAACAATGAAACAATGAAAGATGAGGGAAGTGATTTCTCCCTTTCTTTCCTGTGCGCTCTGTGTGATCATTTACAGCAGGCGCACATTGTATAGACGTTCCAGCAGCATTTCGGTATATTACAGAAAAAACTCATAGATTTTCAACACAGAATTCAATAAAATAAACAATGATGAACAAACACAACAGGTACAAATGAAGGTAACAAATCCAAGTGTGATTTTTTAATTTACTTTGGAAAAAACTTTTAAAGGCTAATTTTGCTTGTCCATAATTTTCAACTGTGTTCTCTGCTCAGTACAACATTTAACATGAGAAAACTCATGCAAACATTTTTGTACCCAGCTGGTGTTTAATATATAATATCAAAGGACAGGACATAGGTGTAATCTCAAATGAGCTCATAAATGTCAGTGGTAATGATGAACAGGTTTTCTGATGCAACTTTTTATCCTTTATTCTTAGGTGAGGTGTCACTCATCTGTTCATTATTACGTTTTACTGTGAATGTTATTTCCTGTTTGCACTGAGAAGCTAAACCAACAGTGCTTACGTGTTGAGATGTTCTGCCCCAATTAATATGTCAGGCTGATAAGATGACTGTATTTTCAAAAATTATGAAACACTATCTGCATCTTTGTGGGTCAAGGTCTTATACATGATGGAAACATGGTTATCAAATAATTGAACTACACTTATCCACTCTGTTTAATAAACTAACCATTACTTTAATTATATTTCCACAGAATAGTTTGCTTGCAGATTTAATATCAAATATGTTTTGGTGCATTCAGTGCACTGCTCACCACACTCTTCTTCATCTGAGTTGTCACCACAGTCATCTACTTTATTGCAGACTTGGTCAGTGCGCAAACACACGTGATCATTTCTGCAACGGAACGGTCTTGTAGGAGGGCAGGGAAGTTTTGCTGTAAATGAAAAATGCACTATAATTATTTGTCTTAAAAAAAATAATATTTTCTCTTAGAAAATAGAGTAAGTAGTGAAACTATTCATCAATTATCTTCAAAGGACAACCTTGTGGGAAAAATTTGAACCCACCACACATATCTATGTCTTCATCTGAGTTATCTCCACAATCGTCCTTGCCGTCACACACCCACGTGTGGAGTTTGCATAAGGTGTTGTTGCAAATGAATTCATCCGCCCGGCAGAAGAAAGCACCTGCAATTTCACAGACAAGTCCACAAGACTTTTACACTCTAACTCATCTCGAACAATGAATTCTTTGTTGTAGAATTGATGAGTCAAAACCCCACAATTATAATGGCACACCATTTTACATAATGACCCAGACAGCCCTGGATCATTTAGCGTCACATATTTTAAGTCTGAATTGATTTCTGTCTTTCATCTTATTTTAAATCTGTCATTCTCACTATATTTGAGATATGTACCTCTGCTCCACGCGCCCTCTGCATATCTGTCATGTTTTATTCTCTATTGTTTGGTCCCTTTATAATAAATGCTTTGAAAAGGTTCACAGAACTTATCTGTCCAGTAATAATATTTGTAGTGTAAAGACTTAAGATGGTATATGAAAATCAGATTTTACCTTCAGGGATCAAACACTCAAAGCACATTATATGAGGTCACAATCCTGGACCTACCCTGGCTGCAGTTTTCCTCATCACTGTGGTCCATGCAGTCCAACACATCATCGCAGCGCCAGCGTCGAGGGATACAGTGCGCACGGTTCAGACAGAGAAACTCATCTTCTCTGCACTCCTTCACACATCCAACCTGTCAGCAAAGACACACTGTAAATCATCAAAAATGTCTCTCCTAGTGATGTTGTCAGTCGCAATCAGGGAAAACCAAAACACTGAACGATTCCTGTTTCATTCTGGATTGATCCATGACTGGACAAGCAGCTCCTCATATCTGTACTGTAGTACCATACACTGTGAAGCTGCACAACTTGAAAGACAAGACCGTTTTATTGTTGCTGAAACAATACTGACCTCATCTGAGCCATCCAGACAGTTATCATGTCCATCACACCGCAGGCTGGCTGACACACAACCTCCACTGGCACACACATACTCATTCACGGAACATGAAGGGACTGCTGGAGAAGGGCAAAGTATATCAGTCAGTAACAATCCCACTTTTCCTCCCCCAGAAATCACTCAGGTGAGACCTTCAGTTTCTTTTTCTATGAACAAGTGAAAAACTGCACCTCAAGGTAATGCTGACAATGTGGCTCTTGGAGATTTTTTTTTAGAACTTGTCACTCCTAAATACAGTGTGATGTCGTCCATTCAGGGCAAAGAGCTCATACTGTATACTACCTGCTGCTGGACAAAGTGCTTCACAGTTGCTGATCAGTAATGAACAGTGGAATTCAACAGTGCAAATCAGAGCTGGAGCCATTTCTACTCCTGAAATTATCACATATTGTATTAAAGAACATTTCATTTCCAAGGTCTGCAATTAACATGGAAAACCATGGAGATAATTGAGAAGATTTCTAGTAATAAGTTACAATCTAATACTTATTTTCATACTTTTTATTGTATGCTATGCTGTATCTTATGGACACATGTTGATAGACTCATCATTTCCTACTGAGATTATGGGGTATAATAGGGCCAGTGTTTAAAACGTTACTGATTTAGAGTATGCCACATGCAATAATGGATCATTTCTTTTAAATAGAAATGTTAGCCTCGATGGGAGTACTGGGGGGAGTTTTTTATGGCTCTGGCAGCATTTATAGAACCTTTACAGAGAAAATACACATGGATATGAGTCACACCAATCACTTTGACTAGCTACTGACATGGACAGGAAATGTTATTTATTGCAAAATAATAAAAACAATTCTTTAAAAAAACTTACATAAAAGAAAGCTAGAAACCACATGGTTTAGAAACAAGCAATGCTGTATACCCCAACGAGTGCTCAGATGAACAGCTCAGTAGTACTTATTACCATTCTCTTAAAAACTAGGGAAAATAGTTTTACACCTGTTCCCTGGCAGCTTTTCTCATCTTCTCCCATCTTGCAATCTTCTTGGCCATCACACAGCCATTTCAGGGAGATGCAGAGGTTGTTGTGACATTGAAACTGGTCATCTGCACAATGTGCTTCACAGTCTTTCTACAGAGGAATACAGTAACAATATAAATATAAATATAGTATTACATGTCACGATCACTATCTAAATAAAATCATTATAGAGTGCACATTTTTATATAGGCTTACAATTGTTCTAGTCTCTTTATACTGTAAAGCTTAGTCAGCTGCCTTTATGTACACAGATAACAGATATTTTGCTTTTCCTTCATTCATTCCCACTATTAAAATATTCTTACTTCACTTCCAATGTAAAGAATGGAAATTTGACACTAAAAAGACTAACTCTGCAATATACCGACATGATTTGACTAATAAAATGACTCATAATGCTCAGTCGGAATTCATAATGTATTTTTACACAGAATGACATATTGTCGTTAAAAAAAACAAAACAAACTATGGCCACTGTGAATAGCAAATTTAATAATCGCTGTGCATTATAATGCTGATTGAAAGGCAACTTTCTTTCCTAAAACTGTAGTATTTGACTTTACTGAGCCAGAAAGCAGACTCTGGGGAGACATGTAATAAAGGGTTAATTAGGGTTGCACTGCTTTGCATAGAGGCAGATTATATATAAAAACTGCTTTGCAAATGTTGAACAGAGCAATAAATTAACAAGAATAATGAATTGTAATAACAAGCCTTTATCCTTGAATTATGCACTACACTGCATCATTACCAGTGACGGGGTATTTTTTTGTATGAATCCTGCAACAATCTCTTTACACCATGCAATGCTAGATAAAGGCATTTATGTTCTTTTCTTAAGATAATATAAGGCTGCATAATTTCAACAGCAATTTGAAGCTTTATAATATATTAAGATATTCAAACATATTAACAAAAAAAACAGGCAGCATTGGTGTTGCTGAAAGGCAGTGGGGATTAGGATTTCCAATAGCAAGTATGAGGTATTTCATGCAGTAACATACTTGAAGGTACAATAGCTCATTACGGTGATATTGCTGTCCAGCATTGTTTTGCAATGTTGCAATCATGACGGGGAGATTTGGACCAACACAATAAATGATGCCTGGGATGGGATTATTTTTATTGTAAGTGGCAATATACCCTTCCAATTTCATTTCCTTTACCCACTTTGGATAGTTGCCTTGCTGCAAGCTCAGATACTAACAGGCAAAGCCAGGAGATCAATTACAGAACAAATTACAGTATCCATACACACGTGTATGCTATAATTTGGCCTGTGTATACTGCAATTTGTAAGTAATTTTTTATTGCCTTTGGCCATTTTGTGTACACTGACCTGTAATTTTTATATTAGCCAGTCCTGACCTCACAATGATACAATACATCAGTGAGCAGAGTGCTGGGCGTAATTTCTGTTCATACTGACAATAAGAAAAACACCAGGAAATGTTAATGATTGATTTAAAGGGTTCTTCTTTTGGAGGTACTTTGAAGGCTACAACAGTTTATTCTTAATTTAGTGTCTTGCTAATATCTGTGCCTCAGAAGCAACACTTGTGTGGGGTTTCCTTCCTTTGTGATTTACAAGTAAGCGGTATACTGTATATTTCAAATACTGGCCTCATCTGAATTATCCAAGCAGTCGTAGTCCCCATCACAGCGAAATCGGGAGGAGATGCAGTCTCCATTAGCACAGGCAAAGTCTTTGTGGTTACAGGTTACTGGCTCTGAGTTGAGAAAAACACAAGAAATAAAAATAAATCATGCCAAACTGTATCTTCTTCCAGAATCCTAAACAACAAACAGAGATCCCCTTGACACACTTATCGGCCAAATGTTCTGTGTTTAGAATCACATGCTCATGCCTTGGCAAAACCATTGCTTTAGTTAATTAAAGTAATTTTGTATTAGAAGTGGGGAAACTGGCAAAGCTGATCAGGATGTAAAATTCATTACTGTTCTCACAATGGGGGAGGGGCAACATACTCTCTGAAGCCAAAAATCTTGTATCTGCCATTTATTACAAGTCTGTCCCCGAGGACAATATTAGGACGCAGCTAAACAGCTGCATCAGATCCACTGTCTGGGCCCTCCCCTTGTTATCATGGACTGTTAGTTAATTCAGGATGTGTGTTATGAGTTGCACTGCAACAGGAACTCCCAGCAGGCATTGCAGCAAAATCTGATTTGCAGCCCCTCCACTGTCTGCTGGTCCACCTGCTTAATTATTTGCCATCCAACACTTGACTGGCTTTTATTTGCATTGTAAGTGACATTAATAAGGTATAGTGAATAAGCATCTAATAATTCACATGAATCATGCATACTCAGCAAAAACACATAATAGGCATGCACAAACTTCACATACAGGCAGGTAAACACTTCCACTCTCTCACATACACACACACAGTAGGCTGGATTTAAAAGCCTATAAGATATAAAGTGGGTTCCAGCATCATTCTGTAAGTAAATAAAAAGTTTTCATCCTAAATCCTGATGACGCATATCTAAACAAAACGGAATATGAGCTTGTTAAATAACAGAGGAAAGATGACATCAAGAGCTCAGAGTCTGAGCCTCAGAGAAACAGCACAGCTAATAAGAGTATGCTTTAAAGAGAGAGTTGAGCCTGGCTGAATTGATAGTAGGAAACATTACCCAGGGTGTACTGAAACAACTATGTGTTTGTGTGTATGGTTACATGTGTGTCTGTGAGAGGCATTATGTTGGTTGTGGTGATGGGAAGTGCAGCCAGGTGTCCAATTCTTCACTGTCTACGTGCATGTAGAACGTCAACAGTGTATATGAACGAACAAAATGAGCTGACTGAAAGTGAAGGAGCCAGGTACTCACTGCAGTTCTCCTCGTCTGAGTTGTCTCCACAGTCATTCTGGCTGTCACACCTCCAGTGGTCTGGGATGCAGTTGTTATTCTCGCAGCGAAATTCATGAGGTCCGCAGGTCTTTTCATCTTTTTCATCAGGAGCAAACAAACATGAAGATGAAAATGGCTTCAAAGAGCATGAATATTAATATTGTGCTAGCTATCATATTTTCTACGTGTAATCATCATTTCCTCAGGGTTTCCCTGAGCAAGTCTGACACCGAGTTCAAAACACGGTATGTACTCAGGAGGCTAACATGCCATAAGATGAAATACCTGACTGTGCTACCAATCATTTCTCAACAGAATTTGTGACAGAAAGTTGACAAAAAAGAAAACTTTCTTCAAGAAAGTATCCAAGAAAATTTCAGAATACTACACAAAAATAATTTGATTTTGGCCTTGTTACATATTGAATCCAAACTGTGTGTCTAGTCCTATTAGTGCAAACTATTACTAAGAGAAGATTTAACAGTGAGATAGTGATATTTTAAATACCATATGAGGGAGGGAGAAGAAATACATCCTGTTGTGATGGCAACTTAGAAATCTTTTAGATATAAAACATGGATTAAATGGTGAGCTAAAATAGTGTACAACTTCAACACATAAGCCAGGAGAAAAATGTCAAAATGTCTATCCTGTAACTAGACCAAAAAAATTGCCAGGATGAGAATTATTCAGAATATGTGCATTTGTGTCAAAAATAAAACATACTTCACAGATACTATTTGCTGCAGGAATAATTCCTCACAATAGGCTTTCAAAGTCAAACAGAGAGCTTCCCTTTAAAAAGTAATTTCCGTGCAAACATCATCAGGGATAATGTCCAAGGTAATGCTGCTCTCCGTTAGAGAAGAGATGCATCAAAAGAAGAGGGTGGCAGAATCTGCCTGGATCTCTTTCCAACATGACAGCAGGAGGAGAAAATCAGGAGGAAAGCTGGGTGCAGCAGCAGAGGACAAGGCAGCAATTCATTAGGAACCAGCTCAGTCACTTACAGCATACTGTCTAAAGGATGTGACACAGGGAAAAAGCAATATTTCTGTGCTAAGCCAGAGCTCATCATGGTGCCAACAAGTAAAACTTCCTCAAAGAGTCTGAAGTAATTCAAAGTGAAAATAAAATACCTACAAAGGCTACAATATGTTTCATGTTCTCTGCAGTGGTGAGAACGTTTTAGAAGATAAATCATTAGATGACACTGTAAACACTACAGATGATACAGTTTGAGGGGCTAAAGTTAAACATCAGTAAACTACACATAGAAAGATAAACATTTCTCAATATTACATCAGGGTCTTTTCAAGTTAACTGATATTAAAGCAATAACAAAACAGCAAAATCTCCAAATGGAACAAATCTAAACTAAACTGTAAAGGAATCTATCGAGGCATGAGGCATGAAACATCAAAGACTGACTCGTCTTTAAATAATACTCCAATTACAATGTTGTGGAAGTAACATATGCAGAAAACAGAGCCAACAACAGTTCTTATTCTTAGGCCCAGGTACACACACAGTCCACGGCGGCCACCTTTTTTCTTCCGGATTGTACTTATCATATTCTCATCTGAAAGCTTCCCAGTACAATCACAGTCTGAGCCTCTGGCCACTGAACAGCTGTTGGGGTTAAGGGCCTTGCTCAAGGGCACCACAGGGTTATTAATAAAGGAGCGGGAAATGCTTTTTTACTTGTTCCACTTGAGATTCAATTCTTCTAGTTCGGGGATTGAACCAAGCACTGGAACTCTAAACGTATCTAGACATTACCCTGAGGTGCTTCGTTGCTGTGAGAATGCAAATGTCTGAAGCAGTTGGTTTGATTTGCTGTAAACAAACACAGTGATCTCTGCAGCATCCTCTTTGTGTCACCTTGTGTTTGGCCTAAATTAGAGTTTGTCATTAAGTGAGAACATGTCTGGCATGGACAGTCTCCTGTTGTGTGCTACATGTATGAAAAAGCAACTTTGTCAACAATGTCCAGACCTAATGCTACAGACACTCTCCAGACTGCTTATGAGTAAAATGTGACCCCAAACATGCAACAGAAAGACTTGCTGTATTTTCCAATGGAAGATTTATGCAAGAGTCCAGTCTTCACAGCAGATGTCATCAAAATACAGAGATCTCAGCAACTAACAAGTACTGAGCAGCTCATATAAACTGACACGCTTATACACGGAAAATGACCAGTTTCCCACTAGAGCGTCTAAAAATAAATAAGCTCCTGCATGTGCATGCCTAACAATGCTTGCACAATACAGCTGTTGACAGCTCTGATGACCTCAGCAGGAATAGTGGCTTCATTTATCTTTTTGCACAGTAAACTTCGTCCAAATGCTTATTTGTATGTGGTCAAATTTTACAGAGGTTTTTATTTATCGTGGTGTTGTCTTGACTGAAGCATTCTGGCTCTTTACCAAAACCTGTCAACAAAAAAAATCCTGGTGGGTAGTGATAAAAAAAGTTTTGTTTTTCTATTAAGGAAGAAAAAGTTTCCAAGGTTGTTTACCTGCCCAAGTGATGACAGCTTTGACCTAAAACTTGTAGTGCGGAGAGGAAATTCAGTTTGATTAAGTGTATGTGTGGAGTCAGTGTTTAAAGATGGTGAAAATTCAGGCAAACTGAGATCATAATGCTGAGCTCTTATTGACGACAGGGACAGCTGTCCTTCATGGATTTCTCCCTCAACACAGTCAGATAGGCGATGAGAACAAGTAGAAAGATTGAGTCAGACCAGGGTGAAGCCAAGTGTAAAATTAATTCAGATTAAATCAAGTGTCGCACTTTAACTGAAAAATATGTGGAGTGGTGTGATTTATGGTTAAGTGGATTTCCTCAACTCACCGCAATTAGCCTCGTCTGACCCGTCTGCACAGTCAGGGTCTTCATCACAAACCCAGAGTTTAGAAATACAGTGCATAGAGGCCTTACACTGGAACTGGTCTGGGGAGCAGGTGCTTTCAGCTGCAGGCAAAAAGACAGGAGGTGTGTGGGAAGGAGGAAGGCAATCATGCAGAAAGAAAGTTGAATTGATAGGAATAATCAGAACATTAAATAATCACAAAAATGAAGAACAAGTGGTGAAGAAATAATTTTTCAGTGTTTTAAGATTACAAAGGGGCAGTAGATGCTTATTATAAGGCCTAGCACTGTGTCAATTAGTATTATATATAAAATATATTAATGTAATCGGTGTTCATTTCAAAAGTGGATTGAAAACCACATCCAATTGTGTTGAGAGTCTAAGAAGGAGTGAAGTAATTAGCTTCACTTTAATTAAAGCTTTTTTTTAGGACGTCTCTTGTTCTCCTCCTCATTTTCTTTTTCGTTTTCTTCCCCCTATTCTTCCCCCTCTTGCAATCAAATGCAAGACAAACGCAGCAGCCTGAAAGACTTGCATGTTATATGTGCTATTCTGATGAGTTACATCATGGCACAGATAATTCCTATTCCCTGTGTGATTCAATATCTAATCCCTTTTCACAGGGAACAGGAACAGGCCATTAACAAAAGTTGCCTTAATGTTTAATTTAAGACTATGTGATGTTCACTGTGGGACATGTTCTGTCCAAGCAAAGAAAAAAAATTAATGAAGTCAATAAAGACCAATTTGTCATATATTTTAATATTAAACCTTAAAATTGTCAATTTCATAGTTTTGTGTTTCAATGCTGGAACAGACTGAGACATTCATAAGCTTCCCTAGAAGCTCAGTAAAGCCATTTCTGAGACAATGAGTCTGAAAGTAATAAGGCAGAGCCTTACGGCAGTCTGTCTCATCCTCTCCGTCGCCACAGTCATCCTGACCATTGCAGCGAAGGTTAAGAGGGATGCATTTCTGTTTCCTGGTGCACTTGAACTGGCCTGACAGACAGATGTAAGTCTCTGAAAGAGAAAATGAGACAGAGCAGTGGAAGGTACAGTGGAATCAATAACAAATGCTGAGTCCAAATAAATCCAAGGATCTACTTTATGCTACCACAACTAACTGGTAGTGATATAACATACAGTACAATCAGTTTACCAAAACATGTATGTGTACTGTGGTAAATAAGGTAAAGGCATTTTATGTTTGCAGAATGTGCTGAAGATTAGATTAGACCAAGAGCCTTGATAAAGGGATGATAAAAACAAAATAGTTTGAATGTTTATTGATAAACAATAAATTATTTATCAAAATAGTTAATAATACCTAATGGACAGATTAGGTCATTGTCACTAAGCTGTACCCTCCTAATTCTATCCACAGAAATTGAATACAATAAGATAGCAGCACTGGAAACCATAGCTGGAATTACAGGGGAGGTACACAGAGCTTGGCTTCTCTAAAAAGGTTCCCTGAAAGCCTCCTCTGAGACATTTAGGGGGGAGCTCTATAAAACTGTCCACTTTTGTGTTATAGGTTATATTTTATATTCCATATATTCAGGTTCTTAAAATAAAAAATAACAGTATAAATATGTCAATGTTGTGTGTTAATTTGTTCATTACATTTCATTTTCCAGACATCTGTCTCCACTATTTACCACAATTCTGTGGCTGTTCCTGCTGTGGCCATCCATGTGTGGCAGCCCTGCACTCGAAAGACTAGATTTACGTAGCCAGCTGAATTCCTCATTACTGAGTGGGCACAGTAATTTGAATGGACCATAAGTCATTAAGAAAACTGTGTTTTTATTTGGTTCTTCCGGATGGTTTATGGACAGTCATAATGTCAAAACAGAAACTGTGACTGCTGGGACAGTTTATCTTCAAGCAAGAGAAGAGACAGTGACAGTCAACAACAAAGCAAAAGAGCGGGATAGAGGGAACGAGAGGGAGCTGTGAGCCACAGACAGCTGCATTATTTTGCAGTGTTCAAAAACAGGCTAGCTAAGAAAATGCTCCGCTTTTTTGCCTATGTGTAATGTTACTGACGTTATTAACTGCCTGCAGTAGTAGTAGTAGTAGTTTGGTTCTTGCAATATGCAAAAAGCGCACCATGCATGTGTCTCTATTCTTACCACAGTTTGCTTCGTCTGAGTTGTCACCACAGTCGTTCTCTCCATCACAGATGAAGGGGGGAAGTGCACAAAGGCCAGTACCACACTGAAAACGGCCGGGCTGACATTTGAATTCCGCTGTTGAATAGGAAATTATAGGTATGACTCACCGTTCAATCAGAGACCATACGTATTAATACAGATCTTGTGTAAAAGAGGCTAAAACTGGAGGCGTAATATGCCAAACAAAAAACAAGCAGCTGTACTTACGGCAGTCAGCAGGTTCATCTGATCCATCACCACAGTCATCCACTGTGTCACACTTCCACCAGAAAGGGATGCACTCATCTGTCCCACAGCGAAACTATTAGTAATACAGAAAAAATATATTGAGAAAAACACAGAATTTGAGTATTTGACTGTACATTTATATGTCTGTACAACAGTCTTTAAAGCTTCAAAGTTGAAAATCAATACACAACTATTTCATCTGACCTACAACACGTCAGAAGGAGAAAACAACTTTGCCCTTAGGGGGAAAATACTGATCAAGATAGAAAAGTAAAAACATAGCCAGACTAAACATATGTATAAATGTGAAGGTGGAGAAGAGTAGCAGACCTGACTAGAAGTGCAGTTGGAGAGGCAAGTTTTATTGTCAGCAGCCAAGTAAAAGTTAGTGGGACAGGCGCATTTGTGTTCCCCACCAGGGGAAAGAAGACACAGGTGGCTGCATCCTCCGTTTGCAATCTGACACTGGTGCTTGGGTACTGTACAGAAGGACAGAAGAACATGGCTGTATTACATAAACCATATCCTACCTAAAACTATATAATATATATATATAGTATAGTAGTGGCTGACGACCACTGCTCTGCATGGTAAGACAGAGCACCAGATGGACTTCATACCTTCAGGCTGACGCAGGGAGTGGTAGACCTTGATGGATTTAATGGCTTGCCAGGAGTTGAGGAGTTCAATCCCTTGAGCACCAGTTGTCTTGTGAGCACGTCGTAGTGATTTAGACTTTCCATCCGTCCAATAGACAAAGTCTTCAAACAATGTCAGAGCCATTACTCCTTGGATGTGATCACAGGGCACTGGAGATGGACAAATGGCCATGTTAAATGTCAATTAAATTCTGTTTTATTCAATTTGCTGCTAATTGTGAAAGAAAGACACATAAATTATATATTTCCCTGGAGATTTGCAGCAGTGTCATTTAAAACTTATGATCAGTTACATCCACAAGAAAATCTGTTCATTAGGGTGACTGATGATTTAATGAATTTGATGCCATTTTCACTACCCCTTTACTACCATTATTGAATGTAATTAATTAAAATTTTAAATAATATAAAAGCCAGAGTTGAGGCGAGTACAGTTGTACAGCTTCAAATTTAACAGACATAAAAACCTTTGAGATAGTATCAATCTTCTCATCTAACTTTGACCAAGAAAATAGGTTAGTGTACATCCCAAAATGTCAAACTTTAAGAAGGACAGCATCTTAGTCTCACCTTTGCGTCTTTGAGTGCCATCCATATTGGCAAACAGAATGTGGTTGTCATCTGCCCAATATAGCCTCTTGTTGGTATAATCAATAGTGAGAGCAGTAGGGTTGTAGATCTCTGTGTCAATGATAACTGTTTGCCCTCGGCCATCCATGCCAATACGACCGATGTGAGGAGGTTCACAGCAGTCTACCCAGAACACGTACCTAGTCAGAAGTATAGCACAGTTCAAAAAGCTCTATCTATGTGCTTCAGAAGGCAAACTTGTCACAAATATTTAAAAAAAAAATCAAACAAGATCTGGATCTAACAGTTTCTAGATCTGAACACTCTTACCCTGTTTGGGGGTCCAGAGTTAGATCCGTGGGGTTCTTGAGGCTAGAACTGATCAGGATTGTAGGGTATAGGCCATTGGATTTAGACACCTCCAGTGTTTTCTTCTCTGCATCACACCAGTACAGATTTTTTCCTATCCAATCCACTGCTAAGGTACTAGGCACAGCTGTTCTGTGCACTATCTAATAAGATAAGGAGAAGACAATTTAACTTTTCCAAATCGTATCAATGTTTTTTCATAGATGAATATGAAGTAATAAATAAACAGATACAATGTAAAGACGATGATTTAAGGAAAACTGTCAACAAACACAAACACAATGTACAACATATAGGAAAGCAAAGGACAGGTATAGGAAGGGAGGTCTTCCCCCGTCAAGTAGGAGAAACCTAACAGTGACAGAAATAAAAAAGAAGAGCTGAGTCACTCAAAACCCATTTTTATGTCCCACAAACACCAATCTAAAGACTTAAGTAAAAGAGTAATAGCTCCAGATGCATGCTCTGTGACGAAAGGCTTCTAAAGACTACTGCAGGGCAATCATTACTGACTCAAAACGAAGATGAGCTTTTTTTTTTATAAATGTGCCACACTGTGAGATAGATGTAACAGTGCAGCCATAATTGGCTGGATAAGACACTTCTTTTAATAGTTATATATATTTACACTGAAGTTATGTATGTGCATTATGGCAACATGCACAAGACAATAATATCTGTAAACTCAGTTATCTTTCACTAATTAGTATGACTTTAAAATGAGTTTTTCTTGTTATCTTTTTCTGTCTGTAGTTCTCTAATTTAATACCTAATAATATTTTATAACAATTTGGCATGCTCATGCACAGTACTAGCACAACTTTGTGGGGAAAGCAGCTCTGATTACATACGATTCAGTGTACTGTACTACAACATATGTTGTCATGTGTTCATTGGTCAGGATGTCAGGATCCCAATAACACCAACTAATATCCAAATGATTTTACTTAGGATCTAGGTAAAATAATTTACTAATCTTATTTTGTTAGGTTTGAGGAGCTGTGTCTCATGTACAAAGATAGTTTTGATCTATATATACATTTCTCAAATTAGAGACTACAGATGATTGTACAAATCCTTCCTCCTGCTGTAAGACAGCTTCAGTTGCTGTACAGTATAATTATACAACTCAGATAATTCTAATTAAATCTAGCTCAGTACAGACTTATAGCGAGTCGTAATGAGATTCTAATTGCATTTTGATGTGCATTTACAACAGCACTAGATGTTCATATGTAGAGTGAAGAAGATGAGAAAGCTAATATGCAACTAACAGCTTTTATGTGACTTTGAAGAGGACTGTACACTTCTGCTAACTTTGTTCGTTGCACTTGCATGCACAAAAAACAAGTGACTCGTTTGTGTAAATGCATTTTCATACAAAGGTTATCACCGGAATTGTACTGTGCTGTCACCCACTTCAGTGTCAGTACCAAACAGGTGCAAGCGCAAAAGAGACGTCAGTCTAAAGCTCAATATATCCCATCAGAAAATAATCATTTGCAAAAAAAGTACCCTTTCAATGAGTATTGGCTAAGAATGTAATCATAGTATATTTAAAGCTAGCGGAGTGAAATTTTTATTAATAGTCATTTTTATGTTGTGCTAATCTCAAACATAAATGTATTTAAAACATACTCGTTTAAAATGAAAAATGGAAATCCAGAAACTATGGAGGAACTTAAAAAAATATCCCCAAGACAATCTTCATCTAAACCTTTGAACAGGCAAAATCAGATGTTCAGAATAAGCAGTTACTGTCATTAAGGAATATGATGTGTTAGTGTTAATTCTAATTAATGCTCTGCACCAAATGCTCTGAACTCAAAACAGTCATGGCAAATGGAGCTAATAATCATTACAAATAGTCCCACGGGTTCACTTTATTTATTACATTTCACTTTACCGAACAAAAAGATGATGTATTACTGTAGGCTAATGTGACAACTGTCAACAGTTGAATATCATATTATGAAGGCTATACGAAGTATAGCAACCTTTGACAGTGATGGCTAACCACCATGAATGGTCACATTCTACGTTTTCCCCTTTGGCAAAACATAGTCAAGGAACTAAAAGAAGTCCAATTGCCATTGAAAAACCTTTTTTTGAGAAAAAAGAAATATACAAAGATCTGAAACTGGTGCTATATCAAATGCAAAACTCTTCTGTGACATCACTAACCATGTTGTCAGAGGTAGAACTCATGCTATTCAATGAATCTTTGCCTTGGTGAAACTCTACTCCCCAGGCTTTTCTTTCTTATATGGCTCACCTATACTAATAGAGAGTGGATATCAGTGACTCTTTTAATTAACCCAATGTGAAAAGCTCCCTGATCTCTGTCTCAGACAGCCTGTCCTATTGTGAATCTGTGGCAGTGACTCAAACAGAGCCTGTGGAAGTAATTGAGCTGAATGAGCCTAATGCCCCCATACACCAATGCTAATGAGATGTGGGATGGGGGCCCAGCAGGTGTTCTGCTGAAGCCCCAGTGTCTCCGGTGTCTGGGCTCCAATCTCATGACCCAGACAAACCTTAGTGATTACACCAGAGAGCACCACTGTATTATTATGCTTTTTACATTCATCGCAAAGCAACTGGTAATAGTCCTATTGTTATCAATAAATATCCACTCGTGTTAAGCTAACAGGCTGTTGGCCTATATATATATAAAAAAATAAAGAACACACATAATCAGCTGAGCAGTGATAATGAGCCACTAGTATGAGCAACATACTTGGTTTTCCAAACTCACATACAGTAGATAATTCATCTTCAAAATATAAAAAGGTGTTGAAATGCATCTTCATAATTTAAATACCCCCCACCCCACACAAACTGCAACTGAATGGAGAGGAAGATTTATAAACACTGGAGAGGAAGCAACTAAAGTAAAGGCAATGAATCTTAAATAACAAAAGGCACCATATGGCATCCAGTCACAGCAACTAGATCCTGTGGTACCTTGAGGTCGCTCCCATTGAGGCGCATTCTGTTGATTTTTCGACCACTTGGCCTGGTTGAGTCCACCCAATAGATAAATTCTTTCTTGTAGTCAAAATCTATGTGGATGATGTTGTTGAGGCCCTGATAATGCAGAAGAAAGAGGGTGGAAGAGCAGTTAGTAGGAAAAGCAACTTCAGTCAGGTGTGCAACGGTTTACAGTGTGTAAAATAAGAAATGTCGCTCAATCAAAACAAAAAAGAGAGAGAGAGGGTCTACAGTGCATTCAACCAAATTTCATTACAAAATAGGAAAAGAAATATCTGCAGGAATGTTCTTACAAGTCACATGTAAGCACAGAGTCAGCGCAAACATTGCAGCAATGCCTTCTTCAGTGTGTAAGGGACTAGAAAAGTAAAAACTAATTTTTAAAGCTGCACTTGTGTTGTAGTGTTTAAAGCATTGGACAGGGTTGAGTGACTGCTTCCGTGAAAATTTTAATTGACCAGTAAGTATGATAAACTTACAGGCAATCAATCAATCAATCCATCCCTAAGCATTTTTATTATTATCTACAATAACTGACTTTTACGATGCACAACGCGAACACTGTTTATAGACTGGTCAAATTAGGTTGAATTAATCTGAAACGCTTACAAGTGGAAATAACAGACGGATGAGAAAAAACAAGTCCGCCTTCTTCTATGTGTGATGGGATATTTACTGCACAGGCAACACTGACTCAGGTGGTTTTCCCATAGCTTCCAATGTGTTCAGCAATACAAGACTTTAGAAGAATCAGCAAAGAGCAAGCTGAAGCCCTATCAAAGCAGAAGAGTGAGATACTTTCCTTCTCTGTCATGCTCACAGGACCCCACTGTCAGTCAGCCAGAGCTGCTCACTAAACAAGTGCCCCCACCCTGCTGTCTCACACTGTGGGTGCTGAAAAAAGGTGTCAGATAATCTGACAGGCGAAATGAGACATCTTCATCAGATCATCAACACCCTCACAGACAGGAGCCAAAGTGTCCTGGGGGAAGTTCCCTCCACTCCAAACATCAGCTGTAGAGTTGAAACCTGCATGCCACTTTTATCTGTGCCTCTGGATCCAGAACTATATAAAAATCACCCAGAAATGACTCAAAAGCTTTTAACAACAGATTCTGACTGAAAAATAAAATGGTGAAAGAAAAAAGTGTGTAAATGGTATAAAAGTATGAACATACAGTGGAAGTACTTCTATTGAGAGTACATTAATACTACATGCTTTCTACATTCTACTTATTTAAAACACATCTGACAGTTAAACCTTATGGCACTAAATGCAATCACCAAAAATCACAGAATATCAGAGTGGGAATTGGTTCTGTGGAACAACCAATCTTATGAAGTGCTGACAGAGTAAAACGTGTCAGTGTTATACAGTACTTCATGGAGAAATCAGGCATAATTCCCATCAGTACAGAATATTCTGTAACGTGAATTAACAGATTTCTTTCCATGAGCTCTCAGACAGCCTAACGTGCCTAACGTTAAAATGTTAGCCCAGTTAATCACATTCCTATAAGAGCCAGAATCGGATTTAGCGTAATCAATATTCTGAGCCACAAGTGTTTGTGATGGGAAGACTCATTTACTGTCATATGACAACAGCAAAAGTGACACAACAAAAAATTTTTTCGTTCAGTATAATTGACATGATTTTACATGAGGTGATGATAAATAATGTGATATGAGTCAGCTGCTGCTAAAATCCAGTGATTAACATGACTTGTAGCTACTGAGAACTCACATACACAGATGTAAGTACATTGAGGTTAATGGGACTGTAAGAGGAGACCATAGGATGTCCGTAGGTTGATTTACAGTAAATTACCACGAACTGATTATGATAATGAATGGTCAGATTTAAACATCGCCCAGAGCATCTGTGATGAAACCAAGGAGTAATTGAAATAGCTCGCCCCTCTATAGGGAGTTCTTCTGCCAATCAGAATGGCCCATTTTCTGTACACATATGGTAGGGGCCTGGATATCATCAAGGACATACACAGAACAATACGTTTCAGAAGCTTGGCCACTATTTAAACAAAGTTTTTAAAAAAGTTCACAAAATTTGGTGGGAACTACTTGTGGCTGAGGATTACACTTGTCTTTATCTAGACTGTTTTAGACAGTAATGCTGAATGTCTGTTGTTGAGGTCATACATCATTTCCAGTGAAGAACAGTTGTTCTGTGCATCATTCATGAATGTGCAGCTGAATCAGATGATTCTCAGATCAAAGGAAGACTGGAGCATCTTGATGGATTTGTGGCAGATTGCAAATGTTTCAACACTAGTGTGTGTTCTTTGTCAAAGCCTGAAACATTTTTAAATTGCCATAAAGTTCCTTTTCTTTACCATTCCTGTAATACAAAACAACAGTACAAAAAAATACAAAACTACAATTCAGTTTGGGTACCGCCTGCTTTTGATCATCAAAAGCAGGAGATTTTACATGAGGTAACAATGTATGCTGTTATCACCATACACTTACTAGGTGAACATAATCTATTCTGTGAATACTTGATCACTTTCTGTTCTGCAATGATGCACGTATCAGCTACCTGTTTCAAGATGGTGTAATTTGAGCCATCTACACTCAGTTTCCGGATCTCATGGTGGTCTGCCATTATGAGAAAAGGCTCTTCAGCTGAAATGAGGAACATTTGACATTAGAGGACAAGTGGAACCTACAGGTAGGTACTGAAAGTCTCCAGATTGAGATGAAAAAAAATAATCAGACTGACCTGACAGGGCCTTGCATGTGTTGGGATTACGCTCCACGGCTTCGTAGCCATCCACACACAGGCACTTGTATGAGCCGTAAGTGTTGATGCAGCGCTGGCTGCAAGGAAGGGTAGTGGAGCATTCATCAATATCAACACAAGTCTTCCCATCATCCTTCAGGTGGAAACCAGGCCAGCATTTACACTGATAATGAAAACACAAAATTCATAGAGTTTTGATCATGAATTCAAAAAATGCAAGACAAGAGCCTCAGTTTAGCAGACAAAAGACTCTCAGTGTCAATTATAAAATAAAATCATTCAAGTTTTAAACTCTGACTGACTTCCTTTAATGTATAATGCTTGTAGCCCTGCTTTGATCAATCTGCAGTAAGGGACAATATAATTCAGTCCACACCCTTTTTTGTCAATGCAATGCAGCTGATTAATGAAACTGCATCAAAGCCCAGCATCCAACATAGGTATAGTATATATGATAACATCAAAGCCATGATACAGACATACTGTACTGTGCCTCAAAATGCCATCACACTTCAGTGACCAGGGTCCCCAAAAAATAACTAAAAGTGCTGGTATCAGCTGCTGTGGACCCACAGCAAATCCCTTTCTTATCCAAAGTTATAACCTTGAGGGCCTTTCTGCTGATCTCTCTGTTCGGGCCACAAACAGATGAGCTAAGGGTCTGCATTGATGTGCTCTCTGTCCAGCTCTGGCCGCATCATGACAGGGAAGAGAGGTTTTCCTGTGCTTTCAGACTCTTCTCTGATGCAACACTTATGGAAGGGTGATCCAGGGTTAAAGGCATACACTGCCACAGTCCAACAACTAATACAGCCAATTCATAACTCCAGAAGACGTGACCTTGATCTGGATTCAACCCTACAATCACGTCACAATTGCCAGGCATGGCACAGTTGCTAAGCACAGTCAGGGAACAGTCGTTGGCATAAACTTCCTTTACAGCGGTCAAGGTTAATCAAAAACTGAGACTAAATGTATGCATGCTCCCACCCATCTTTATCTGTTCAATGATGTGCAAAGTTAGGCTTGATTCATTACTGGTCATTAATCATTCATGTCTACATTATCACTAATACGAACTCCACACTTTACCTGCTTTTAAATTAGAAGTGTTGCTACTGCATAGAACCCCAGATGGGTAAAGCTTTTAAATTAAAATATGTCACTGTAGTCATATACTTTTTACACTTCACACACAAAATTCGATGCAAGCAACAATGCCTGAAGTAGGACACATTATGGATGTGATCCATATTTAAAAATAAACAATCATTATGCAGTGTAGAGTTTGGTTTAACACCAAACCCCAATGGCTGGCCAACACGTTGTTTAAATATTTCTTCAGTTGTTTTCCTTCCATCTCACTTTAACTGTATCATGGCTTAATCTTTAGCTGGATGACGAGTGATTCTGAGGGGTGAAAGCACTTTAAAGCATCTGAACCATGACTAGTCCATAGGTCACATACCTTGTATCCAACAGGAAGATCTTGGCAGTCCTGTGTACATCCACTGACCCTGCGGTTCAAGCACTCATTCACATTACAGTTCCTCTCATCAGACTGGTCTCCACAATCATCTCTCCCATCACAGAGATTCCCTTCAGAAATGCAGCGTCCATTGGAGCACATGAAGAAAGAGCCATTGCACAAGCTTCCTGAAAAGAGCAAGATATGACTCACTTTAATGACGCCCTGAAATTCCTCATCAAAGCTGGGAAACATTTTTGACCTGATAATTTCGACAGATGAATTTGTTTGAGGAGAGCTCTCCTGGTTGTTGTGCTTTTTGTTTTTATCATATGTCCCCCACCAGTTTCCTGGGCAAGTGGTGATGCTAGTGACACTGATGAAGAGGTTCCAGCTGAGAGCCAAACGGTAGTCTTACCTGCGGCCAGACATTTGAGATTCAGAGGCAGTTCGTCAGAGTGGTCGGGACAGTCTGCATAGCCATCACACTCCCACTGAGAACTGAGAAGACAGCGTCCATCCCTGCAGCGGAATTCGTTGGATCCACAGGAGCGATAGACTGGGGCGAAGAGAAATAGGCAGTTTTTCATCAAGTTACACTTAGGCTTGAGAGTGACATGTTTTCAGTTTAGGGTGGAACTTTAGCAGAATTAAATACAAATACTCTAAAATAGAGCTGCACAAGACAAGATTTTCATTGCAAGTCATTGTTTATCAGTGATCCAAGCCATCTGGAGTTATACAGTAATAGTGTTCATAGCTACTTTGGCCAAAACACTATTTATACACATTTAAGCAGTCCACACAAATCAAGACAGTGAGAGAGAATATCCTGTTCATATCATATCATCACTGACATAAAAACAAATTTAAATTAAAAAGAAACCTACATAACAGAAAGTCACTACTAAGTCCAGAGAAATATGGATATGGAATATATAATTAACCTGCTGCAAAAAGACCTGACCATTAAGCATTTTCATTTTCAATGGCTTAAGTGCACAATTTATTTAATTAACAATATTCATCAATATAAACCATATTAAATCTGTTTATATTTAGCCATTCCATCACTCCAGAGAGTTATTATATATCATCGTTTTGCACAAAAGACTGGCACAGGTTCAGGGAATGCAGTAACTGTCCTCCACACTCATTTTTATCTGTTTCATATTGAGCTTTTGTGGCTGGCTTTGAAATCAACCACCTGCACAATTAGTCAAAGTTATTCTCCTGTCTCTAAATGTAGGGCTTTTACTACAATTTGACCACATTTTACCCAGACTATATTCTGAATTCCACTCATAAGGCAAACTTCACTAAATCTTTGCTTCGATCTGCCTGAAAACATGTAAAACCACGTGAATCTTAAATTGCTCATTAATTAGTTAACAGTTCTTGATGTTTTATTTATTTTAATACTTTCATGGAGAATTCCTTTTCTAAAAGAAGAATGCATACATGAGCAGATGTTAAGGGTATAGTCATACACCACTGGTACATATGATAAACAAGAGAGTGAGATAAATCTACTTGCCACATTCAACTGATTCATCAGATCCATCTCCACAGTCGTCGTCATGATCGCAGACGAATCGCTGGGGGATACACGCTTTGTTGTGGCAGCGAAAGGCGCTGTCATCACATGTGTTGTTGGGTGCTAATACATAAAAAGAAGTGGGTTCAAGTGCTAATCAGTGGATAAACAGTTTCCTCGTCTAAACATGGCATGCAGTGTGTGTATAACATCAAAAATAGTGAGCCTTATGCTAATCCACTTGTCTCTGTGATTTCTAATTGTTTATCCATTGTTAAGTAGGCTTGAATCAAAGTAGAAACAATGAAGGTTCACATGAAAGGACCCGTACCAATTTGTGGGAAGCAGATTAGACCACTTAGAAGCCTGCGATTGTGCAAAAAACCATTATCTACTGCTTCCCACTATGTACCGTTTTTGCTTTCTTGCTTGAAATAAATTTTGAGTAAGGATTTAAATAAGGTGTTTAGTGGGTTTCGTGGTTTATGAGCTATTGTTTTAGGCTCAGTAATCCAAATTTACAAGGACAATAATGTGTAAACAAGCAAAGACTTCTTAAATCTGGGATTACATTCATTTTTTTTTACAATCACAATCAGTCCTTCATTGTTTTGACATAGAAGACAGAGTTTACCACAGCCAGCTGCAGAAAGTTCATCACTCCCATCAGGGCAGTCCCTTTCACCATCACAGAGCCAGCGTTTTGGAACGCAAGCATACGACCCAGGGCAACTGAACAGTCCTGGAGCACATGTCACTGAGCCTGAGAGGAAAACAGAACCGCATGTTCCCGTTTCAAAAGCCAAAGAATACAATGGGTCAAATGCACCACAAGAGAAAAATTAGTTGAGTGAACAGTGAACTCAAGCAGATGTGTTTTGTTTTATTAGGTACCTTCTGTTATCTGTGAATATTTAACAGTTGTTTAAATAAATCAAATCAATTGTTCTGCCCTAACTGAATATATATCGCTACATAACAGCGTATAGAAATAAAGACTTTAGTTATGGTATGAACTGATACCACTTTATGTCCCACCAAATTCTAATTTTCGCTGTGCAGCAGTTCCACTTCTGCAGAGCTAACACACAGTGACTTACTCTAGTTAATTAGTTGAATTCTATAAGCCAGCAATATGCTCTTATATTTTAGGACTGCCCTTTAAGGCAAAACAGAATAACAAATTGGCTGCACTAGGAACCAAACGTAAATACAGTAGTTCAATTGGGCATGTATAGCTTAAAAGCATTTCTTGTTTTTGACTGAAATTGCACTTTAAAAACCTTTGGACCATTTGATCAATATTTCTTTGACACTCCATTACAATACAATTTTACAACACAGCAACTCTTGCCTCGTTATTAGTTTTGTTTTGTTTTTTTTTTATTGTAGAATTCATTACACACACATCTCATTTACCCATTGCAATAACTGTGCCCCTTGGGCTTCAGTGATGAAAAATCTATTTGCCTCAGTGCCCACTCCAATCATCAGAAATGCCTGCGGCCTTATTTGTTGTCTCATTAAGATTGTTTAATTTCTGTCCATTCACTTCAAGCTCTGCTAGAGGAACACATGGTCTTGAGCACGTAATATAGTACATTTGACCTTTCATTCCTCATGACATCTGAAAGGGCACTAACCACAGATTTGCACGCTCTCATCTAGGCCATCCTCACAATCGTTCTCGCCATCACACAGCCACTGTTTGGCAATGCACTTATTCTTTGAGCAGGCAAACTGGTTCCATAAGCATGACGAGTCTGCGAAGGGAAGTGGGAAAGAAATAACACTATAAATCAAAAAAGGTGAGGAGGAAAAAAACATAGTAGAGGCAGAGTGTTTTTAATCAAAACACAACAAGTGGGCTGTCTCCTATTTGCCCTTTGGCTTGCTTGTTTTTTTTTCCTCTGTAGATTTTCTGCTTAACAGCATGCAAGTTGCAGCAGCATACCTGCACTCAAAGGATTGTAAATAGCATTTTTTTTCCCCCTATCGTCTAACCAAAAAGACATTTTAATGAAGGCATCCAGTTACTGTGTAGAACATTTTAAAAACAACTGAATACAAAACTAATACTTAAAAACATGATAAATACCAAAGCACTAAAGTATTGCTTATGAAGATTATTGGTTATTTTTGTATCTTATTCAAAGGAAACTAGTTTTTTAAAGACAATACTAAACAGTTGAATGTCAATTAAAACAACACCAAGCTGAAGACTATATGAAATGTGGATATGCTCATAATCTGTGCTGAGTTAGTGTCACTGAGCATCCCATGAGAATGGTTCTCTGGTCTCTTTCTTTCAGATGTCAGGCCTGGTGAAATCTTCCAGAGCTTTGATGAAACGTGAAAGAAGGAAGGGGAAATGTGTAGTCTAGGTCAGATCATAGAACAAGGAACTACGGGTCCTACTGAGGGTGCGGATGGGTAGGGAATGGGGGTGTCTCACACTACGTTTCCCTTCTGTCAGACTTTGTACATCACACCAGCTATATGTGTACTCAGACAGTGATATAAGATAAGGATGGGATGAACATTAAAAGGCTAAATCTGGAAACCATGATTATCCAGTCTTTCTGTATGTGATACCGAATTTGCACTTCAAATGTTAACAGCTGCTTCAAGTGTATAACAAAATAGCAGGTCTACAGCACATTAAATGTATCAAAGAAAGTCTTTCATGTCTCATTTTCAACAGTGTTTCACAGAGTAGAAAAGCTTATTATGCATTGTGAAGTGACAAATGACAATTTCGTCTAATCAGATGTTGAATTTGGAATTTCTGAAATGTAATGGCATTTTCCTCAAACCCCTTTGCAGTGAGATTATCAGTGGCTGGAGCTTTTTATATGATAATTAACTCAGAGGAATGGGAATATTGTCTATTTGTCCTGAAAAAGCTATTCAGAACTTCTTAACGAATTGAGGCATAATTCATATCAGTTCTGATATAAGCACATTTGAAGCATGGGATGTTATCATTTCACACTGGCACAAATGACATTTTAGATAAAGGAATGGGAATGGTGTTCGTGCGTTATGCATCTCCTTAACAAAATTCGTGGACAATTCACAAAATAAATCTAGCCTCCCCCTATCTGTTCCAAATGATATGAGAATAAAGATGTTGCTTAATCTCGTAGGAAGACGAAACTAGACATGCAAGTAAAACATATGTAAACATTCTCAAAGACAAAGACAACAGGTCAATTCTATAATCACATTTTAGTGATCTTTAGTGTTTAGCATTCTGTCTATCTATATATTGTATATTGTATTTTTTTTTTTGCCATTTTTCACACTTAAATGATTACCATCACCAAATAAATTTTAATATTACACAAAGATTTTTTAATTTCTGTGTCCACGTCTGGACCATGTGGTGGACTAGAGGCACTCCTTTAAAAACGTTCTGGATATAGCTGCCATGCCTGTAACTCACTGCTACAGAAAGTTTCATCACAGTCACACTTGTGACATGTCTAAAAAAGAAAGGCAAGAGAAAAGATGTAACAAAAATCCTTAGTATAAAGGATGTGTTTGCATTTGTCTAGGATGAAATGTGTTTGGTGTTGACAACTGCTAACTGCAACATTTACATCTCTTTTACTTTACAGAAAATGAAATATAATAGTCATATGGGTGACTGCTAACTGCAAAACATTTCACAAAGTGTTACACTTTAAGTGGTTAGAGTGTAGTTTATGGACTAGGCAACAAAATTGGCTAACAATTTAAATACAGCCAGCAAGTGTTTTCACAGTGCGTATAGACTAATTCATCATGTCTAATTAGCTTGTGCACGTGTCACTGTGATGAAGCTTAGCAGCCACTCTGACCACCTACATTAAACCACCCAGTCAATTTTCTTTTGATGCCAGAAGAAATGACATGTGAATAAGTCCAGCATGTATGTGAGCTGTTGCTTTTGACAAGAAATATTAATCCAAACCATGACGCAATCATGGCCTTCCTATTTAATTAGAGATTTCTTGACTTTGTCATTTGATGTTCTGCATATATTAGCGTGGATGAAAGAAATAAATAAGAATGTTTATGCTGCCTCTGGTGAGGGAAGTAGAGGAGTGGCACCGTAATGTGTAATCCTTCCATATGTCACCACTTTCAATTGATTCCACATTTCCATCTTCAGTAGAACCGTTTCAGTGACTGATGGCTCATTAAGTAATTGTTATACTAGAAGTGCTCTATATTATGATTCAAAGAGAGAAGGAGAAAAACCCATGTCCTCGACAGCCTCACTATGAATTCGGGGTCAGAATTAGACTTTCAAACAAGCAGCAACACCCACTTGAGAAATCTCAACAACAGGGAAACACGGAGTAAAGAGAAATAGCCTTACACTATAATAAACAATCATCTCTCATCTTTCTGTCTCCTCCCTAAATAGCATGTGATTTTTGTTGCAGACTTGGATCTATTTAAATGACAAAACATTACAACAAACAGCTTCTTGTTAATGGAAAATAAATATCCTTCCAATCTGTGACAGTTTTGCATACAGCAGTCAAATATCTATTCATTTCTACCAGTTAGAACTTGAAACATAATTTCAGTTTATTGTGTAGAAGCGCTTCCAAGGTTAGGGACAGAGATTTTTCTGGCTTACCACACTGAAATTCATCTGCTCCGTCTTCACAGTCTTTTTGCCCGTCACACAGCCACACGCTAGAGATGCAGTTCCCACTTGGGCAAGCAAAGTGGCCCTCTTCGCATTTCTGCCCATGGGAAACTAGGGAGCACAACAAAACCAAGTCAATCCTCTGGGTATTAACAATGACTGAGATCATTATCCTTACCTAAGCTCTGTCTGAACCTCTTATTCCACTGTCATAATTGTCTCAGAATATTAGATCTGTCTTAAGTCTTTTCTAATTGAAGCTGTCTTCCTTCATTTGCCGCTGAATGCATGAGCAAAGTGTGTATGTTGGGTGCTCACCCTGACAGTTGATCTCATCAGCATAGTCCCCACAGTCGTTTGCACCATCACAGATCCATGAAGGGTGGATACACAGCGAGGTGGAGTTGCAGCTGATGAAATCTTTTTCTTTCACCCCCAGCTTGTAAAAGTGAGAGCAGTCTTTGTTGCCTGAATACAAAACACAACACCCCAATAAGTGCCTCTTCGCAATGATGCTGATGGTGGAGGTAAGGAGGGGGGCAGTATGCAATATGGTTCGAGTAACGGGCACAGATCCGAGTTACTGGACCCATCTCATCTTCTAGAGTTACAATAGTTGTATGTTTATATGTAAAAATGCATTTTAACTGTAATGTAAAGCAAGAGGTAGATGACTTACTGCAGTTTTTTTCATCTGAGGCATCAGCACAGTCAATGACCTGGTTACACCAGGCTGAGCTGGGTACACAGCTCCCATCCTTGCACGATAATTCTGATGAGCCACACGTGACATCTGGGGGAGAGAATTTGCATTTCAAAAAGATAACACAACAGAAACAGCACTCAGAGGCAGTCTCAGGTACAGCTCACAACAATACTTAGAACCTCTTTCTTGTTGCAGTGAAAATTAGCTCCAGGTTGCAAACTGCCAGAGTGGAGAAGGTTTGTGATGAGTTGCAGTATTGGTGCGGTTGGACTGTCTGTGCAATAAAAAATTGCCTGAATGTCACGACCCTCTTAGAGAGCAATTCACACTTAATATACAACAGGGGCTTCCTGGTACTACCCTCTGTTCATTTTAACGCTTTGCATCTTGTCAGTGTATGACTTGTGTGATAATACAATTAAATGTTCTCATAGAAAAAGTTATGGTTGATGCACCATTAAAATAAAATGCAAAGCTAAAAGCTAAATGTGACACCATAGTGGAATAAACTCCTTCCTGAAAGCCCTGAATGCTGAGTTGGAAGGTCCACATTAATTATGACATTACCACTGTCTCCTTTCTGGGGTCAATCAGCTTGGTAGGAGGCTATACACTAATCTTTTCCCACCATCCCCAGCTGTTCATTTTGCTAGATTGTTTCATCACCAAGGTCAAAACAAAAACACTCAGGCAATGTTGAAAGAACAAAAAGTATTGCCCATGCCCTCAGAAGCAGCTTTTTAGGGTGGTGGATGGAGGCTTCTTTGAATCGGTGCACTCTTTAAAACTGTGCTGCTCATTAGACAGTGAGGGCTTAGCACAGCATGTGGCCTAGAGTTCCATATTAATAGAACCATTAAAGTGGCGGGATCCTGTCCACAGAGGCAGGACAGACTAAACAGAACATGAAACGGCTGTTACTCACTGCTACAGAAAGCTTCATCAGAGTTATCCCCACAGTCATCGATCCCATCACAGAAACGACTGTTGGCAACACACCTTTGGTTGTAGCAGGGTTTGAAACCCTTCCGACAGCTCCTGTTGTCTGAACAGAGTGAATTGTATAAGTTCTATCTTTGCTGCCTTCAAGTGTTAATGACAGACAACAATCAGCAGGTGCTTTTAACTCAAACCAACAAACAACCATATTATACCTATATAAAGGTAAAACATATTTTATCTTAACTTTTATCTTAACTGTGCATATTTCAGACAGAGTTGTGAAATGGATCTTACCACAGTATTGCATCTTCTCATCTGATTTATCTTTACAGTGGGCTATTCCATCACAGGTTAGCTGGTAGTTTATGCACTCTCCATTCCCACACTCAAATTCAATGTGGATATTGCAGGAGGAATTTTCTGCTGCAGGACAAGGCAATGAGAGTGAAAAACCATAAAGGTTCAACTGTATATGTTGAAACATCATTCTGCACATGCTAATTCACAGAGTGTATTTCAATGCATAATATTGCACATTTACTGCCCAAACCCAGCATTTGTAAATGCCATAACGTTATCCTTGTACTTTAACTTGAGAAAAATCAAGCTGTGAAATGCCTGGCAGCCTGGCATATTCTTATATTCTCATGGTAACTAATGATTAAATTTGATCTACAGTAGAACAGATTTAATAATAAATGTCAACATTGCAGCTTCACAAGTTAAAAATACAAAACCTCTGCCTGCACTAGTAATGACTAGAATCAGGGGGCAGCAGAAAGCCTGTTGTCCTCTACCATGACATTCAGACTGGCATCCAGCTCCTCTGAGTCACTCGTCATGTTTAGTCTAGCCAAACGTCCCTCATTTGAACAGCTCCTCCCACCTTATGGACAATCCACACACAGCATTTCAGATTCAACCAGCAATGTGTCAAATTAGTAATGCTTTCTACTTGTGACTTCAGGCAAATAATTGTGACATCCTATTCCTCTCAACTGTGTTTCTGCAGTCTGGCTGAATTTAAAGTAGCACAACAACATAGTTTTTTTCCTGAGCAGTATTGACTGGAATCATTTCAAATTCACTGATTAGTCAAAGAGGAAGAGATAGCAGCTGGTCAGGCTCTGCTGTTTATGTGTGGTTATGTACAGGTCAATTCCAAAGTATTAAAATTCATGTAAACAGCACATTAACCTGAGTGTGGACAGAAGCCACATTATACTATGCATATGAATATAGATGACTTCTTTCAAAATAAGCAATCCATAAATAGTGCCATTACAGTCAATACCTGGGTTAGCTGTCACAGCCTCAATTCAATTAAATCAGAATCTTCTCATGACTTACACACACATCTGTTGTTGTCTAACAGCACACGCTCTCCACGGCAAGTGCAGTTGACCCTGCCATACGGGGTCAGGAGACAAAGATCACCACAGCCTCCATTCATGTGTCGGCATGGGGACAGCTCACCTTCAATAACAACGAAGGCGAACTGATTAAAATGTCAGGAGCAGTATCCTGGGGCACACATGATCAGACTGAGGTTTTCAATATATACCTAGATTTATCTTCTAAGGACACACTGGAAACACTGCTGCATTGTAGGGATGTCCGATATTATCGGCCTACCGATATTATCGACCGATATTGGCATTCAGATGTAATATTGGAAATTATCGGTATCAATTTTTACTCTTTTAATGACACAACATTTACATACCATGCACATATTATACATCAAACTCTTCAGCTACTTCTCCTCT